>OY725493.1:3260276-3822652 GCA_963281255.1 Aphrocallistes beatrix
TACTACACTGACATCTGTCGTTGGCCGGCGGGGCGCCGCTCTGTCTTGTAACTTAAGGCAACTGCAAGCAGTAGCCATGCCGGGGGGTAGGCAAGCCCCCCCGGACCCCCCAACCTTCGCTTTTAATCGGAAATATAGGGAAGATTGCCTTCTAACTATTTAATTTATATCTTATCATTCAGTACACTAATATGGCTATCTAATATTTTTTCAATATCTTCGTAAGAAGTTTCTTCATCGAGATAATACTTCTTAAATCTTCTTCTAAAAGCGGTGTCTTTATCAGCGTTCTTTTCACGAGCCTGGCAATAGTTCTCAAAAGGTGACTCATTGCTTGTAATGACGAGCAGCCGGCAGTCCCAGGGCATCGCGGCCCCTTTGACTTCAACTTTCGTTGGGATGGTTGAAGTGAGGTGGAGGAAGTCACCGAGGGGCATGTCAGAGCTGTACTCATCCCAGATGACGACTGGTTCTCCGAGGTATCCCTCGTGAAACTTGGTGTGGGGCTTCTTGATGAACACCCCGTGTCCAAGCTTCTTGAGGTACTTCCAGGGGGTGGTGGACTTTCCAACTCCACTAGCTCCGTACAGCCAGATAACTTCGCGGCGTCCCTCATAAGATGGCAGGTAGGCTGCGGCCTTCTGTGCCCATTGGATATCCGCGATGTTATCCATGCAAAATCGTTTGATGTCTCCATGCGTCTTTGCCTCTTCAAAGGCGGTATCTCGAGCGCGCTTCTTAGAGACTCGTTCTTCGGACATGAGTCCTCTTTCTCGCCAGTGTCCGTCCTTCTTGCAGTAAGTAGCGGCTTCTTTAGGGGTCCCTCTGCGCTTTTCCCAATGAGCCCGCGGAAGGATCTTTTCAGCCCCCGTGCATCTTCCGTCGAGTTATTTTTAGAATCAGTTTAAAATATACATTCCATTCTCGACGAAACGTTGCCATAGTTACCAATATACAGCGTGATCGACGCATGTTCTGTCCATATATGGTCAACGTCATCTCCTGTGTTAAATAAAATAGTTCCACAGAAAATAGCTCCACAGATGTCAGGTAATACTACACTGACATCTGTCGTTGGCCGGCGGGGCGCCGCTCTGTCTTGTAACTTAAGGCAACTGCAAGCAGTAGCCATGCCGGGGGGTAGGCAAGCCCCCCCGGACCCCCCAACCTTCGCTTTTAATCGGAAATATAGGGAAGATTGCCTTCTAACTATTTAATTTATATCTTATCATTCAGTACACTAATATGGCTATCTAATATTTTTTCAATATCTTCGTAAGAAGTTTCTTCATCGAGATAATACTTCTTAAATCTTCTTCTAAAAGCGGTGTCTTTATCAGCGTTCTTTTCACGAGCCTGGCAATAGTTCTCAAAAGGTGACTCATTGCTTGTAATGACGAGCAGCCGGCAGTCCCAGGGCATCGCGGCCCCTTTGACTTCAACTTTCGTTGGGATGGTTGAAGTGAGGTGGAGGAAGTCACCGAGGGGCATGTCAGAGCTGTACTCATCCCAGATGACGACTGGTTCTCCGAGGTATCCCTCGTGAAACTTGGTGTGGGGCTTCTTGATGAACACCCCGTGTCCAAGCTTCTTGAGGTACTTCCAGGGGGTGGTGGACTTTCCAACTCCACTAGCTCCGTACAGCCAGATAACTTCGCGGCGTCCCTCATAAGATGGCAGGTAGGCTGCGGCCTTCTGTGCCCATTGGATATCCGCGATGTTATCCATGCAAAATCGTTTGATGTCTCCATGCGTCTTTGCCTCTTCAAAGGCGGTATCTCGAGCGCGCTTCTTAGAGACTCGTTCTTCGGACATGAGTCCTCTTTCTCGCCAGTGTCCGTCCTTCTTGCAGTAAGTAGCGGCTTCTTTAGGGGTCCCTCTGCGCTTTTCCCAATGAGCCCGCGGAAGGATCTTTTCAGCCCCCGTGCATCTTCCGTCGAGTTATTTTTAGAATCAGTTTAAAATATACATTCCATTCTCGACGAAACGTTGCCATAGTTACCAATATACAGCGTGATCGACGCATGTTCTGTCCATATATGGTCAACGTCATCTCCTGTGTTAAATAAAATAGTTCCACAGAAAATAGCTCCACAGATGTCAGGTAATACTACACTGACATCTGTCGTTGGCCGGCGGGGCGCCGCTCTGTCTTGTAACTTAAGGCAACTGCAAGCAGTAGCCATGCCGGGGGGTAGGCAAGCCCCCCCGGACCCCCCAACCTTCGCTTTTAATCGGAAATATAGGGAAGATTGCCTTCTAACTATTTAATTTATATCTTATCATTCAGTACACTAATATGGCTATCTAATATTTTTTCAATATCTTCGTAAGAAGTTTCTTCATCGAGATAATACTTCTTAAATCTTCTTCTAAAAGCGGTGTCTTTATCAGCGTTCTTTTCACGAGCCTGGCAATAGTTCTCAAAAGGTGACTCATTGCTTGTAATGACGAGCAGCCGGCAGTCCCAGGGCATCGCGGCCCCTTTGACTTCAACTTTCGTTGGGATGGTTGAAGTGAGGTGGAGGAAGTCACCGAGGGGCATGTCAGAGCTGTACTCATCCCAGATGACGACTGGTTCTCCGAGGTATCCCTCGTGAAACTTGGTGTGGGGCTTCTTGATGAACACCCCGTGTCCAAGCTTCTTGAGGTACTTCCAGGGGGTGGTGGACTTTCCAACTCCACTAGCTCCGTACAGCCAGATAACTTCGCGGCGTCCCTCATAAGATGGCAGGTAGGCTGCGGCCTTCTGTGCCCATTGGATATCCGCGATGTTATCCATGCAAAATCGTTTGATGTCTCCATGCGTCTTTGCCTCTTCAAAGGCGGTATCTCGAGCGCGCTTCTTAGAGACTCGTTCTTCGGACATGAGTCCTCTTTCTCGCCAGTGTCCGTCCTTCTTGCAGTAAGTAGCGGCTTCTTTAGGGGTCCCTCTGCGCTTTTCCCAATGAGCCCGCGGAAGGATCTTTTCAGCCCCCGTGCATCTTCCGTCGAGTTATTTTTAGAATCAGTTTAAAATATACATTCCATTCTCGACGAAACGTTGCCATAGTTACCAATATACAGCGTGATCGACGCATGTTCTGTCCATATATGGTCAACGTCATCTCCTGTGTTAAATAAAATAGTTCCACAGAAAATAGCTCCACAGATGTCAGGTAATACTACACTGACATCTGTCGTTGGCCGGCGGGGCGCCGCTCTGTCTTGTAACTTAAGGCAACTGCAAGCAGTAGCCATGCCGGGGGGTAGGCAAGCCCCCCCGGACCCCCCAACCTTCGCTTTTAATCGGAAATATAGGGAAGATTGCCTTCTAACTATTTAATTTATATCTTATCATTCAGTACACTAATATGGCTATCTAATATTTTTTCAATATCTTCGTAAGAAGTTTCTTCATCGAGATAATACTTCTTAAATCTTCTTCTAAAAGCGGTGTCTTTATCAGCGTTCTTTTCACGAGCCTGGCAATAGTTCTCAAAAGGTGACTCATTGCTTGTAATGACGAGCAGCCGGCAGTCCCAGGGCATCGCGGCCCCTTTGACTTCAACTTTCGTTGGGATGGTTGAAGTGAGGTGGAGGAAGTCACCGAGGGGCATGTCAGAGCTGTACTCATCCCAGATGACGACTGGTTCTCCGAGGTATCCCTCGTGAAACTTGGTGTGGGGCTTCTTGATGAACACCCCGTGTCCAAGCTTCTTGAGGTACTTCCAGGGGGTGGTGGACTTTCCAACTCCACTAGCTCCGTACAGCCAGATAACTTCGCGGCGTCCCTCATAAGATGGCAGGTAGGCTGCGGCCTTCTGTGCCCATTGGATATCCGCGATGTTATCCATGCAAAATCGTTTGATGTCTCCATGCGTCTTTGCCTCTTCAAAGGCGGTATCTCGAGCGCGCTTCTTAGAGACTCGTTCTTCGGACATGAGTCCTCTTTCTCGCCAGTGTCCGTCCTTCTTGCAGTAAGTAGCGGCTTCTTTAGGGGTCCCTCTGCGCTTTTCCCAATGAGCCCGCGGAAGGATCTTTTCAGCCCCCGTGCATCTTCCGTCGAGTTATTTTTAGAATCAGTTTAAAATATACATTCCATTCTCGACGAAACGTTGCCATAGTTACCAATATACAGCGTGATCGACGCATGTTCTGTCCATATATGGTCAACGTCATCTCCTGTGTTAAATAAAATAGTTCCACAGAAAATAGCTCCACAGATGTCAGGTAATACTACACTGACATCTGTCGTTGGCCGGCGGGGCGCCGCTCTGTCTTGTAACTTAAGGCAACTGCAAGCAGTAGCCATGCCGGGGGGTAGGCAAGCCCCCCCGGACCCCCCAACCTTCGCTTTTAATCGGAAATATAGGGAAGATTGCCTTCTAACTATTTAATTTATATCTTATCATTCAGTACACTAATATGGCTATCTAATATTTTTTCAATATCTTCGTAAGAAGTTTCTTCATCGAGATAATACTTCTTAAATCTTCTTCTAAAAGCGGTGTCTTTATCAGCGTTCTTTTCACGAGCCTGGCAATAGTTCTCAAAAGGTGACTCATTGCTTGTAATGACGAGCAGCCGGCAGTCCCAGGGCATCGCGGCCCCTTTGACTTCAACTTTCGTTGGGATGGTTGAAGTGAGGTGGAGGAAGTCACCGAGGGGCATGTCAGAGCTGTACTCATCCCAGATGACGACTGGTTCTCCGAGGTATCCCTCGTGAAACTTGGTGTGGGGCTTCTTGATGAACACCCCGTGTCCAAGCTTCTTGAGGTACTTCCAGGGGGTGGTGGACTTTCCAACTCCACTAGCTCCGTACAGCCAGATAACTTCGCGGCGTCCCTCATAAGATGGCAGGTAGGCTGCGGCCTTCTGTGCCCATTAGATATCCGCGATGTTATCCATGCAAAATCGTTTGATGTCTCCATGCGTCTTTGCCTCTTCAAAGGCGGTATCTCGAGCGCGCTTCTTAGAGACTCGTTCTTCGGACATGAGTCCTCTTTCTCGCCAGTGTCCGTCCTTCTTGCAGTAAGTAGCGGCTTCTTTAGGGGTCCCTCTGCGCTTTTCCCAATGAGCCCGCGGAAGGATCTTTTCAGCCCCCGTGCATCTTCCGTCGAGTTATTTTTAGAATCAGTTTAAAATATACATTCCATTCTCGACGAAACGTTGCCATAGTTACCAATATACAGCGTGATCGACGCATGTTCTGTCCATATATGGTCAACGTCATCTCCTGTGTTAAATAAAATAGTTCCACAGAAAATAGCTCCACAGATGTCAGGTAATACTACACTGACATCTGTCGTTGGCCGGCGGGGCGCCGCTCTGTCTTGTAACTTAAGGCAACTGCAAGCAGTAGCCATGCCGGGGGGTAGGCAAGCCCCCCCGGACCCCCCAACCTTCGCTTTTAATCGGAAATATAGGGAAGATTGCCTTCTAACTATTTAATTTATATCTTATCATTCAGTACACTAATATGGCTATCTAATATTTTTTCAATATCTTCGTAAGAAGTTTCTTCATCGAGATAATACTTCTTAAATCTTCTTCTAAAAGCGGTGTCTTTATCAGCGTTCTTTTCACGAGCCTGGCAATAGTTCTCAAAAGGTGACTCATTGCTTGTAATGACGAGCAGCCGGCAGTCCCAGGGCATCGCGGCCCCTTTGACTTCAACTTTCGTTGGGATGGTTGAAGTGAGGTGGAGGAAGTCACCGAGGGGCATGTCAGAGCTGTACTCATCCCAGATGACGACTGGTTCTCCGAGGTATCCCTCGTGAAACTTGGTGTGGGGCTTCTTGATGAACACCCCGTGTCCAAGCTTCTTGAGGTACTTCCAGGGGGTGGTGGACTTTCCAACTCCACTAGCTCCGTACAGCCAGATAACTTCGCGGCGTCCCTCATAAGATGGCAGGTAGGCTGCGGCCTTCTGTGCCCATTGGATATCCGCGATGTTATCCATGCAAAATCGTTTGATGTCTCCATGCGTCTTTGCCTCTTCAAAGGCGGTATCTCGAGCGCGCTTCTTAGAGACTCGTTCTTCGGACATGAGTCCTCTTTCTCGCCAGTGTCCGTCCTTCTTGCAGTAAGTAGCGGCTTCTTTAGGGGTCCCTCTGCGCTTTTCCCAATGAGCCCGCGGAAGGATCTTTTCAGCCCCCGTGCATCTTCCGTCGAGTTATTTTTAGAATCAGTTTAAAATATACATTCCATTCTCGACGAAACGTTGCCATAGTTACCAATATACAGCGTGATCGACGCATGTTCTGTCCATATATGGTCAACGTCATCTCCTGTGTTAAATAAAATAGTTCCACAGAAAATAGCTCCACAGATGTCAGGTAATACTACACTGACATCTGTCGTTGGCCGGCGGGGCGCCGCTCTGTCTTGTAACTTAAGGCAACTGCAAGCAGTAGCCATGCCGGGGGGTAGGCAAGCCCCCCCGGACCCCCCAACCTTCGCTTTTAATCGGAAATATAGGGAAGATTGCCTTCTAACTATTTAATTTATATCTTATCATTCAGTACACTAATATGGCTATCTAATATTTTTTCAATATCTTCGTAAGAAGTTTCTTCATCGAGATAATACTTCTTAAATCTTCTTCTAAAAGCGGTGTCTTTATCAGCGTTCTTTTCACGAGCCTGGCAATAGTTCTCAAAAGGTGACTCATTGCTTGTAATGACGAGCAGCCGGCAGTCCCAGGGCATCGCGGCCCCTTTGACTTCAACTTTCGTTGGGATGGTTGAAGTGAGGTGGAGGAAGTCACCGAGGGGCATGTCAGAGCTGTACTCATCCCAGATGACGACTGGTTCTCCGAGGTATCCCTCGTGAAACTTGGTGTGGGGCTTCTTGATGAACACCCCGTGTCCAAGCTTCTTGAGGTACTTCCAGGGGGTGGTGGACTTTCCAACTCCACTAGCTCCGTACAGCCAGATAACTTCGCGGCGTCCCTCATAAGATGGCAGGTAGGCTGCGGCCTTCTGTGCCCATTGGATATCCGCGATGTTATCCATGCAAAATCGTTTGATGTCTCCATGCGTCTTTGCCTCTTCAAAGGCGGTATCTCGAGCGCGCTTCTTAGAGACTCGTTCTTCGGACATGAGTCCTCTTTCTCGCCAGTGTCCGTCCTTCTTGCAGTAAGTAGCGGCTTCTTTAGGGGTCCCTCTGCGCTTTTCCCAATGAGCCCGCGGAAGGATCTTTTCAGCCCCCGTGCATCTTCCGTCGAGTTATTTTTAGAATCAGTTTAAAATATACATTCCATTCTCGACGAAACGTTGCCATAGTTACCAATATACAGCGTGATCGACGCATGTTCTGTCCATATATGGTCAACGTCATCTCCTGTGTTAAATAAAATAGTTCCACAGAAAATAGCTCCACAGATGTCAGGTAATACTACACTGACATCTGTCGTTGGCCGGCGGGGCGCCGCTCTGTCTTGTAACTTAAGGCAACTGCAAGCAGTAGCCATGCCGGGGGGTAGGCAAGCCCCCCCGGACCCCCCAACCTTCGCTTTTAATCGGAAATATAGGGAAGATTGCCTTCTAACTATTTAATTTATATCTTATCATTCAGTACACTAATATGGCTATCTAATATTTTTTCAATATCTTCGTAAGAAGTTTCTTCATCGAGATAATACTTCTTAAATCTTCTTCTAAAAGCGGTGTCTTTATCAGCGTTCTTTTCACGAGCCTGGCAATAGTTCTCAAAAGGTGACTCATTGCTTGTAATGACGAGCAGCCGGCAGTCCCAGGGCATCGCGGCCCCTTTGACTTCAACTTTCGTTGGGATGGTTGAAGTGAGGTGGAGGAAGTCACCGAGGGGCATGTCAGAGCTGTACTCATCCCAGATGACGACTGGTTCTCCGAGGTATCCCTCGTGAAACTTGGTGTGGGGCTTCTTGATGAACACCCCGTGTCCAAGCTTCTTGAGGTACTTCCAGGGGGTGGTGGACTTTCCAACTCCACTAGCTCCGTACAGCCAGATAACTTCGCGGCGTCCCTCATAAGATGGCAGGTAGGCTGCGGCCTTCTGTGCCCATTGGATATCCGCGATGTTATCCATGCAAAATCGTTTGATGTCTCCATGCGTCTTTGCCTCTTCAAAGGCGGTATCTCGAGCGCGCTTCTTAGAGACTCGTTCTTCGGACATGAGTCCTCTTTCTCGCCAGTGTCCGTCCTTCTTGCAGTAAGTAGCGGCTTCTTTAGGGGTCCCTCTGCGCTTTTCCCAATGAGCCCGCGGAAGGATCTTTTCAGCCCCCGTGCATCTTCCGTCGAGTTATTTTTAGAATCAGTTTAAAATATACATTCCATTCTCGACGAAACGTTGCCATAGTTACCAATATACAGCGTGATCGACGCATGTTCTGTCCATATATGGTCAACGTCATCTCCTGTGTTAAATAAAATAGTTCCACAGAAAATAGCTCCACAGATGTCAGGTAATACTACACTGACATCTGTCGTTGGCCGGCGGGGCGCCGCTCTGTCTTGTAACTTAAGGCAACTGCAAGCAGTAGCCATGCCGGGGGGTAGGCAAGCCCCCCCGGACCCCCCAACCTTCGCTTTTAATCGGAAATATAGGGAAGATTGCCTTCTAACTATTTAATTTATATCTTATCATTCAGTACACTAATATGGCTATCTAATATTTTTTCAATATCTTCGTAAGAAGTTTCTTCATCGAGATAATACTTCTTAAATCTTCTTCTAAAAGCGGTGTCTTTATCAGCGTTCTTTTCACGAGCCTGGCAATAGTTCTCAAAAGGTGACTCATTGCTTGTAATGACGAGCAGCCGGCAGTCCCAGGGCATCGCGGCCCCTTTGACTTCAACTTTCGTTGGGATGGTTGAAGTGAGGTGGAGGAAGTCACCGAGGGGCATGTCAGAGCTGTACTCATCCCAGATGACGACTGGTTCTCCGAGGTATCCCTCGTGAAACTTGGTGTGGGGCTTCTTGATGAACACCCCGTGTCCAAGCTTCTTGAGGTACTTCCAGGGGGTGGTGGACTTTCCAACTCCACTAGCTCCGTACAGCCAGATAACTTCGCGGCGTCCCTCATAAGATGGCAGGTAGGCTGCGGCCTTCTGTGCCCATTGGATATCCGCGATGTTATCCATGCAAAATCGTTTGATGTCTCCATGCGTCTTTGCCTCTTCAAAGGCGGTATCTCGAGCGCGCTTCTTAGAGACTCGTTCTTCGGACATGAGTCCTCTTTCTCGCCAGTGTCCGTCCTTCTTGCAGTAAGTAGCGGCTTCTTTAGGGGTCCCTCTGCGCTTTTCCCAATGAGCCCGCGGAAGGATCTTTTCAGCCCCCGTGCATCTTCCGTCGAGTTATTTTTAGAATCAGTTTAAAATATACATTCCATTCTCGACGAAACGTTGCCATAGTTACCAATATACAGCGTGATCGACGCATGTTCTGTCCATATATGGTCAACGTCATCTCCTGTGTTAAATAAAATAGTTCCACAGAAAATAGCTCCACAGATGTCAGGTAATACTACACTGACATCTGTCGTTGGCCGGCGGGGCGCCGCTCTGTCTTGTAACTTAAGGCAACTGCAAGCAGTAGCCATGCCGGGGGGTAGGCAAGCCCCCCCGGACCCCCCAACCTTCGCTTTTAATCGGAAATATAGGGAAGATTGCCTTCTAACTATTTAATTTATATCTTATCATTCAGTACACTAATATGGCTATCTAATATTTTTTCAATATCTTCGTAAGAAGTTTCTTCATCGAGATAATACTTCTTAAATCTTCTTCTAAAAGCGGTGTCTTTATCAGCGTTCTTTTCACGAGCCTGGCAATAGTTCTCAAAAGGTGACTCATTGCTTGTAATGACGAGCAGCCGGCAGTCCCAGGGCATCGCGGCCCCTTTGACTTCAACTTTCGTTGGGATGGTTGAAGTGAGGTGGAGGAAGTCACCGAGGGGCATGTCAGAGCTGTACTCATCCCAGATGACGACTGGTTCTCCGAGGTATCCCTCGTGAAACTTGGTGTGGGGCTTCTTGATGAACACCCCGTGTCCAAGCTTCTTGAGGTACTTCCAGGGGGTGGTGGACTTTCCAACTCCACTAGCTCCGTACAGCCAGATAACTTCGCGGCGTCCCTCATAAGATGGCAGGTAGGCTGCGGCCTTCTGTGCCCATTGGATATCCGCGATGTTATCCATGCAAAATCGTTTGATGTCTCCATGCGTCTTTGCCTCTTCAAAGGCGGTATCTCGAGCGCGCTTCTTAGAGACTCGTTCTTCGGACATGAGTCCTCTTTCTCGCCAGTGTCCGTCCTTCTTGCAGTAAGTAGCGGCTTCTTTAGGGGTCCCTCTGCGCTTTTCCCAATGAGCCCGCGGAAGGATCTTTTCAGCCCCCGTGCATCTTCCGTCGAGTTATTTTTAGAATCAGTTTAAAATATACATTCCATTCTCGACGAAACGTTTTTATCACGATCTATAGAGAAGTAATGTGATGCGACAAAATCCTAGATAACAACTTATTGAAAATAGACATGTGAATAGTATTATTCTCATATAGGAAGTAATAGTTTGCGGATTAAATAGTATAATTTTTTAGTGTCTACGATCTATACTTTTCGAGTTATGGCTTAAACATGTAATTTTTTGTTTCCATAGCAACTGAGGAATGCATAGACATTCCAACTAAAATTTTCAGATTTTTTGACTTGAGGTCTACCTATTGTTGCTCCATCAAAAAATCAAGCATTAGAAATGCAGATAATGATGTTTATTATGAGCTAGAACAGCAACATTTTCCGCTCTAAAAAGAGCCTATTGCGGAATCACATGATGACATATCAAATTTTTGACAGCGGAATTGGATACTCTGATATAATGTTTGTATATGGTAATAATACATTTCAAATGTCTATCGGAAGCGGTTTTTGATTTATCAGTCTAATTGAAATTTGACTTTGTAAAAACTGGCCTCTTCGTTTTGTAGCCTTCTCGGTGACATATATAGCCGTATATTAAGTAGGCCATGGACTGATACAACTTAAATATGATGAGTTAAGAATATTTGTAAAGGATAATGAAAAAATATTTACTGCCAATAATTTCCGGAAAAAGTTTTGACACCAGACGAAAATGTCGAGTCATCATGGAATTATGACGACATTGTCACATTTTATTTTTTGCATTTGTTATGCCCATTTAATCAATTATGGGACCATTTCAAAAAAGATTTTTTCTGTGATTACGATTTTAACCGAAAATCCGAAATATCTATTTTGGGCACACAATCCTCGTATCTCAACTATCAAAATGTATAGCTAGACTCATAAAATTATCAATCCATCCTTTAGTAGACACTGTATTAAAGTTTTAAGGTTGGTGTTTCCCATGAGACACTTGTTGCTTTCTAAAATGTGCCCAAATTGCTTTTTTATCATTTTTGGATCCTTATAGGGGTTCTAAACAATAATTCCGATTTTTATAACTCCAGCCACAATATTTCCCCACTTGTCACTTGTATCACCTGGTGTCGCTCTGAAAACGACACATTTTAAATGCGAAATGTCCCACAGCTATAACTTCATTTAACAGTGCCAGATCATCTTTTTAATGCTGAATTCATGCTCAGCACTAGATTTCCAGCAATTTGATATATACAAGCGCGCTTCGCTTGCTTGAGCTGCGCGGCTGGAGGACACAAAGTGTCCGCGGGAGGCTCCCTTCGATCGCCTGGAAGTAACATTGGTTAATTATAAGGGAGACATCATCTCTAAATATGTCCATCTTAGTTTTAAAATCGATTTCACTCGAAAAGTCACCAAATTTGTCAATTTTTAAAATTTTGATGAGTAATGATGACGTCACAAAGTGATGAGTAATCATTTTTTGATGATAGTTGCATCATATGTGAGGTATGTTAGTATACATTTTCTATTAAAATTTCAGCCTTCTATCTCCTATAATGGCTGAGTTATGCCCGAATAACTATGTTGCTTAACTTTTAAAAATGTGACAATGACGTCATAATTCCATGATGAGTCGACATTTTGCTCTGAGCTCAGAACTTACTGGAGCCATAGCCAAAAGACTCCCACATGCCAAAAATCAACTTTCTACGCCAGGCAGTTTCTTCAATCAATTCGTTAGATATATATATACGTATATACATACACATTAATCGAGTTTTAATAGTAAGGATATGGACCATATTTGGAAACATTTTTGTTTGACCGTGCCTAGCAACGGCAAGGAATTTTCACATTCCTTACCGTTGCTAGGAAAAGGCAATCAAAATATTCTCCAAATATGGTCAATATATATATCAAATTGCTGGAAATCTAGTGCTGAGCACGAATTCAGTATTAATTAAAATAACGACCTGGCATAGTCAAATAAAGTTATAGATGCGGGATTTTGGCGGATACTATCGGACAAGGTCATTTTTGTCTCCCCAGTCATAACTGACAACTTTTTCACACTTTTTAAGGTGTCATGATGTGAAAATATTTGATACGCCATATTGTGAAGTTAAGTACTAGTATAAGTTGTTGATTTAGGATGTTTAGATGTTATTTAATACTAGGACAAAGTAAAAACTATTGGAAATCAAGCCTTTTTCGAAGGAAATTGCTTTGTAGCCTGTTTTTAGCACTCCAAAAAATCAATTTTACAACGGAGGAATCTCTAGTTACAAAAGTCGTAGATTAAAAATCTCGATGGTTTTGGAAAGATCTCGTCACGTAGAACAAAATGATAGAGACAGATTTTCGATATTCTAATCGAGTTTTTTACTCTATGACTTTTGTAACTAGAGATTCCTCCGTTGTAAAATTGATTTTTTTGAGTGTTAAAAACATGCTACAAAGCAATTTTCTTCGGAAAGGCTTGATTTCCATTTGTTTTTACGGAATTCTGATAATGTATAACATCAAAACATCCTCAATCAACAACTTATTGTAGTACTTAACTTCAAAATATGGCATATCAAATATTTTCACATCATGACACCTTCAAAAGTGTGAAAAAGTTGACAGTTATCACTGGGGGCCCAAAAATGACCATGTCCGATAGTTTCCGCCGAAATCCCATACCTATAACTTTATTTGACTATGCCAGGTCGTTATTTTAATACTGAGTTCGTACTCAGCACTAAATTTCCAGCAATTTGATATATATATTGACCATATTTGGAAATATTTTTGGTTGCCTTTTCCTAGCAACGGTCAGGAATGTTAAAAAATTCCTGGCCGTTGCTAGGCACGGTTAAACAAAAATGTTTCCAAATATGGTCAATATATATATCAAATTGCTGGAAATCCAGTGCTGAGCATGAATTCAGCATTAAAAAGATGATCTGGCACTGTTTAAAGAAGTTAGAGCTGTGGGACATTTCGCATTTAAAATGTGTCGTTTTTAGAGCGACACTAGGTGATACAAGTGGCTCAAAGTGGCGAAATATTGGGGCTGGAGTTATAAAAATCGGGATTATTGTTTAGAACCCCTATAAGGATCTAAAAATGATAAAAAAGCAATTCGGGCACATTTTTAATAAAAAACAAGTTTCGCATGGGAAACACCAACCTTAAATGCTTATTTAAATACATATAATTCAATAGCTCATTCAATGTGCAGTCTGGTAACTAAGAAAAACCTTAAATTAGAATTTCGACTTTTTGAGATTTGCTTGATGCATACCATCTTATTTTAAAACGAGCATTCAATAATCAGGTTTTGTTAACTTCAAATTACATAATTGATACACGCATTCCAATGGTATTCTATTTCTAATCTAATATACAATATCATTATATATATACCAGAATAATACATCACAAGCACGCTTCGCTTGCTTGCGCTGCGCGGCATGCGGACACTGCGTGTCCGCAGAGTCGCTCTGCGGGAGCCTGGAATTACTCAATCTAACATATTTTGGAATTTTTTCCTTTATATAAATATTGTAAACAAGGTCGACGAATAATTTCTCATATGGATCCGAAAATATAATATTCGAAATCTTCAGCACAAAAAACCCATGTCAACCTTTTAAAGCAAGTTTCTAGCATATCTTTGAGATTTTTTTATTTTATTTATCTGATGTAAACAAAAGTAAACAAATAATTCATCATATAGATCTGAAAATACGATATTCGAAATCTACACCCCTAAAAACCCCATGTCACCCGTTGGAAGGTAGTCTCTAGCATTATTTTCAAAATTCATCAAATGGTGTGAAAATATGTATATAAAGGTGTGAAAATATGCACATCATCTTTTTTATTGCCATACATTATGATATCAAACATAAGTCTTGGCTTTGAAGTATTAATAACAATGACGATATATTGTAGTGTCGTACAATGATTTCTATTGTGATAGTGTAGTCATCTATTTAGTATAGAAAAGGTGTGAAAAATTGTTTTCCATTTTTTTTGCATAGGTGTGAAAATTTCGCTTAGATTTTAGAACTTAATCGTAGTCATATCATTTGGCGCCTACATGCCAATTTTCACACCTCTACGACTTGCCAATTTTTCAATCAATTCGGACAAACACACACACACAAAAAATTCTAGCGTTTTAAGATATAAGATTAAACAATAAATCATATCAGGAATTTAAATTATCTTTCAATAGTGAATGACTACGAAAAGATGTACAAGCAATTGAAAACCGATACAGAATCTGTTTACAGAGAAAGTACCGTGACAATTTAAGTAATTTTAGTGAGAAGCTAATCGAAGCATAAGAAATGAATATGAAATCGATTATGAATACGAGTCGAACCTTTGATTGAATCCACAGCATATTTGTAAAAGATGTGCATCTTCAATTATGAAAGGTCGTGTTCCTAAATTGGCATCATTGGGTTCACATTCGATTCTCCACAGAGTTACGACACATTGTTTATCTCCCCAAAATATTGGTCACGTTTGCAGCCGTGTCAACTTAATTTAAAATATAGTTGAGCTTCGGGAGAATAAGGGTATCGATGAAAAGGTAATTGCGGCGTTACTACGTAAAAGAGCAGTTGAAGATAATTCTCCAGAATTTGAAATGCACACTTTGAAAGTACGTCTTCTTAAAGAGCGCTATGGAAAACTATTTGAATCGTCTTCAATAACCAAAGAAGATTTATCACGACTAGTGAGCGAAATCTCTTTGCCAACTGAATCCCTTCGTAAGCTCTGTAATTGGATCAAAGCTTGTGGGATAAAAATACCTGGTCTCGAAGTATCTTTACAAACGCTGACCAAATCTCCCCAATATTTTCTGAAATACAATTAAAATTACAGCACAGGGTATCAAGTAGTGATGATTGAACCCAGTGGTTACATCGAGAAGGAAACAGAGGTCGTATATTGTAATAATATCGAATCGTTAATAAACTTTGCTGAAGACTCTCGTTCGAAACCGTCACAAGTGTATCGTTGGGGATTGGATCATGGGAAAGGATACCTCAAAGTGGTTTTACAGCGGTTACAGTACAAAGACAGCGTAAAGGGGTGCCTGATTGTTGCTGTAACGATGGCACCGGAAACAAGGGACAATTTAACTGCACATACTGCTGGACATCTGAAGTGGAAGGCTTTATGAGAAATTGGGACCATTTTGAGAGTATAGCCAACAAAATTCAGGAGGTTTATGCCTCCGATTCAAAACATGCCAAGGAATGCTTCGGAGTTTCGACCCTCCTGCTTCTAAGGTTTGATGATCCTAAGCTAACCTTTCCGAAAGCTGCTGTCCATGCGCAATTTAACTTTAGGGATCGACAGGGAGCGGAATTCGGCCGAAGCCGGGACCGGGCTGAAACATTTTTAGCCGGGGCCGGGGCAGGGGTTAAGGTTAGGGTTATTGTGAATAATACAAATTTAGAGTTGTGGCTTGGGTTTGTAACCTTATAAACATATACACAAAGCTCCTTTAATAAAGTCAACACCGTTAAATATAGTGAACGTGAATAAAATCGTAACTGTAATCAAATGTCTGGGTTCTGAATACATACAGTCTGTTTCATAATTATTTACAATTTTTGAGGTGATTTTGAATGACCATAACTTACTATGTAATCTGTTAGGCAGTACTTCAATGCAATTTTTCTCAACTATACACTCATTCTAACGATTTCTATTGATACCTTTCCAACTCTTTGATACCCAACTAATTTTTTTAAAATTTATTCACTTCCGGCGGGCTTTTTTCTCTCTTTTTGGTCTCGAAGTTAATTCTGACAAACTAGAAGGTAATTCAACCAATTTTCAGCGAATAATGCAGAAACAACGTAGAGAAGATGTAGCTAAGCTCATTGAAACTTCAAAACTTCCAATGAAGGGCATTGCTTCTATGTGCGGTGTCACCCTGAAGACGGCCTATAATGTTAAGCAACGAATTTGAGCGGGCGAAAGCATTGAGCACAGGGGTGGAGATGGGCCTAAAAGGTGCCTCAACAAAGGAGACAGGATCTCACTCTCTCTAAATATTTAAAAAAATTCCCGAATTTCTTTGCGGACTATGCAGAGTAGTCTAAAGGTTTCACGAGGAGTTGATGTGTCGTATTCAACGGTGAGGAGATGCATCAAAGAGATGTCCTATTCCAAGAAAACTGCCATCAAAGGACCAAATATTACTCCCTCCCATGAAGCATTGAGAGTTTTATGGGCTAAGAGACACAACTTCATCAATTGGAACAAGGTTTTCTTTACGGATGAGTGCTCCATTTGGCTTTGTGGCGGGAAAGTACAGATGTGAACCAAGGGTACTCAAAAGCCCGTCATCAACATTCCGAGACATTCACCCAAGATCCATATTTGGGTCGGGATATCTACTCGAGGAACTACTCCTGTGCATATTTTTAGAGAGAATTTCAATTCTATCGCATATTGTAATGTGATAAATGAATGTCTGACAGAAACAGCAGACCTACTCTATCCAGACGGTTGGAAACTCCAGGAGGATAATTCAAGTATCCATAAATCCAAGCTCTCTGTCTCATACAAAGAGGAACGCGCCATTAGATGCATAGATTGGCCATCCTGCAGCCCTGATTTGAATCCTATAGAGAATTTATGGGCTGTTCTTAAGAAAATAATTCTAAACAGGGCACCTAAGACGATCGAAGATGTCAAAAACTATGTCGATATAGAGTGGGGAACCTTTGATCCAGAATTCATTGGCAACTTCACAAAATCTATGCGTAAGCGGTGCGACCCCTTGTGATTGCTGCTCAAGGCAAAAAGATTAACTATTAAACTATATCCTATTTAATTGTTACTAAGGGGCCATAGAACCAAAATAAAACTTGAATGAGTGTATATCAACTTGGGTTATCAAGTTGCATTGGGTATAATAATTGTAAATAATTATGAAACAGACTGTAGTATGTATATGCATATCATTCTATACACTAAGGCAATGGCGCGCTTAACATTTTGGGTCCAGCGATTGGTTAGTTAATTAGATGTTGTATGTTGATATTTTCTATATCGTCTTAGGAAATTTGAAATTTGATGTCAAATTTATTAACTACACCCCTTAGACATCTTATAAACCATATTAGAATATTTTTGAATCCATACTTTAATATTTCACTTTTACGTTTTATTGCAATTCCAATATTCCATTAATATTTAAGAAATTGACGCCATTCTGATTGTGAAAGAAGTTTATCAATCATTATGTCTAGTGATGATTTAATTAAAGTATAATACAAAAGCCAAATAATGTTTATTTTTAAACAGTAATTGGTTTGTGCAGATTTTACTTCGAGATATCACTTCCCCCATCAAAACAATCAAGTACAGCTTCGAATGCAATTTGTTTTTTATCCACCCATAATGTATATTTACAAAATGCATACCAATACCATAAAACGTTCTATTTTCATTACCACTTTCATCCTCTACTACAGCACTGTCCAACAGGCGGCCTGCGGCCTTGCTTTGTGCGGCCCGCGTTGCCTGCTTCAATCTCCCCTTTTTTACCCACTTATACTGAGTCGGATGTAAGCCAGTTAGGAGTAAGTTCTGGTAGGAACATAGGGACATAGGGCTGATAGACCATGGTCCTACCAATTCTTTTCAATAGATATTTCTAACTCAGATTATTCTAACTTATCGGTTATGATCGAATATTCACATAAAACAATATATATCATAATCGCATATGGCAGATTCCTTAATTGACTAACCAATCCCTGGTCCCAAAAATGTTACGCGCCATTGCCTTAGTGTATAGAATGCTATGGTATATGTTATATGATTTTTCCAACCCAACTAGTCCCTGGTCAGGTTCGGGACTTTAAGCCGGGGCCAGGTCCGGGACATAAGTGGCCGCGATTGGCCGGGATCGGGGCAGGGCCGGGTGACCGGTCGATCCCCACTTGACCTCAGTGAAAACTTTGTCGATCATCTAGCTCGAAACCTTCTTAGGGAATAAAATTTCAGAAACTTTGATTTAGAATGGATTGAACCGCTTGTAGGTCCTGCGATACAGTATCCCAATTTTGATATTTTCCACCATGAAACCCCTCGTACCAGTTATGGAAGCAGCGGCCAAACTGCATGCGGTAAAGAGTTTTTAAACAAACTGAGAAACAATCAATCGAAATCTTCCAAAATGAATTCAACAGAATGCGTGAAGATACAGAAAAAAAGCTATTCAAGAGCTAGATCAATTTCAAGATATTGACAAAAAAGGAAACATGCTAGAGAGCTTACCAGACCAACCCCCAATATAAATTTTCTACTTTACTATCTCCGAAACTATCTCATCACTGTCAATGAAGAACTTTCAGGGCTGGGTTACTTTTAGGACAAGTATTGGAGAGCTTCCTTCAGAATTTTACTAAACCCTGCTGTATTGATGAAATTTCAGTTCAATATTATGTTTGCATCAATCCATCAGTCAATATAATGTAATGCATATACCTAATCGGAGTGATATTTGAATTTTTGCTGACTGCACATTGAATGAACAATTGAATCATTTAGTATTTAGGTAAGCATTCTAATTTTCGCTTAAAAACTTCCATACAGTGTCTACTTAAGATTGGACAGTAATATTAAAGGGGCACGCTTTACATTTTGA
Source organism: Aphrocallistes beatrix (assembly GCA_963281255.1). Taxonomy (NCBI): domain Eukaryota; kingdom Metazoa; phylum Porifera; class Hexactinellida; order Sceptrulophora; family Aphrocallistidae; genus Aphrocallistes; species Aphrocallistes beatrix. Next base: position 3,279,317 of record OY725493.1, read on the forward strand.
TAGTTGCAATACGAAGATTGTGTGTCCAAAATATTTCGGATTTTGGACGCACATGCTACATCGAGTTTAAGTAGTATGTGCATAATATTTGCAGAGTACTTATACAATAGACTAGAAGTTCAAATTACAAACAGCTTCAAATTCTGAAACAGAACAGTTAAAATCATAAATCAGAAAAATCGGACGTTTTTTTGAAATGGTTTTTGAGAATTCTGGATCCGCTAGTGGGGAGGGCATACAGTGGCAGCGCTAATGCGCCGCCCCTAGGGAGACATTTCCGTATTCTAAAGGAGCTCAGATCACCCTAACAAATTAAAAGTTCTATAGTACAATTTGGATTATAGCGATATACAGTCCAAACCGGTTTTTTCTAACCATTTCTTTCAGGTAAGAATATTTAGAAAAACCCGATAGTTAGAAAAAGCCGAGTTAGATGAAACCGATAGTTAGAATAAACCGAGTTAGAAGAATGGTTAGAAAAAACAGATGGAAAATACTAGTCAATTTGGAATTTCTTACATCGTAAAAAGTTCGAATAAACCGATAAGTTAGAATAATCTGAGTTAGAAAAAAACGATGAAAATTAATTATAACAAGCGCGCTTCGCTTGCTTGCGCTGCGCGGCTGGCGGACACAAAGTGTCCGCCGGAGGCTCCCTTTGGTTTCTGGTGATGACATTGGTTAATTAAAAGGGAAATATCATCTCTAAATATGTCCATCTTAGTTTTAAAATCGATATCACTCGAAAAATCACCAAATTTGTCAATTTTTAAAATTTTGATGAGTAATGATGACGTCATTACAAAGTGATGAGTCATCATTTTTTGATGATAGTTACATCATATATGAGGCGTGTTAGTATACAGATTCTATTAAAATTTCAGCCTTCTATCTCCTATAATGGCTGAGTTATGCCCGAATAACTGTGTTGCTTAACTTTTAAAAATGTGACAATGACGTCATAATTCCATGATGAGTCGACATTTTCGTCTGAGCTCAGAACTTATTGGAGCCATAGCCAAAATACTCCCACATGCCAAAAATCAGCTTTCTGTGCCGGGCAGTTTCTTCAATCAATTCGTTACAGATATATATATATATATATACATATATACACAAACAATAATCGAGTTTTAATAGTAAGGATAACGAATTGAATAATATGTGCATTAAAAATCCGTTAGAAAACCCTGTTTCTACTGTAGTCATTTAAGGAGTTGATTGACTAAAAACGTGTAAGTAACTGTGCTCTACCCGAGAGATCGGTTTACCAAAAGTTTGCTCTTCCGGGTCCTCCGAATTTGTCACAAAAACTGGATGAAGGTCCAGGCAAATGCAGTTCCAGTCAACGTGGGATGCTGGGATGGATTGGTTGGAGTACTCGCAACTGCAGGGGTGTACTATTATTAATCACCGATACTGAAGCCGGAACTGGCCATGATGTCCCATATCTGGGCGAGAGATGCTGATGACCTACCGATGTCTCAAGGACTTCTTAAGATTCACCCAGCAGCACACACGTGTGTTCAGCGTCCTATATCCGGCACTTAACATTGCTGCAACAATATCAGTGTCAAGTTCTTCTGCTGAGTGATCATTCTCTGCTCTGGAGAGAATAAACCTCCGCTGCGAGCTGTAATTGGCAACAGTCGTCTAAGTGTTCTTGCAGTAATCATTGTAAATCTAGTTGTAACGAACAAGATTGCTGATGACCCAGACACTATTATAGATCACTTCGCTAAAGGGGGAAATCGTAGGAATGCACTAGACTAAACCATCAAAATTATTATGTGATATGTAAACTTTTTACTTGTCTATGCGATAGTATTGTAATGCAAAATGGAATATGTTTTATAATAATGGAAGGCATGCTACTACAGAAACTATAGATGTAGATTACACTTTATTCCACTCTTGCTCGCATTTCCTACAGATATAAGGATCATCACCTATATCCTCTAATCAAACATCTTCACAGCCAGTGTGATACCAATTTTCACAAAAGCAACATCCCACCAAGTCATCATTTTTCTGGTCTGTCAGAACTGAATAATCATGCATTCGCATTTCTCGCAGATTTCATTATCATTCTTGTTAACAACAAGGATGGGAGGAGTTAATTCTTTCCTGCCAGAAGATGGTAGCTCACTACCAAAGCACCCAGATTTATACGTAGTCGCGTATTTTCAAGTTTACGCTTTGAAGATTCGTCAAACAGGAATTGGTTTCTTCAGAAAACGCCTGCATCCTTTATGAGTATCCTTAACAACCCTTTTCTTGCATCTATTCCGTTCCGTATATAGCGCTACAAGGTGAACTAGAGTCACATTAGTACATTGGACCACCATATACGCTAAGATTGATGCGAGTATCATTGAACTTTCATTGAAGGTTGACACTGCTATTGAAGCAGAAGCTTGGAGTGAGTATTTTCCTACCCGTTTTCCTTTAGGGGCATTATACCACAGAACTGAATGTGGGGATTCATTGGCATTTTGTGTTAAACCAAGCGTCAAGACGGAACTCAAATCTAGGCTTGCAAATTTCAAAAAGAAATCATACAGTCGTGATAACTCATCTGCATTCGATAGGATCTTCGCATTTTGGGAGGTGGAATCGAGTTACTATTTTTGATTGAAAATGCAAGAGTCTTTTGAAAGTGGTACCAAGTGCTCATTGAAAACGGACAACTTTCATGCTTTTCAATCAAATTTCTCGTAACCGCTTAACATATTGTTAACATTTGATCGTTTGTTTAATAATTGGTAATCATGGAATTTATACATAGAAATTATATCATCGCATAATATGAAGTAACTATTGGCTATCAAATAGGTTCAAATTTGAATGCCAAGTTATCGCGGTTTTCAAGATATGACCTCAAATCACCTCAACTTTCCAGATCAACGCTGGAATGTACAGCAACATTCCGTGAAATTTTTTTCGCTTTAAAGCGAACAGTTTGGAGTAGTTAATACGAGTTGCTATATATTAATCATAGATTGTCGAATCATAGATAGTCCATCATATTTCCCACCTCATAGGACAAAAGTTAAAATGACAAAAATTGTAAATTTTATATGGGCCAGAAAAAAAGGAAGTTAGAACCAGGGGCCTCATTCACTAAAGTTCTAAACTGAAATTCTTAGAATTTTTCTTAGAATCTAGCGAATTCTTCGAATTTTTCTTAGAATTTAGCGAATTCTTAGAATGTTTCTTAAATCTAAGAATTATTCTTAGAATTATTTTAAGTGGTATTCACTAAAGTTCTAAACTGAAATTCTTAGAATTTTTCTTAGAATTTAGTGAATTCTTAGAATTTTTCTTAGAATTTAGTGGATTCTTAGAATTTTTCTTAAAACTAAGAATTATTCTTAGAATTATTTTAAGTGGTATTCACTAAAGTTCTAAAGTCAAATTCTTAGAATTTTTCTTAGAATTTGCCAAATTCTTAGAAAATCCTTGAATTCTAAGAAAAATTCTTAGAATGCATACGAATTCTAAGAGAATTTTTAAGTGAGGTAGGAGGTTGACTTAAAGTCATTCTAAATCGTTGAAGTTCGATTTTTTTAATATTAGCTAATTAATGATGAATAGAATGGGTGTCTCTTAAGGTATAGTTTACGTTGTTGGATACCGTTAGTTTCAGTAAAAAACATTGGCTTTACTTTATGAAATGGTTAGGTGCAACGTCGTAACATCTACGCCCTTCAGCTCTCCCCAATGTTGAAATTTGTAAAGGATTTTATAATATTAGCATCAACTTTAATTAATGTTTCAAGAAAATTTCTAAGATAGTATTCTATAAGAATTCTGAGAAAAAATGCGATTCTAAGAATTATTCTTAGAATTGATCAAATTCTAAGAATAATTCTTAGAATCCGTAAAGAATTTAAAGTTTAAGAATTCTATAAGGATTTTAAGAATTATTCTAAGAATTGATCAAATTCTAAGAATAATTCTAAGAATTAATCAAATTCTAAGAATAATTCTTAGAATCCGTAAAGAATTTGATGCCACATAATTCTTTATGAATTCTAAGAATTTCAAAGCAATTCTAAGAAATATTCTTAGAATTGCACTTAGAATTAAATTAAGAAAAATTCTAAGAACTTTAGTGAATGAGGCCCCAGAGTCTAAGACTTTTAGTTTCCAAGTTAGGATTTTCTAAAAATGCGAAGTCATTATATTATCAAAAACAAAAACTAACATTTCATAGGATATGTGCAATTAATATCAATGAATCATATATATACAGTTATAAAAGAATACTTGGAATTGAGAACTAAGAATTTGGGCATATATTTACAGAGATAGAGAGAGATCTCTTTTTGGACCATAAATGGGGAGTTTTGACCGAATCTGGGAGGTCCAAGGACAGAGCTTCAAAAATAATTCTAAAAAATGCTCCAATATTTCTGTACACATTATTAACAACAATTGTCTTGATTGTTTAGCTTAAAAGCCACATTTGGACACATATTTCATGATTAGATACGCCATTTTCTAATATATTCAAAGTTCTCCATACAATTTGTTTTGCGATAAAGTCAATGATATGTCGTGAAATATTTATTTTTTGACATAGGGTTGTTTGAGGAAGCTATATATCTTCGCCATGCATCCATTCATTTAAGGATACCGCCCTCGAAAAATCTTGACTGGCGTAAAAAAAAACAGCAAAATGTTTTATTGCTAATTTCATCGTATTACTGATCGGTCTACCATCTGATAGCACTATTTGGATGGCATTTTCTTTTATTTTTTGCGAAATAACCCCCTAAAGTTTAGCGTTAATAAAAATTGAAAAATTATTAGAGGATTTTAACTCATTTACCAATTAGTTTTTAACTTATTTGATATTTTTTTAATGATATGAACCTTAACATTGTATTAGCACCTTTGGAGATTATAAAACACAAAGATTTAAAAGAATGGGCAAATAAAATCCAAACAAAATAGCTCTATAAGGGAGTTCATTTATATAATCCTCGGGAAATCGCAAGTTTGATCTCAGATATTTAGCGATCCCTGGGTCAGAAATAAAATTCTGATCGTTTCAAATAAAGATTTGTTCAGATCCGACCATTTGTTCTTGAGATATCGCATATTATAGGTAAAGTTCGGCCATAATATCCCTCTAAGGTCCCGAAAGAGGCTGATGTCATATCTTAAAAACTATTGTAGATATATAATATATTATATCCTTAAATAAAAGGATATATGCGAAAATATATAGGTTCCTCGACCATTCCTTTGTCAAAAAATAAATAATTCTCGACTTATCATTGATTTAATTGTAATAGAAATTCTATGGAGAACTTTGAATCTATTAGAAAATGGCGAATCTAATCATTAAATATGTGTCCAAATTTAGCTATTATGCTAAATAGTGAATACAATTGCCGTTAATAATATGTACAGAAAAATTGGAGAACTTTTGATAATTATTGTGAAAGTTCTGGCCTTGGACCTCGCAGATTCGGTCAAAAACCCCCATTTAGGGTCCAAAAAGAGATATCTCTCTATCTTTATAAATACAAGTCGAAATTCTTAGTTCTCACTTCCAAATATACTTTTTATGAGTGTACATATATGATTCTTTGATAATAATTGAACTACACCCTATGGAATGTTAAGTTTTAAATTTTTGTCATATGATGACGTAGCATTTTTCGAAAATCCTAACTTCGAAACTAAAAGTCGTAGACTTTCGCTCTAACTTCCTAATATACTTTTTGGAAGCTTTTTATTCATTCTAAACTGATAGATTATACTTCGCAGTGCCAGCAATATGAAATATTATCTAAAATTATCTAAAAATATTCAGAGTTAGGGGCCTCAAGGAAATTTGTGGATTTTCAGGGTACTTTTGCTATTTTTGGTAAATATTTGGCTTTAATATACCTAAATCAGCAGTATGGATGCGAATAAATGTCTGTGGATGCTTATGTGCATTATTAATAACTCATTTTACATTCTTCTTAACCCCTAAACTTAAAATCTCTATATCTCGGGACTTTAAAATTTCAAAATTGACCGTCTTTACAGAATTATTTCTCAAATTTGGTTTGAGATATAAGTTTGAAAATCTCAAGAGTTCTTTCATATCATTAGGCGATGAACGTAGGACCACCATTTTTTGGATATATTCTAACTCGGTGATTTTATTCAAGATTTCTCAAAAAAAACAGACATTTTTCGCCGTTTTTTTGCCCTTTTTTTTCGGACACCGATAAAATTTACAATATTTGTCATTTTAACTTTCATCTGGTCCTATGAAGTTGCAAATATGGTAGACTATCTATGATTCGATTTTGGAAGCGTTTGATTCCTTTGTATCTTCTAAACAATTCATTGAGTGCCTAAATTTCTACCATTAAGATGTGCTAGCGGAAAATTAAAAAAACAGACTTTGAGACACTGTATTTCAAAATCTAGAAATGAGAATCAAAAACGGTTTGGATAGTGCCAGTATTTCTTGATGGAGATACCTCCCCACGCTTAACATCTCTTATAGCTATACTTTCATCGTATGCTGTAATGCAAATCATATGTTTTTTCGAGGGCGGTATCCTTAAGATTATAATTGATTATATATCTTCAATAGTTTTTAAGATATGACATCGGCCTCTTTCGGGACCATAGAGAGGTATTATGCTAGAACAACTCCAACTATCTATAAGATATAGAAAAAGTGAAATTACCAGAACGTTTCAAGTTTATACTTAGGATTGACAAGAATACAAAGGTTGATTTCAAAATGAAGGACAAGTTCATTATGAGATTTCATTTCAAATTTATTGATGGAATAACGTCAGGACCATCAAGTTTTAGCGCGCCGATTGGTAAGCAATTTCAAAACAACCATCTTTCTTGTCTGCCATTAGTATAATTCAAAACAATATCTGATAAAATCAACTATTTTCACACTTCAATATTACAAATGATGAACACTGATAAAAATATATGTTTGAAGCATCACTAGCTGTCCAATCTGGTTTCCCAAGATCGCTTTCGAATATTAAACCGGGTAAGTTGCATAACGCGAGGTGGCTACCTTAGCAAACAGACTTCTTCGCTTATATGTTTCAACAGTTAACGTAAGTAAATAACTTTGTGATATTGTATATTAAATATGTATGCACCTGCATGGTTTTTCTTAAAACAACATTGGAAATGTGTTGATGGGCCCTAAAATATTCACTACATTGCTTCTCTTATCTGTTTATTACCTCCAAGTGTTAAAGATGTAATTATTCCTGCTTTTCAACGAAACGCTTACTTTGCAAACCCAGAAAATATCCTATTTTCTATGATAATTGATGACAGTTTAGCAATAAGGGAAAAAGCTTTTTCATTAATCTTCAATGGAAGAGCTAAAAATCAGAAGATTTAACTGATATGATTCGTGGATTTCAAATACCAATTATACATATCAATGCTCAACATTATTCAGAATTGATCGACTGGGATGATGACGAAATGCTACTAACCGAACCTCCTATGTTGTCAGATCTATCAGATGTTGAATTAGAAAACTGTGTGGATGGCATTTTGAAAATAACAGATTATCCTTGCAATACACAAGGTGTTGAGAGACATGTAAAATCAGTTACGGAAGCGTCTGAAGCTGTATATGGAAGAGAAATCGTAATGAATGGATAGTGAATACAATTGCTGGAAGGGAGAAAATCCAAATTTCACGACTAAATCTAATTTTAAAGTCTAGATAAACCTATGTAAATCGTGTAAGATATACTACGGGCGTTCAAAAAGTCCTAGTCCCATGTCTATAATTTCATTATTACATTAAATATCTAAAAGAATGGCATTACATTTTCTCGATATAATCACCCTTACACTCTATAACCCGTTTAAGTCGAGATAACCAGTCGAAAAATACTTGTTTGTAGTCTTCTTGTGGAATGGACTTTAGGGATCTCCAAACGGCGTTTCCCAGGTCGATTCTGTTCTTAAAATGCTTGCCTGCAAGGTCTTTCTTTAGTCTCGCGAACAACCAGAAGTCGCAAGGAGCAAGGTCTGGTGAGTAGGGCGGATGCTCTAGCTCGGTTACCTACATACTCTCCAATACTGACTTCACGAGCTTGGTTTTGTGAGGCCTAGCATTATCATGTAGAAGCTTGAGGCCTCTTGGTCCAGACTTAGGCCTTCGCTCCCAGTAGTATTTCTCGACTTCTGATAGACAGTTGTAGGCATACAATTCTCCATTAATTGTTTTACCCTTTGGAACAATAATTTGGGCTACTGGACCTTGTGCATCAAAAAAAATCGAATAGAGAACCTTCGGGTCTCTGAAATCGGGCCTTGGAATAAGCGGAGGCCGCTCTCCCTTCAGTACCCACACCTTGTTTTTTTCTTTAGAAAGGGGCACGTCATACTTGATCCATGTTTCATCTCCCGTAATTATTTCAGATAATCTCCTTGGATCAGCATTGTCATACTCCGCTAGGAGATTGCGAGCACACAATACCCGATGGTCCTTTTGGGAATCTGTGAGATTGTGTGGGATCCATCTGGAACAAATTTTACTAGCATGCATCTTATCAACTAGAATGCCATGAGCTGCTCCCGTTGACATCCCAAGATGCATAGCTATCTCATCCACAGTTATATGTGGATCTTCTTCCACCAACCGCCTAACCTCAAGGATATTCCCACTTGAGCTGACCGATTTGGGCCTACCGCTCCGGAAGCCATCTTCCAACGACTCCTGCCCCTCACGAAAGTGCTTCGCCCAGTATTTAACGTTGGAATAAGATGGACTGTCATCTTTATATACCATCTGAGGGTCAGCAAGTATATCACTTGGAGAACGCCCGAGTAGTGTACGTATTTTGATGTAAGCTCTTTGCTCGAGTTTGAAATCAGTTTCCATTTTCAATCAAAATTATCAAGATAGTCAAAACAGTGTGTAAATAAATAAGCACAGATTAAAAAGTATACGAGTTGGCGCTATCAACTCAGTAGCGTTTGATAGACAAGTATTGTGGCTAAGTAATATACCAGTAATGCTATAGTGAACTAGCCTAGACGCGATTATAGAGACTAGGGTCTAAGACTTATTGAACGCCCGTAGTACCTATGAAAGTAGAATATTTACTGACTATGGCTAAGGTTTTATCATAATCCATAGCCTACTAAAGATAAGACCTGATCACCGAGCAAATTTTACTGTACCAGGGATAAAAGGAAGGGGATTTTATTATTCACCCATAATGTATATTTTTAGAATTATTATGATTCCGATATTTGTTCTCAAATGTTTACGAACTAAATTCAACCTCTATTCCGCTTCTTAACTTATTTTCTTGCTGATTTTACTCCTAGTTTGTTCTTGTTTCGATGAATCTTATTTGTTTTTCAGTTTCAATATCACGAATAACTAGTCCCAACTTTTTAGTCTGTATTTTTGTATTCCTCATTTGTAGTACCAGTTTTGTAATAATATTTAAGATAATCCAAAAGGAACGATAAAGTGTATATATTATCCTTACGTTCATAAGCGTAAACTTCCAATTTTCAACAAAACCTTGGTGGTCTGCCCCCCCAGAATGGATACTTTCATGCTTATGCTTACGTCACATGATTTACTATAGAGTATATGATTTATTTGAGACCTCACTATTTTATAGATACCGACCAGTTGAAGAAAGTGTTCCTTTGTGCTAAACCTTTTGATGCTAAGGATATAATTGACAAGCAAACGTATTTAGATATTGACGGTATAACGAAAACTCGAAATATCCAAGCTAGATTAAAGAAAGGGGCTATACCTAAATACCTTCCTGGTTGTCCTATATACCTCAATGATACTTCCGTTAAGGTTCAACGTTTTGATAGAGATAAAAGAGAACTTGAGTTGCAGATACAGGTATGTAGTATGTATATACTATATAAATTTGGATTTTAGGCTATGATTTATATTCAGTTTAATTATACGCCAACATCCTTTGACTGCTTTGAGTAATTAATAATCTATATATTTATGTTTTGTAATAGGCCCAAACTTTAAGTGCTGAGTTCTTTCAAGTTGAACAAACTAAATATGCAGTTGATACTTTCGATGAGTTAGTCAACAAATTATCAGAAGTACAGGTTCCTGTTGGATAGTTTATTTTGTATCCAAATTCTTCCTGCATGAATGTTCTCAACCTCACATCCACGCATCCTATTACACTTAAGAGTTATTTTACAATTGATAATTCTCTACGGTTCATATGCTATCATCATGGTTCCCCTATTATTCTTTCAATCAAACGTATTACCGATGTTCGCCAGATAAGCACGCTAATAGATGAATTTGAAAAACATGAAGCCGATTCAGTCGATACTGGTTAGTACTATTTTCTATTTTTCATGGGTAAAACAGAGCATTTCATCACTGAAACAAGCAATCCTATCGCTTGAAGTAATCTATTCAGAATCAGGTAAAATTTATAGGCTTAGAATTTTCATATTTCTATCCACTTGTGTGAAATTTATTCTACCTTTAATTCTAGGCACTTACAGGTTTCCAGTTTTACTGCCTCAACTTTATTTCATACTTGGTCAACTGGAAAACTCAATTGTGAGGAAAAATAGACGACAGTATAACATGATAACTATAATTTTATCACTTAAATCCCACCTGGCATCACGTTCTTGTTATATGCAACTTCGGAGAATGGATTGCATTACCTTGCCACATGAATCTTCACTAAACGATTATATTCCAACTTTGGTCTGGATACAGAATTCCTAACTTATTTGAGAGGTGAGACTACAGAATTTAATGAATTGGAAAGTCATCTCTGCCTGAACATGGATGAAATTCAAGTAAAGTCTAACATTACCTATAAAGGTTAGTTTGACATTGTAGTAACTCATTGATTTATTATTATTCCTACTTTTCTATAGCTGAAAAATTTATTGGCAACGTAGAGTGTTCTAATGATTCTCTTGAGGTAGAACCTGCCAAAACAATTCTCTGTTTTATGGTGTCCAGTTTATCGAAGAAATGGTCCACAGTAGTACGTCTATTGCCTTTATCTAATCCGAAAGCATCTGATCTACTCCCGATTACACTACAAGTTATTAAGGATATACGTAGTGCAGTTAGATAGTTTCAGATAACTATCCACTTAATGTTAACTTATTCAAATTACTTGGCAATAGTAAGGAACTTCTATCATATGTACCACACCCAACTAATAACAAACGGCCGCTATACTTGCTCTTTGATTTTGATCATATATTAAAGACTATTAGGAATAACTGGCTAAATCAAAAAGATTACAATTGTACATTCACATTTCCGTGTTTTCAAGCTATCTGCAATTCCATCTATCCAGTTAGACAGTAAAAAGCAGCTCTTCAGGTAACAAAAATTTAATATACTAGGAACTCGATACAATATCATAGTCTTTTATTCGTATTTTCCTATAGGATTTGAGGTTACTCTATAAATTTGAAAAATTATAATGTATCAGTATGCCAAGTGTTGGAGAGTGAAAGAGTGTTGAAATTGTCTAACATTCTTAAACTTTATAATAGGCAAAGTGTTATTAGAAAGGATAGAGAATCTTTTATGGACTTTCTCAATACTTATAACGTGACTATTTATGAATTACGGAAATAATATGAATAATAAATATAGAATTAACATCTCTATTTCTTTTCTTTTCTCAGGTTGTTCCTAATAAATACAAGTGTGTCTAAAGTGCTATCATTCAGCCTTGTTCTTAACTTGTTGCATATATCGTTCTTAAATGAATGTGTAATCCTTTGGTCTATCCACCTTCGCACTTAAGCTGTTTACTACATGAATTACACTGAGCTAATTTCTCACATAGGGAACGCTTGAAATATTTCCAAATGGGTGCACCTGCAAAATTTTGAAAACCGTTTTTCTCAGCCATCATATAGATATTTGTAAATTTGAAGTGTAAGAGTCACATACAAACACTTTTATAATAAATCAGAAAGGTCCTTGCAAGTTCTATTTGACCATATTATTAGTATCACAACTTTGTATATATTAATCAAAGTGTGTTATATATATTGAATCACTATTTCATCCAATTATGGGAAACCCTGTATATACAAACCAATAGACATTACAACAAATGTGTGATATCTAAACTGCATTAATCATCAGTATCCCGGGATTGAAAAATGAATCCCAGGATTCAATCCCGGGCTAAAACAAGCCGGGATCCCGGGATTAAAAACCCTAGTACAGAATGTATTTTCTTTTTAACCGAGGACAAATCTATGGTAATTGAAGAAGCAGACTCCTCTTTTGGATTAATTCAACTTCTAGATCGTGGAGGATTAAAATGGCCATCGCAACTAGTTTTTGCTGCTGTTTGTACTCTTTGGAAAGTATTTATTAAAATAGAGCAGTCCCCTGTTCTTTTGAAAGACAAGATTTCCAATTCGAGGTCAATTTTAGTTCAACTAATCCATTTTAAAAATTGAAAGTGAGGACATTGATGATTGGACTTATGAGTGTACTGACTGTTTTACTGAAGGAAAGTCGATGCTATATCATGTATTGAAAACTGCAAGTAATTGCATACTAAATAATAAGGCAAATAATATTAATTCTTTTACAACACATAGCCAATCAAAAGAACCTGGGAGAAAGATCCTTAAACTTAGTTCAAAATAGTGTGTGTATGTATTTTCAAAGAAATTTTGAAAGAAACAAATTACTATTACATTTAGAATAGTACAGTCTCTATTAGTTGATTATGATGTACTAATAAAAAATCTTGTACTCATTTGACAATTGAATGAATCGAAAATACCCATTTTTATGCTTATAGAAAACTCGACTTCCTGTTATCCCTGGTCATCAGGCCAGGCCTGGTCATCAGGATCAGGCCTTATCTTTAGTAGGCTATGAATAATCCTCAAGGTTTAGAGGTTAGGAATGTATTAGTAAAAAAGCTAAGCTCAAGCTTTAATAGATTTATAGTTAATGAGTTTACGCGTCCAAAGGGGGTTTGGTCGATTTCTTTGCATATTAGATAATAACTTTTGAACGTATGCTATAAATTGCAAAATATTTTCTTTCTAATAACCACCAGTCCTACGTCACATTTTACAATTCCAAAACACACTCTTTCATCATTAAAGTGTTAAATTAACACAAATGTACACACATTTCGAATCCCTCTTCTTCTGAAGCCTGTAGGGTGATGTTAAATTATAAAGGAGGTGGTTTAATGATAAAATAATTATTTTTTAGGTCAAGCCGGTTCATTTCTGAGATCGCCAAGTGAGAGGACCAAAAGTTGAAAAATCGATCCACCCTACCGGAGTCCCCCTCACCCTTCCGAGACTTCCCAGTATTGAGTTCATGTCCTCGCGTTTTGGTAGGAACTGAAGCAGCTGGTGCCATGTTATCCAATTATTGGGATGTCTATGAATAGAAAGCTACCTGAGAGTAGATCCGAGCTCAGTAGGCGTGGATGTTGCTGGTATTAAATCAGTTGGTGTTGTTAGGATCTTGAATATGAAATCACCTTAATTGTCAGACCAAGGGTTCAAACAAGTTTTAAAAATTGAATATTGTCACATTCCTATGTTGCTATGACAATCCCGCTAAATACAACAATCTCACTAAATCCTACATTCCCATTGGATCTTATATTTTTGCTAAGTCTTACAATCCAAGTGTATCAATTTTCATCTCTACATCTTTTGTTATCATTTTTCACCTTCATTCTTTCTTTTTTTTATTCTTCAGATTTGTTCAATTCAAATCAAGTCTACAAATCCTATTTCATGATCGTTTATTTTCGTGATATTTCAACAAAGAAAAACAGCAATTTTGTGTACAATGGTCCGATAAACTGCATTCTTCACTTCTTTGTATCGTTGAAGGGTCTAATATTTGTAATATTCTACCGATGTGGCTTCCGAATGTATCTACCATTCTATCTTGGTACAAGATTTGCAAAACTCGGAACATTTGATTCAGAAGTTTAACAATGTCGATCTCAAATGAACTTGTACAATACTCAATAAAAAGGTCATCTAAGACTTCGGAATGTCATTATCGATAGAAATTCATTTCGCTATCACCTTGTTCATTTCCTTCATTGTATCTTTCGTCTAAATTATCGAACTAACCTTTGTCGTTTTGCAGACATTTTATAAAAATTTTCGGATCAAATCCGGATAGTCACAACTGTTTTCAGCAGTTATCTGTTCAAATTCAATTAATAACTTTTTGTAGTATTTTTCCCGATTATTAAAATAATGGGAAAAATCTGCTACAATTGTATCTGAACTGATAAAATCATAACTTTCTCTGATTTCATGTGTGTGTAAAGCTCGCTATAATGCACCAACTTATCTATTTTATCATTTAGGAAATTTTCTTACTCAATATAGTATTGATTAGATGGATGTTGAATGAATTTTCAAAATTTTTGCTCTAACATTTAAGCATTCCTGAAGGTTTTTCTTTCCCAGACATATTTCGATTCAGCATATATATATATATGCAATTATTCTTACTTCAACTTTGACTATCCAAGTTTGTGTTAAAGTTTGAATGACCATCCTTTTTATGTTTGCACGGACTATTATTTGTTAAATTACTAGTACATCCCTCGATACTAGTAGTTGCTTCTGCTTGAGGTTATGAGCATGACTTGACAAAACTAGGTGAAGAAGATTCCAAAAGTGTAACAGATTTCAATGGATGAGGTGACGATCTGCGCATAATATAATTCTCATGGTGTCCTAGAGTCTAGAGTCTAGACAATGATCTATTATTGTTAAGAACATAGATATCCATTATTTCGGTAATATTTCCTTTGACCAATTATCCAATTAATGTGTAGATTTGGACAATTTTGAACAATTTGACCTTGAAAAGTAGGAGAATAGGGTCAACCATCTATTAATTTATTCCAATTTTGTGCATTACAAACTTAATTATCCTAGATACAAACTCACCTCCATTGTTACTTTGCAATATTATCGGTACACCTGCTTTATGAAACAAATCGCAAATATTTCACAGATTGGGTTGGTTTCATTTGATTGCAGCGAAAAACCCATCAAATTTAGAAAAACAGTCGATTACTGTTAAAATCCATTTATAACCTTTTTAGAGAGCATGTTATCATCATCAAACGATTTGTGTGAGATCAATTTGGATTCTACAAAAAACAGCGAAAGTTTGTGCTTGTAGTGTTATTTTATCGGGAGATGAGATATTAGAGACATATTTCGCAATTTGAGGGTACCGCCCGCTAAAAATCCTTAGGATTGGCTTACAGCATATGTTAAGAATAGAGATATATAAGATGTTAAGGATACCGCCCGCGAAAAATCCTTAGGTTTGGCTTACAGCTTATATTAAGGAGAGATATATATAATGTTAAGCGTGGGCAGGTAGTGCAATTAAAAAATATTGAGGCATGCCAAACCGTTTTTGGTTCGCACTTCTAGTTTTTTAGTTACAGCTTCTCAAAGTCGTTTGTTTTCCGTTTTTCGCTAGCACATCCTAATGTTAGACCCTCCTCCACTCTTTATATTTTTCGAACATACGTTTGGATCAAATACTTTCAAATACCGAAAATTCATTGATATATAGTCTATCATATTTGCAATCGCATAGGACCAAAAGAAAGTTAAAATAACCAAAATTGTTAATTTTATAGGGGTTTGAAAAAAAATCAAAAAACGAGGAAAATTATTTTTGGAAATCAGCAATAAAATTACAAATTTATGAGATATCGAAAATCGAGTGGTCCTAAGTTAATCGTAGAATGATGTTGACAACTATTGTAAATTTCAGCCTTCTAGCTCAAACCAAATTTAATTTCTTTTTATATTTTAATTAATTAAAGACGGTCAATTTTTAAATTTTAAAGTCCCGAGATATAGGGATTTAAAGTTATAATGTTAAGAACGATGTAAAATGAGCTATTAAAGATAAATATTCATGGGCATTTAATCGCAATTATACTGATGAATTAGATATATTCCAACAAATTTTGGTGAAAATAGCAAAAGCATTGTGAAATTCCACAAATTTTCTTGAGGCTCCTAACCCCCGAATATTTTGAACCAATTGGGAAATATGATTCATACTCCTAGCACTGCAATGTATAATCCATCGGTTTAGAATGAATAAAGAGCTTCTAAAAAGTTTATTAGGAAGTTAGAGCGAGAGTGTACGCCTTTTAGTTTTCAAGTTAGGATTTCGAAAAATGCTACGTCATCACGTTATAAAAATTAAAAAAAAAAACAACAAAAAAACAAACAAAAACAACTTAGCATTCCATAGGACATTGCACACTTATTATCAAAGAATCATATATATACTGTTATAAAAAGTACATTAGGATTTGAGAGCTAAGAATTTGGGTCATATTTCCAGAGATAGGGAGGAATCTGTTTGTGGACCATAAATGGGGGGCTTTGACCGAATTTGGGAGGTAAAAGGCCAGAACTCTTAAAATAATTATGAAAAGTGTTCCATTTTTTCTATACACATTGTTGGTGACAATTGCATTGATTTTTTAGTTTAATAGCTACATTTGGGCACATATTACATTACTAGATTCGCCATTTTCTAACATATTCAAAGTTCTCCATACAATTTGTTTTGCGATAAATTCAATGATATGTCGAGAAATATTTATTTTTTGACAAAGAGATGTTTGAGGAACCTAAATATTATCATATACCTTATTTCCCTGAATAAGCGCCGGTTTGAATAAGCGCCGGGTCTAAATGGTGAGCGAAATAAATAAGCGCCGGAGCTCGAATAAGCGCCTGGGCTTGAATAAGCGCCGGAGCTTGAATAACCTTCGGGGATCGAATAAGCGTCGGACGCCGGGGCATTTTAGTTCTCTGAACATCATATCAAATTAGTATTCTCAGTAGTGGCATAGATACTACGTAGAAGTGCTTTTTGAAACAATACATTATCCTTTTTTAATAGAACTAATATTCTCAGTTGTGGCAAAAATAAAAGTGCCAGTCAATGTAGCAAACAAAAAAAGAGCGCCGGGTCAAAATAGCGAATAAAAAATATGCTCCAGGGCTTGAATAAGCGCCAGTTTGAATAAGCGCCGGGTCTAAAGGGTGCACGAAAAAAATAAGCGCCCGGGCGCTTATTCGAAGCAATACGGTATATCCTTTCATTTAAGATTATAATAGACAAGTGTGCTTCGCTTGCTTGCGCTGCGCGGCTGGCGGACACTTTGTGTCCGCCGGAGGCGCCTGTGATCATCATTCATTAATTATAAGGGTAATAACATCTCTAAATACGTTTGTCCAACTGTTATAATCGATATCGCACTAAAAATTTATAAATTTTGAAAATTTTGATGAGTATGATGAGTCATAACAGAGTGATAAGTCATCATTTTTTGAAGATAGTTGCATCATATGTGCAGTATGTTAGTATACACATTCTATTAAAATTTCAGCCTTCTATCTCCTATAATGGCTAAGTTATATTCGAATAACTGTATTGCTTAACTTTTTAAAATGTGACAATGACGTAATAATTCCATGATGAGTCGACATTTTGGTCTGAGCTCAGAACCTACTGGAGCCATAGCCAAAAGACTTCCACATGCCAAAAATCAGCTTTCTGCGCCCGGAAGTTTCTTCAATCAATTCGTTACAGATATATCTATCTATATATAGACAATCAAACCTGCTATAACTGCCACTCTATATAACGGTCACCTGTCTATAGCGATCACCAATGAACAGTCCAGTCCGAAATTCCATAATATTGTACATGTGTATAGCGGTCACCTGCCCAACGCGGCCAGCGTCCACCCGTTTGTAGTCCTTTACTTACCCTAAAACTGTTTATAACGGCCACTACCTGTCTATAACGGCCACTACCTATCTATAACGGCCATCACCTTTTCACCTTTTTATTGTTTATTACAGGACCTGTTACTAACGATAAACAAGTTTCATTTAATTACTTCAAGAAATGGATTTCTATAAACTTATATTTATTTCACTATGTTAATTCCTTTTGGGGATTAAGACAATCACCTGTATATAACGGTTACCTGTGTATAACGGCCAATTTTGTCCAGTCCCTTGGGTGGCCGTTATATATAGGTTCCACTGTATATATATAAATATTAATCGAGTTTTAATAGTAAGAATTATATATCTTCAATAGTTTATTTGATTTGACCTTGACTTCTTTCGGGACCATAGAGAGGTATCATGTCCGAACTTTACCTATAATATACGATTACTTACGAACAAATGATCGGATCTGAGCAATATTTTTTTAAAATGATCAAAATTCTATTTTATATACAATAGCTAATATCACAGCGGCCATTTCCCACCATTTTAGATTTGAAGTCCCTCATAGAGCTATTTTGATTGGATTGTATATGCCTTTTTTTTCAAAATTTTTCTGTTTTATAATCTCTAAAGGGGCCAAAACAATTTGAGGTTTATATCATCAAAAAAATATCAGATAGGTAAGAAACTAATTGATTAATGCGCCGAAAAACCACTAATAATTTCACAATTTTTAATTACACTAAACTTTAGGGGGTCAACTCATAAACTCAAAATAAATACTGTCCAACTTGTAAGATTAGATGGTAGACTACTCAGTAATACAATGGAATTAGCAATAAAAAATTTACCATTTTTTTTTATGTCAGGCGGTGTATTTCGAGGGCGGTATCCTTAAGCGTGGGCACGTACTGGCATTAAAAAATATTGACGAATGCCAAAAAGTTTTTGGTTAGAATTTCTAGTTTTTGGGTTACAGCGTCTCAAAGTCCAATTTTTTTCGATTTTCGCTAGCAAATCCTAATGGTAGACCCGCCTCCACTCCGTATATATTTTGGAACATCCCATTGGAACAAATGCTCCCAAAATTGATTCATATATCTATCATATCTGCTATCGCATAGGACCTAAAGAAAGTTAAAGTTGTATTTGTAAATATTTTGAAAAGGTAAGTCATCTACCCACCAAATGGGACGTGAGTCCTCTAGTATTTCAAAAAAATTCTTGATTTACCTAAAAAGACAGTACAGTACACCCTCGCTAGTCCGAACCTCGCCAATCCGAACCCTCGCTAATCCGAACACTTCATTCTTAAAATCCGAACACACAAAATATAATTTTATTCACCTCTATGCTTAGATTAAAAGTTTATAAACTTAAATATATCAATAAGATTGAGAAACCTCGTTAAATAAGCAATCATAGCGAAATAATACACTCAATATTCTAACATTACAAATTCATTATAATTAATGGCCTATTGAATTAGTGTTATTTCACTAATCGGAACAAATTCACTAATCCGAACGATTTTTTCGAACATTGAAACAGAGCTGTTCGGATTAGCGAGGGTGTACTGTATTGCCGTCCTATTTAATCATTTCATGAAATTCTAGAATAAAATTGTAAATATTGATATTTAGGACGTACCTAGCGATTTCTGAACAAGCCATGAAACCATTCTTCTTAGGGTGGGAACGTTGTAGCTTTTGGACTCATATTTCATTATTAGATACACCATTTTCTAATATATTCAAAGTTCTGCATACAATTTGTATTGCGATAAAGTCAATGATATGTCGAGAAATATTTATTTTTTGACATAGGGATGTTTGAGGAACCTATATATTTTCGCATTTATCCTTTAATTTAAGATTATAATATATTATATATCTTCAATAGTTTTTAAGATATGACATCGGCCTCTTTCGGGACCATAGAGAGGTATTATGCCCGAATTTACCTATAATAAGGGATATCTAACGAACAAATGGTCGGATCCGTGCCAATTCTTTTTAAAATGGTCAGAATTTTATAACTGATACAATTGTCGCTAAATATCTGATATCAATCTAGCCATTTCCCGTGCATTATCGAAATGAAATGAACCCTTATGGAACTATTTTGATTGGATTTTATTGGCCTTTCTTCAATATCTTTGTGTTATATAACCTCCAATGGGGCCAAAACACTTTTGAGGTCCATATTATTAAAAAAATATCAAATAAGTAAGAAACTAATTGGTGATGCTTTGAAAAACCTCCAACAATTTTTCAATTTTTAGTAAACGCTAAACAATTGGGTGTTAACTCATAAAAATCAAAATAAATACCGTCCAACTAGTATGATTAGATGGTAGACCACTCAGTAATACAATTTAATTAACAATAAAAAAGTTTTTTATACTTCATGCAAAGTTTTTCAAGGCCGGTATCCTTAACTCGGTATAGTATAAATTCTTACTACAATTATTGACAATACCCCAAATAAAAATGATATTTCACGGATTTAATAATTGTCGTGTACTTTTGGGTAGTTGAGTTTATCATAGAACCATTCTATCATCTGACAATACTGTTTTCTCTCCCTTTTTCAGCAAATATCCATGGACTTTTCCTTAAATAAAGTAAAAACATTACATAAATGATTTCATAGTTGCAAATACATTTCATTGTTATAAGATACAATTCCTATCAAAGCAACCGTCTTTAGTAATTAACTAAACATTCTAACTAGAAGCTAATTAATTATTTCCGCAATATTAGAGTAATGAAATCATTCCAATTCCATCTTAATGTTATAATGTTAATGGAATTTGGAGGTATTGAAAAGTCGAGAGAGCATGCTCATTAGGTCGAGAGAGCATGCTCCTTACATTATTTATACCTTCTTTTTGTTCAAAAAAAGGACAAGTACGTATTTACTGATTTGAATCTACTACATGCGCCCTAGATACTGTACTTCCCGTACGGAGTATCACCTATAAAAATCCTGATGTAAAATTGGTTTAAATTAGTTCGAGAAGTTTCATATACTACGTAATAACTTCCTACTATTATAAGTAGGTATGATGCTGGTAACCAATGGAGGAATGGCGGAACTTTCGTCCCCTGAAATGCCCTTTTCGCAATTAATGATTTCTCAATTAAAATGCCTCGTTTTCACCCTTTTTTTCAAACATACTCCACTCCAAAAGCCTCAATTTCCGTTCCTTACATATTAGTGCCCGTTTATTTTGGTCTCTAATGATACAAAAATTCCAGGGACGAAAGTTCTGCTTACCACAATGGAGTATATAACGAGCATGCTCTCTCGACCTAACGAGCATGCTCTCTCGACCTAACGAGCATGCTCTCTCGACTCAACGAGCATGCTCTCTCGACTTTTTATTATAAGGGAATTTGTGATTAAATAAGAAATCATTTTCTGGAGCTGATTATAGCTAACCATTGAATATGGCAATAAACCGATAAAATAGTTCTAGTCGAAGAGTCTTTTCTCTCAGCTCCATCTTTTCCACTATGGATCTTGTTATTTTTGCAACAGTCAGCCTTACAAACAGCAATGGCTTGATTATTAGGATCCACAGTGGAATAGGACTATTCACTCGACCTGCTATGTGAAGTTAAAACTTCAGGATACCGCCTAGGTATCTCCGTCAAGAAATACTCGCACTTTCCAAATCGTTTTTGATTCTCATTTCTAGTTTTTGAGATACAGTGTCTCAAAGTCTGTTTTTTTCGTTTTTCGCTAGCACATCTTAATGGTAGAAATCCGGCTATTCAAGGAATTGTTTAGGACATACCAAGGAATCAAAAGCTTCCAAAATCGAATCATAGATAGTCTACCATATTTTCAACTTCATTAGACCAAAAGAAAGTTAAAATGACAAAAATTGTAAATTTTATCGGTGTCCGAAAAAAAAGGGCCAAAAATGTCTGTTTTTTTGGTAAATCAGGAATAAAATCACCAAGTTATAAGATATCGAAAAAAAGTTGTCCTACGTTCATCGCCTAATAATAAGGAACAACTCTTGAAATTTTCAAACCTCTATCTCAAACCAATTTTGACTTAAAATTCTGTAAAGACTGTCAATTTTGAAATTTTAAAGTCCCGAGATATAGAGATTTTAAGTATAGATGTTAAAAAGAATGTAAAATGAGTTATTAATATTGAACAAAAGCATTCACAGACATTTATTCGCATTTATACTGCTGATTTAGGTATACTATTCTAACCAAATATTTACAAAAAATAGCACGAGTACCCTGAAAATCCATAAATTTCCTTGAGGCCCCTAATCCCGAATATTTTGAGATAATTGTAAATAATAATTCATATTCCTGGCATTACGAAGTATAATCTATCAGTTTAGAATGAATAAAGAGCTTCCAAAAAGTATATTAGGAAGTTAGAGCGAAAGTCTACGACTTTTAGTTTCGAAGTTAGGATTTTCGAAAAATGCTACGTCATCATATGACAAAATTCTAAAACTTACATTCCATAGGATGTAGTGCAATTATTATCAATGAATCATATATGTGCCCTCATAAAAAGTATATTAGGAAGTGAGAACTAAGAATTTGGGCTTATATTTACAGAGATAGAGAGATATCTCTTTTTGGATCCTAGATGGGTTTTTTTGACCGAATCTGGAAGGTCTAAGGCCAGAACTTTCAAAATAATTATTAAAAGTTCTTCATTTTTTCTGTACACATTATTAAGGACAATTGTATTCATTGTTTTGCATAATAGCCACATTTGGATACATATTTAATGATTAGATTCGCCATTCTCTAATATATTCAAAGTTCTACATAGAATTTAAATTACTATTAAGGAACCTAGCCAGTGAATCCGATCAATGTCTGCCGACAGGGCCTCTGCTACGTCTTTGGTTTGGACAATAATTTTTGAGGATTAGTGAACTAGCTAGACTCTAGAATCTAGAAAGTACTACAGAATTTGATTAATATAGGCCAACATATCTGGAGACAGAGCTTACTCAAGATACAGATAGATACGCTTCCGCAAACTAATGAAATATAGTAGTCCGATATTTATGATAAAATTATTGTCATTATGATTATGAATGTTACTTTTGGTGTGTTTACTCTGGAACGACTTAGCTTCAAAAGTATAAATAGGGATGACCCCAATTTCATTTTCACTTTCAATTAACTTTCATTTTCACTTTCAATATGCCGTGACGTGCTAGGAATAACTTATTAATCATAATAACATACTACATGCGTAATATTAAATTCAAAGTGATCTTGGAATTATTCTTTAGTAAGCTATCGTGATTTAAGAACTTCCACCTAATTTGTATCTTTCCTCAGTGATTTCTTCAGCTATAATTTTTAAATAAATGTTGACTATTATGGACTGTATCATACTGTAAATTTATTTCGGAAGAAGGATATGTTGAATTGAAGATTGCATAGTTCTTACATCGTCGGGGTACATCTTATGCAAATCCTTGTAAGCACTAACATTAGTAGAGAGATTGTGATAGATTGCCCTTCATAGTTGGAATTTACACTCAGTTAGAGCTATAATACATTTGAAAATCATGTCTCTCACGAGTTTGTTCGAAAGCTTGACGACATAATTTGCCCTCAATACGAAAGGAACACATCTTGAGATCACATTCAACAAGAGTTGTACCATTGAATTTGACTTGGGATTGCAGATACATCTCGTCCAGTATCAATAAATATCGGAATCAATTAAGGATACAGCCCTCGAAAAACCATATGATTTGGCTTACAGCATACGATTAAAGTAGAGCTATAAGATATGTTAAGCGTGGGCAGGTAATTTCGTCAAGAAATACTAGCACATTCCAAACCGTTTTTGATTCTCATTTCTAGTTTTTGAGATAGTGTCTCAAAGTCTGTTTTTTTTCGTTTATCGCTAGCACATCTTAATTGTAGAAATCCGGTCACTCAAGAAATTGTTTAGGACATACCAAGGAAACAAATGCTTCCAAAATCGAATCATAGATATTCTATCATATTTGCCACTTCATAGGACCAAAAGAAAGTAAAATGACAAAATTTGTAAGTTTTATCGGTGTCCGAGAAAAAAGGGCCAAAATCCGGAGAAAATGTATGTTTTTTGGAAAAGTTATAAGATATCGAAAATAAAGTGGTCCTACTTCATCGCCTAATGATATGGAACAACTATTGAAAATCTTAGCTATCAATTCTAAGGGAATAATCCTTTTTTTTATTTAAAGACATTTGATATAGCGATTTTAAGTTCAAATATTACAAACAATGTAAAATGAGTCATTAAGGATAAATAAAAATATTTACACGCATATATTCGCATCTATACTAATGAATTTAACATATTCAAACCAAATTTGGGGAAAAATATCAAAAGTTCGCTGAAAATTCAGAAATTTCTTAGTGGCCCCATAATCCCGAATAATTCAGCTATTGTGGATAATAATTCATGTTATTACTGCTACAAAATAAAATCTCTCTATTTATAATGAAAAAGGAGCTTCGAAAAAGTATATTAGGTAGTTAGAACAAGAGTCTACGACTTGTTGTTTTCAAGTAAGGATTTTCCAACAATACTACTTCATCACATGACAATGTATTTAAAACTTAACATTCCATAGTATGTAGATAAATTATTATTAATGAATCATGTGTATATATCGTTATAAAAAGTATATTTACAATTCAAAACTAAGAATTTGTGGTTAGATTTGCAGAGATTTCATTTTTGTCCTAAATGGGTGGTTTTGACCGAATATGGAAAGTTCAAGGCCAGAACTTTCAAAATAATTTTGATATTGTTCAAATTTATATGTACACATTATTATTAATCAGGGTTGCAACCGAATAGTTAATTATTCGGTTTAACCAAATAATATTTACAAATAGTTTATATTTGGTTTGTAACCAAATATCATTATTTGGTATTCGGTTGAGAACCAAATAATTTGGTCAACCGAATAATTTGTCAACCAAATAATTTGGTCAACCGAATAATTTGGTCAACCAAATAATTTGGTCAACCGAATATTTGGTCAACCACAGAATATATATTTGTATAAATGTTTATATATTCAATATATAAACATTTATACAAAAATATAATCAAATATAACTTAGCCTATTATATGTATTTGTGTTCGGACCACCTCATGTAAGAACATGTAATTGTGTTGGGAAAACATGCAAATTATTTGATTGACCAAATATTTGGTTAACCAAATTATTCGGTTAACCAAATTATTCGGTTTGACCATTATTCGGTTAACCAAATTATTTGTCTGGCCATTATTCGGTTAAATTGGTATTTGGTTGAAGCGGTTTCAACCTTGTTACTAATACACTGCAGTATCGATTTACGAATTATTTCCAAGTATTGATCGATTTTACGAATTTCCTCTCCAAATTCATTTTATTAATAGTTTTAATATTTTTATCTTGTAAAACAATTTGGTTGTCTTTTATATCAATATTGCATACGTAGTATGTATACAAATTACGTAGTAACTATCGAACTATCGATTTTACGAACTGAGATTATCGATTTTACGAATTTAAACTATCGATTTTACGAACTGAAATTATCGATTTTACGAACTGAGATTATCGATTTTGCGAACTCAAACTATCGATTTTACGGACTCAAACTCTATTGATTTTACGAACCCAAACTATTGATTTTACTAATTCATATCAATAGTTACATGATTCAAAGGAAGTCATGGTTGGCTTAGAAGTTTAAGAGATTGAATTATATCATGCATCATTGTGTAATCTGATACTTGAAGTTTGTAGTTCCAAACAAGCCTAATTAGAAATGTAAATGGTTGACAAATTTTCCAGGACTAGTTCAGCGTCTAGTTTATTGTACGAAATAATGTTTGTTCAATGAATAATACTATATGTAGAACTACGAGTATACAGGGCAATTCCGCTTAATCGGGACACCGGTTAATCGGGGACAGCCGCTTAATTGGGACAAGTCTCCAGGTCCGAAATGGTTTTCATACATAGAAGCTAATACTAAATTTCATCGGTTAATTGGGAACTCCGCTTAAAGGGACAAAATATCCGGGAGCAAAGTGTCCCGATTAAGCGGAGTCGCCTGTATTATATTTCGGATCAGAGAATTGAACGGTGTTATAAAATACAAAAAATATTTGTTTGTATTTATTTCTAACCACAAGTCTTGAACAAAAATTAAATTAAGTTACAAAGGATGATTGATTTTACGATTTATTCGATTTACGAACAGTTTGGGTCCCAACTAGTTCATAAAATCGATACTGCAGTTTAATTGTATTGATTGTTTTGCATTATAACCCACTTGGACACATTTCATTTTGGATTCGCCTTTTTCTTATTTATTCAACTTCTCCATAGAATTTATATTACAGTTAAGTCAATCAGAAGTCGAGAAATATTTTTTTTGACAAAATACTGTTTGGGAAACCTATTAATTATCGTATATATCCTTTCAATTAAGATTTACTGGGTGTTATATCTTCAATAGTTTTTAAGATATGACTTCGGCCTCTTTCGGGACCTTGAGAGTTTTTTCCGAACCTTATCTAAAATAAACCATAACTTACGAACCAATGGTCGGATTTGAACAAATCTTTTTTAAAATGATCATAATTATTTTGATGCGATTATCGCTCGATATCTGCTATTTATCCATCCATTCCCCTTGTATCATACAATGGAACTTTTAGATTTATTTTGTTGGGATACTAATCGCATTTCTTCTAAATATTTGCATTATATAATCTCTACAGGGGCTAATACAATCTTTGATGTTCATGCAATTTAAAAATAAACCGAATAATTAAAAAACAACTGTAAAAAACCCTCCAATAATTTTCAATTTTTAGTGACATTAAACTTTAGGGGGTATAATCATAAAAATCATAATGTCTACCGTAAAACTGGTATGATTAGAGGGTTGATCACTTAGCAATACAATGAAAAGGTAAAGGAAGCGAGGTACTCTCATGACTCAATTTGACATGAAGATCACTGTCAATGTGAATGCATTCCTTTACAAATGCGATACCAGAGTCTATCCTCAACACAGTAGGTTGTTATTGAAGTCTCAGTGTGATAAAATGTAAACCCTTCATATTCTTTAGCAGAATGTATATAAGCTACCACATCATCTAAAGATTTAACTGAGAATAGTTCGGAGAACAAGGATAGTTCATCAGGTTGATAAATTCTTTCAGAGGAGAGTTTCTACAAGTTTTAGGAATAACAGCTTGACTGTGAAGGATTGAGGAAGGGTGGATCCAGGACCACGGGAGTCAACCGAGAAATTTGAGAAATATGAACATTTTTGGTGGATTTGACTTCTTAGGGTCTCCAAGACCAAAATTAAGCCCATGCCACTTTTGCATTTGGACAGGACGGTTTTTACCACATGGACAAAACCTGCCAACCCTGATTTATGTTTATTTGAACTCATGTACTAATTGACTATGTTATATAGCTGGTCCACCCGAGATTGGCCGGTATAGTAGTCATTTACAGTATGTCCCAAATTATTTTTGGCAGCGAATTTAACTTCGTGTAATATTAAGGTGACAGGCCCTGAAATTTTGAAAAATTTGACAAATCCAAATATACAGTCGACTCCGCTTAATAGGGTCACATCGGTCAGGGGATATTTTGCCCCGATTAAGCGGAGAACCCTATTAACCGAAAATATTTAGTATTAGCTTCGATGTGTAAGAGCTATTCCGGTCCTGCCAAAAGTGACCCGATTAAGCGGCTGACCCGATTAAACAGTGACCCTATTAAGCGGAGTCGACTGTATTGTAATTTAGTTTTTTATATCATTCTAGGATGTCTAAATCATCCGATGATGAGATACTTTGTCAATCTGATTATTATTTATGTACTTATAGCCGGTCAAATCTAGCTTTTTCATTCATAATCTATTAATTTAAAATTTTCAAATTTTCAATTGGCGCACATCCGTAGAATCACCCTAACTCAGAAAATAATCATATTTTAAGTGCAAACATATAGTAAAAAACACGCAAAATACTCTGATTAAACTGGGAGCGAAACCCGATTTTGAAATAAAAGGAAAGTTTAAAAACTAAAATTATTTTGACTCAAAAATTCCAAATTAAATGGCTTGACAAAATATTTTTCATCATAATTTAATATTAAATTTAAAATTGAACAAAATACCTTCGCTACTAGCTCTATCGATCGCTAATAATGATTTTTGAATAGTTTAATCAGCTTAATCCTAGTCAATAGTTAATTATGCCAACCGGGCCAACCACGGATACTGTATAGGATTTAGACTTCACTTCAAAATGACCTAGACACTTACTAGAATTTGCAGTTGGAGAATAGTCTAGTCGGTATGAAAAGGGTGTCCATTTTTTGCAGAAAAAACTCTGCGTTGGAAACTTAAGGATACCGTCATCGAAAAACTTTGCCTAATGTGAAAAACTGACAAAATTATCAACTAATCGTACTAATTAGACGAGAGCTATTTTGATTTTTAAGATTTTACCCCTAAAGTTTAGATCAACTAAAAACGGAAACTAATTGGAGGGTTTTTGAACCTTTTATTAGTTGGTTTCTACTTATTTGATATCTTTAATTATATGGACCTCAAACAATGTTTTGGCCATAAATAATGAAAGCATTTAGAAGAACATTAAAATGCGTAGAAAAGAGATCTAAAAGAGCATGCCTTCCAATATAACTCGGAGGTTTAATGGCAGAAATCTATTGACAAATGGATCAGAAATAATATTCTGAACATTTGAAAATAAAATTCAGATATGAACATTGATTCGTGAGTTATACTATTTATGGGCAAATGACTCTCTAGGCCCCGAATTAAGCCGAGGAAGTTCTATCAACACGTAAAAAATACCTTTTTGCGTGTTGATAGATCTTCCTTCAGGAAGCGGAAAGAGCCAATCAGAACCCAAATCTGTTGAGTTTTCAACCAAGTTACATCGATTTTAATGTTACAAGCCAAAGTCTATGGGAAAATGTTGCTATACTGACTGGTGCCATATAATTCATTATTATTGATTGTGTCTAATGATATCGCGATCTGCATACTTCCTTTTGAATCTTACAATCTTACCCAGTCAATATTAGAAGTTACTATTTTAAGATCGAGGTTTGGTAGTTATGATTGAAAATTTCAAAACAAAAATCCAATCTTATTGATTCTAGTCATTGCTTGATAAAATTTGATTACTGTAAACACTATTAGAGTTTTAACACATACAAGTATTACTAGTAGTATCGGGAAAGCATTAAGGAATATCGATAACCTATTAATGGCTGTTGGTGCAATATACATTGGCTCTAAAGTAGCACAATTCTATTCTCAAGCCAGGGGGGGCATCCATGGCATTTGTCGCGAGTTTGATTCTGCGGCCCCGGACTCACTCGACCACCTAATCCAAAATCATAGTAATGGCCCCGGATTTTTTCCTTTTCCCGCCTCGCAAAATATGGTATAACAGAAATTTCCTCATCAAAAGTGTGAAAAACTGGTCATTGATGACTGGTCGCCCAAAAATAACCACTTTCGATAGTATCCGCCGGAATCCCAGATCCATAACTTCTTTGAACCATGTCAGATCATCATTTGAATTCTGAATTCGCATTGAATTAAGGTTGGTGTTTCCTTCCAGAACTAACTTTAAAAGTTTTCATTATTTTATCCTGAAATTTTTGGTGGAAACTATTCTCGATGAGTTATCTGCAAAAATACACTTTTCGGGAGCCCAAGAAGTAAGAGAAAATTTTTTTTTTTCACAAATGACCTAATTTATAGAGGACATTCAAGGAAACTTTAATGCCTTATGCCTCTTTTACTCAATTATTCTTGCACAAAATGGTTGAATAAAGAAAATAATAGGAATAGAATTTTCAATTTTAACCCAAATAATTTTTTCTTTCAAATTTCGTTTGTAAAAATTTAGAGGCAGATTTTCGTAAGGAAAAATATTTTAACTTTTTTCGAAAGTAGAATATCAAAAATCTGTCTCTATCATTTTGTTCTACGTGACGAGATCTTTCTAAAACCGTCGAGTTTTTAACTCTACGACCTTTGTAACTAGAGATTCCTCCTTTGTAAATTGATTTTTTTAAGTGCTAAATACTGGCTACAAAGCAATTTTCTTCGGAAAGGCTTGATTTCCATTTGTTTTTACTGTATTCTGATAATAAATAACATCAAAACATCCTAAATCAACAACTTATAGTAATACTTAACTTCAAAATATGACATATCAAATATTTTAACATCATGTCACCTTCAAAAGTGTGAAAAAGTTGACAGTTATCACTGGGGGCCCAAAAATGACCATGTCCGACAGTTTCCGCCGAAATCCCATACCTATAACTTTATTTGACTATGCCAGGTCGTTATTTGAATCCTGAATTCGTACTCAGCACTAAATTTCCAGCAATTTGATATATATATTGACCATATTTGGAAATATTTTTGGTTGCCTTTCCTAGCAACGGTCAGGAATGTTAAAAAATTTCTGGCCGTTGCTAGGCACGGTCAAACAAAAATGTTTCCAAATATGGCCAATATATATATCAAATTGCTGGAAATCTAGTTCTGAGCATGAATTCAGCATTAAAAATATGATCTGACACTGTTGAAAGAGGTTATAGCTGTGGGACATTTCGCATTTGAAATGTGTCGTTTTTAGAGCGACACCAGGTGATACAAGTGGCTCATAGTGGCGAAATATTGGGGCTGGAGTTATAAAAATCGGGATTATTTTTTAGAACCCCTATAAGGATCTAAAAATGATAAAAAAGCAATTTGGGCACATTTATAATAAAAAACAAGTTTCGCATGGGAAACACCAACCTTAATTGAATTTCCAGCAATTTGATATATATATTTACCATATTTGGAGGATTTTTTGGTTGTCCGTGCCTAGCAACGGCCAGGAATTCTTTCACATACCTGGTCGTTGCTAGGAACCCGCAGCCAACAAATTCTCCAAATGTGACCAATATATATATCAAATTGCTGGAAATTTAGTGCTGAGCACGAATTTAGAATGAACATCTGACATGGTTCAAGGAAGTTATGGATATCAGGCATTTCGCTTCAAAAGTGTGTCCTTTTTTGGGTGACGCCAGGTGGTACAAGTGGCTCTAAGTGGCGAAATATTAGCATTGAAATTCTAAAAATCAAAATTAATGTTTAGAACCCCTTTAGGGATCTAAAATGATTATAAGGGACTTTTGGCAAATTTTTGATAAAAAACAAAATAATGGGAGTGTTATCGGAGGAAATTTGTATTTCTAGAACCTCAAAATTAGATGAATCTGTCCAAATTGTGAAATATATTGTTGTTAGAATTCATGGGCTTTGCCCCTGAACCCTACTGGGGGGGCTTACTGCGCCCCCCAGCTGGATTTGCCACTCCTTCATCTTATCCTGGCCAATGTCCATTATCCTAACATTTTAGATTTGTATCAGTATTTGAAATTTATTTACAATTCTGAAATATTTAGCATGGCTATTTTTAAAAGAATATTTTCTAATCGTCCTATTAAAAATGATGATGTTTATAACAATCTTATCTGCATTAATCCTTTTTTGAAATGGGATATCTTAAAAGAGCTTGGCGACGGAAGTTTTGGAAAGGTTTGTTTTCTTTCTAATATACTATTCAAAGTTTTAATTTTTACGAATCTACTTTTCTTTTCATTAATATTCTATTAAATTGATGAAAAGTCATTCTTTAGGTCATTTCACATTATTTGTAAACATTGGCATATAATAGGGTGGGACAATATGTTATATAGTTCTCTCCGCCCCAGCATAAAAATTAATCGGCATGTGTCATATACTGCACTTTTACAGTTGCATCCTTAATAATGTGTTGTGATACTACTACAATAGGTGTGTTAGAACAGCTTTTAGCCAACCATATATAATTATATATGATAGCGGTATTATCCTGTTTTCAACAAATCATGTATTTGCAGAAGGCCAACGCATTTTTCTGATTTCGTGATATAAATTAATCCAACAACTGAGCCATGTCCAGCGCCTCCCTTTCCTCCGTCACGACTCCTTCCCACAAATAAAGTGTTAATATTTCCTTCTACTTTTTTCTTGATTTTTATGCACCAAAATGAATAAATAATAAGATAAATTGGATCAAGATCATAGCCCCATAGATGTTTTGAATAGCTGGAGATCGATATTTCAACGTCTTTTGAAAATTTTAAGGGGGTAAGCTCCCCCGCCTCCTTAATTGTTCGCTTCACTCGCTCACGACCCCCCCCAATTCTAAAATCATGGCTACGTTCCTGTTTTAAACTGGTCTTCTCATTCTAGCAGGGTTTAAGTTGGCCACCTACATTAATTTCACTTGAGCCGCCACTGCCTCTCCTGATATTTGAATGTATTCTAGTCAGGCTAGGTGTACAACAAGAACGAGCAAACTTGGAAGATTTTGGCCTTGTTATAATCAAACTGCCTTCAGCTTCCAGGGGCTCTCTCCGGGATCCCACTGGGGGACTCACAGCGCCTTTTTTTTAACCATAGTTCTACGCCACTGTTTGTAAACAACAATAACAAAAGAACCTAATTTTTAAAAAAATTCCTGAGTTTAGTTACAACTTTTAATTTTAAGCGTAAAAACTACCTTAAATGTATTTTCAATCAACCATACCTATCATTTTTAGAAAGGACGCACCACAGTCTCCTCTACATGATTCTTGGTTTCGATTTTACAAAATGCCTTTTAATGTTTTCGTTACAATTTCAAAGGTTACTCCAAACTCGGGCTTCTTTAATTTCAAACATCATGGCCACGTAAAATCGAAACCAATCATTAGTAGATAAGACTGTGCTGCTCCTTTTTGTGTTGGTCATTTTTTTTGTAGACTGACTATTTTTTCAAAGTTATAGGTTGGGAATTTTATCAAAGTTTGAATTCATTTATTTAGCTGAGCACTTTAGTTTGGAAAAGCCTCCAAAGAGTTCTGAGTTCTTCCCGAAAAAAAGATTAAACAAAACATGTTAGATTTTCAGTTTCATTTAGCAAAAACACTTTCAGTTAGAACACTTTGAACTAAAGCGTTTCCCAACGTGGGGTGCGCAGACAAAATTTCGGGCGCACTGGACAAAAATTTGGGAGTGAAAGTGAGAACATATCTGGCCGTGAAAGATTGAAGTATTTCTTGTCTTGAAGTTTATAATTTCCAAAAATTTGGGGATATACCGATTTAACCTGTGGACGTCCAGGAATGTTGAAGTGAAAGTGAAAGTGAATTGAAAGTAAACTGAAAATGAAAATGAATGCTGGGTCATTTTTATTTATACCTTTGACCCCAAGTATTCCTCGGGTTTTAAAGTTCAAATATTACAAACAATGTAAAATGAGTCATTAAGGATAAATAGAAGCATTTATAGGCATATATTCACAATTGTACTAATGAATTTAACATAATCGAACCAAATTTGTGTGAAAATATTCAAATTCGCTGAAAATACAGAAATTTCTTAGAGGCCCCCTAATCCCGAACAATTCCAGCTATTGTGAATAATAATTCATGTTTTACTGCTATAAAATAAAATCTCTCCATTTATAATGAAAAAGGAGCTTCGAAAAAGTATATTGGGTAGTTAAAACAATAGTCTACGACTTTATGTTTTCAAGTAAGGGTTTTCGAAGAATTCTATGTCACCACATGACAATATCTTTAAAACATAACATTCCATAGTATGTAGTGCCATTATTATTAATGAATCATATATCTATATCGTTATAAAAAGTATATTTGCAATTTTGAACTAAGAATTTGGGTTTAGATTTACAGAGAAAGAGATATATCTCCTTTTTGGCCCTAAATACGGGGTTTTGATCGAATATGCAAGGTCCAAGGTCATAACTTCCATAGTAATTATGGAAAGTATTTAAAATTTTCTATACACTCACATTAGTTTCAACAATTTAAATTATGTCTAACATCATATCCTCAATTAGACACATATTTCTTGATTAGGTTCGCCATTTTCTAATTTATTCAATGGTCCCCATTGCATATGTATTACGATGAATCAATGATAAGTCTTGAAATATATTATTTAATAAAGGAATGCTTGAGGAACCTATATATTATCTTATGCATCCCTTCATTCAAAATTTTAATGGATATAATATATTCAACAGTTTTTTAAGATATACATTGGCATCTTTCGGGGCCTACTGAGGTTATATGCCCGAATATTATCCAGAAATAGTCATAACTTGCGAAGTATTGGTCGGATCTGAACAGTTTTTCTTAAAATGATTGAAATTTAAATCTCAAATAAACAAAAAAACAAAGGATAAATGTGTCAAAACCCTCCAATTATTTTCATTTTAGTCATGCTTAACTTTAGGGTGATCAACCCACAAAATCAAATTAGCTACCGTCTAATTAATACGATTAGATGGTAGACCACTCAATAATACAATGAAATTAACGGTAAAAAAGTTTTTACGTTGGGCAAAGTTAATCGAAGGTGCTATCCTTAATTCTAAAATCTGAACTTTACAGCATTCCAATCTCCAAAATCAGGCATAGAGTTGTTTTTCTCTGTTTTGTCTATTGAGTTTGTATTTGTTGATTTAAATATTCTAAATTTGAAAATAAAGAGATGTAGTATGCCGGTTATATTAATGCTTAACCATGGCCTATTCGATTCAGGCCTCACAGTAAAATGGTAAATTTGGACCAGTGATGGGTCGATGCCAATTGAATACATACAAGATTACCTTAAAATCGTTAAGCATGCTGAATAGACCTTAAGAGTGTATAAATAGCATATATAAATATGGTGTTAAGTTGATTAGTAGTAATATATTTGCGCAATAGGCTATATTAATTTTTGAGTTTAGTGATATTAAGCGTTCTGATTAATTTATTTTCCACATAGAACCGGAAAGTGAATGAGTGGTACCAAAAAGCCGGAATTTTTCATGGAATGTTGCTACATTTCTCCAGCGTTGCAATGAAAATGCATCTAGTCAGTTGGGGCCATATTTTGAACAGTAATAATGGCATTCAAATTTAATCGCCTTTGATAGGCAATATGCTACTTTCTATTAGGTGATAATATAATTTATACTTCTAAACTCAATACTAGTTTTCGAGTTTTAACCAATTAATCATTTATTATTTATCACATTTTGTAATTTGTCCAATAACCCGAAAACAATTGAGTCTATAAGTACAAATTTGATTTTCACCTAATAGAAAGCATCCTATTGTCTATCCAAGGTGGTCAAATTCGAATGCCTAGTAGTTATTACAATCCTCAAAAATATGACCCCAACTGACCAAAATGCGTTTTCATTGCAGCGCTTGTGGAGTGTAGCAACATTCTATGAAAATTCCTCGTTTTTTCGTACCACAAATTCACACCCCGGTTCTATGTGTGAAATAAATAGATTAGAGTCTTTAGAAGCGTGCTTAAAACGGTTTTGAATATCACTAAATTCATAGTTAAAATAACCTATTGCGCAAATATATGATCACTAATCAAAAATTTAACAACAGATATGAGTACTTTAACGCCATTTTTATATATGCTTTTAGTTTGCAGACTATTCTATGTATAGTAGCTAGGGATCGACCGGTCCCCCGGCCCCGGTGCCGGTCAATCCGGGCCATTTCTGTCCCGGCCCCGGCCCCGGCTTAAAGTCCTGAACCTGGCCGGGGCCCAGTTGAGTTGGAAAAACATGTTGTTTACGAAGGAAACTTTATAATTGTATGACAACTACATAAATTTAGCCTATTACCTACTTGCACTAACTACCTATACTAACAAATCTGCACTAGCTACCTATACTAACGAATCTACTATCTACCTATACTAACAAATATTTAAGCCGAACTTTCATCATCAATTTCTGAGTTGCGGTTTGGAAGATCAACTTCAGGAGGTGGCTGAGGTAGCTTGAACGAACCAAACCCAATGGTTCGAAGGTTGTATTTTAGAAACAACAGCTTCTCTATGTTAGGAGGGAGCAAACGGATCCTATCACCTTGAGAAATCTTGCTCGCTATTTTAAATTCTCGTTCACTTGGAACTGATCCGCAAGGTGAACTCAAATACCGAAAGGCAAGTCTTGACAAAATTGGATATAGGTTCAAGTTTATGCGCCAGTACCACAATGGATCTAGCTCTCTGGGAATTCTCTTGTCAGCGAAGTAGAGGAATATTTCTTTTTTAACTTTGTCTCTGATCGTATCCATCTCACCACCAATGGTAGAATTACTTACCGAATCGAATTTATCATCTGAATCGCTTAAAATTTCATCCCAACAACTGTTCGCGCTGGAATTGGCTTCAATTTCAAAACTGGTTTGTGCTGGAGACCCTTCAATGATATTAGAAGCAAAACTAGTCAATTTCACTTTTGCCTCTTCTGCTTTCACTTTGTCCATAAAGCCAGACGTTTTATATCTAGGATCCAGGAGAGTGGCCACTGCATGCACTTCACTAACTTCGACATCAACGAGATGCACTCGGGGGTCTTGCCCCCTGAAATAACTGTTCATTTGTACGACCATTTCGTTTTTCATGGTACCAATTCCAAATTCATCAATAGCATTCAACTCATAAAATATTTTCTTGATTAATGGCATGGTATCGGAAATGCAAGCATATTCGTGCTCTGCATCCAATGTTGCATCGGAGAATGGTTTTAATAAACGAATTACCTTTGGGATGAGCATTCAGTCATTTGGATTTAGTTGATATTCTGTAGCAATATCGATATCATCTTCTGCACAACGAATAGCACGTTTCTGCTGCATTAACCGGACTAACTTATTATAGTAAGAACTCCAGCGTGTTTTCTCGCCTAAAATCAAAGTGCATCCAGGAACCCCATTGTGATCTACTTGATGGCCTCTGAGAATTCCCATCGCCTTCGGACTCTTTCGAAAAAAAGAAATCAATTTGGTGGCACGTCCGATCATGGATTTAACTCCACTTTGTTCAAAAATAGAATTCATGACCACCAGATGTATCATATGTAAAAAACAACCTGCATTATCCTGTTTGTTGAGAAACATCGCATTCACCATATTGAGGGCATTATCTCGCACTATCAAGTGGATCTTTCCTTCTAATTTCCAATCAGAAACTATCATGCTTAACGTCTTGGCAATCGAATCAGCTGTATGTGCCACATCATAGGGAAAACAACGAAGCACAATTGCCTTTCGCTCCCCTTCCTTGTTGATGAAATGCAGCGTGAAGCTAATAAAAGCGTGCTGACTCTTTGATGTCCAAATATCAGTCGTTGCACTACAATAATCTCCGATATTATTGTGCAACAATTCCATGATTTTGAATTGTACGCGTCTGCATATATCTGTAATAATCTTTTGGCGGAGTACTTTCTCACTTGGAACATCGAATTTGTGATTTAAATGACTAATTAAAAAGTTGAATCTCTCGTTTTCGACTGTTGTGTAAGGGAGAAGCGAATCACAAATCCATTCAGCCAATAAATAATTTCCGCTGATCTGATCAGGATGATCAGGAAGCCATTTGTTTTTCAACTCGAATGTTTCTCCTAGACTCAGTTGTTTTTGTGAACCTGGAGTAGCCAAAACGTAGATAGACTGTTGTTCGAATTCTCCTCATCTCTTCTGTACCGCTTTGCTTCATCAGCTTTTCGCATCATCATTGCCTCCTTGTATTCGGTAGGATGATACGATTCCAAGTGACTCCAAAGTGACTTAGTTGAAAAAGACTTTTTTGACCCTCCATGAGTACCCCGTCGTATCTTTCTCGTTTTCCCGTGACATACTGAAATGTTACAATTGGTAATTGATTCATCTGCAAAATCAACATCATATAAATTCCAAACCCCAGATGCGACCTTTTGGCCATTAATATGAATAGTAATTCGAAACAATTAATGGTACTATTTATTATATTATATGATATTTACCTTTTGACGCTTTTTTGATATGGATACGATTGGATTACTATGTATTCAGAATCCAGACATTTGATTACAGTTACAATTCTATTCGTACTCACTATTGCTCATTATAATTGCGGTGTTATATTTTTATAAGGTTACTAACGCAACTTGTATTTTATTTAGCATCAACTCCGGTCCCGGCCAAAAACAGTTCAGCCCGGCCCCGGCTAAATTCTCCCCCCGGTCGATCACTAATAGTAGCCAACTTCTAAATGAGTGCCTCCTTATATTTTTCCCTCCATAATGGCTTAAGTGCAAGAAGAATGAAATTTTGGAAAAGGGCGTATGCTGTTTACCGGCAGACTACACGATTTTTGATCTAACATTTCGCGACACTTGAGACACCATTTAAAATCCAGATATGCTGTATCTCTGAATGCATGAATGCAACCCTATCTTTTTTTGGCGCATAAGGTACAGTCTGTTTCATAATTATTTACAATTTTTGAGGTGATTTTGAATGACCATAACTTACTATGTAATCTGTTAGGCAGTACTTCAATGCAATTTTTCTCAACTATACACTCATTCTAACGATTTCTATTGATACCTTTCCAACTCTTTGATACCCAACTATTTTTTTAAAAATTTATTCACTTCCGGCGGGCTTTTTTCTCCCTTTTTGGTCTCGAAGTTAATTCTGACAAGCTAGTTAAGGTATTTCAACTAATTTTCAGCGAATAATGCAGAAACAACGTAGAGAAGATGTGGCTAAGCCCATTGAAACTTCAAAACTTCCAATGAAGGACATTGCTTCTATGTGCGGTGTCACCCTGAAGACGACCTATAATGTTAAGCAACGAATTTGAGCGGGCGAAAGCATTGAGCACAGGGGTGGAGATGGGCCTAAAAGGTGCCTCAACAAAGGAGACAGGATCTCACTCTCTAAATATTAAAAACAATCCCCGAATTTCTTTGCGGACTATGCAGAGTAGTCTAAAGGTTTCACGAGGAGTTGATGTGTCGTATTCAACGGTGAGGAGATGCATCAAATAGATGTCCTATTCCAAGAAAACTACCATCAAAGGACCAAATATTACTCCCTCCCATGAAGCATTGAGAGTTTTATGGGCTAAGAGACACAAGTTCATCAATTGGAACAAGGTTTCTTTACGGATGAGTGCTCCATTTGGCTTTGTGGCGGGAAAGTACAGAGTGGACCAAGGGTACTCAAAAGCCCGTCATCAACATTTCGAGACATTCACCCAAGATCCATATTTGGGGATGGATATCTACTCGAGGAACTACTCCTGTGCATATTTTTAGAGAGAATTTCAATTCTATCGCATATTGTAATGTGATAAATGAATGTTTGACAGAGACAGCAGACCTACTCTATCCAGATGGATGGAAACTCCAGGAGGATAATTCATGTATCCATAAACCCAAGCTCTCTGTCTCATACAAAGAGGATCGCGCCATTAGATGCATAGATTGACCATCCTGCAGCCCTGATTTGAATCCTATGGAGAATTTATGGGCTGTTCCGAAGAAAAGGATTCTAAACAGGGCTCCTAAGACGTTCGAAGATGTAAAAAACTATGTCGATATAGAGTGGGGAACCTTTGATCCAGAATTCATTGGAAACTTCACAAAATATATACGTAAGCGGTGCGATCTTGTGATTGCTGCTCAAGGCAAAAAGATTAACTATTAAACCATATCCTATTTAATTGTTAATAAGGGGCCATAGAACCAAAATAAAACTTGAATGAGTGTATATCAACTTGAGTTATCAAGTTGCATTGGGTATAATAATTGTAAATAATTATGAAACATACTGTACATGAGACAATTTTAACATATTGTGCCGTTTCAGTTTTTTTCACAATCTTGATTTTAAAATTTATTATCCATTTCACACTATATACAGTACCCGGACAAAAGTATTCGGCCACCACAGGACCCGCCATACAAATAGTATTAAAGTGGGTTTATTCATAAAGGAATATGTACTCAAACTGTAAGGAATACTCTATTTTTTATTTCAAATTCGTAAACTACACATTCTAATTACTCATAATTGATAGCATCAGCTTAATTACTAACTCCCAAGTTAATAAATATCAACATTTGATACTTGATGCTACTTGTCCCAAGTCACAGCCATTATATATAATGGCGTTTAGTGACACAAAGTGGCATAGGTTGATAATTTTATACATAAGAATAAGTAATTAAGTTGAAGCTCTCAATTATGAGTAATTAGAATGTGCAGATTACGAATTTGAAATAAAAAATAGAGTATTTTCTACTGTTTAAGGACATGTTCCTTTTTTAATAGATCTAATTTAATACTATTTGTATGGAAGTATTCGTGGTGGTCGAATACTTTTGTCCGGGTAGTGTATTTAGATTAAATTTCAATTTTTCTGGATTTAACACCCGTTACCAGAAGCTATTGTGAAATTTGAGATCGTGAGAGAGCTTAATTTTAATATTTAACTATACTTTTTCATTGATTCGAGTACGCAACGATTAAGGTTGGTATTTCCTTCCAGAACTAACTCAAAAAATTATTTTCTCCTGAAATTTTTTGTGGAAACTGTTCTCAATGAGTTATCTGCAAAAATACTTGTTTTTTTCCCAAATCACCTAATTTTTAGAAGACATTCAAGGAAACTTCAATGGCTTATGCCTCTTTTACTCAATTATTCTTGCAAGAAATGGTTGAATAAATAAAATAATAGGATTATAATTTTAAATTTTTCTTCCCAATTTCGTTGCTACAATATTTAGAAGCAGATTTTCGTGAGGAAAAATATTTAAACGTTTTTCTAAAGTAGAATATCGAAAATCTGTCTCTATCATTTTGTTCTACGTGACGAGATCTTTCTAATACCGTCGAGTGTTTTACTCTACGACCTTTGTAACTAAATAATCTTCCTTTGTAAAATTGATTTTTTTAAGTGCTAAAAACAGGCTACAAAGCAATTTTCTTCTGAAAGGCTTGATTTCCATTAGTTTTTACATCCAAACATCCTAAATCAACAACTTATAGTAGTACTTAACTTCAAAATATGGCATATCAAATATTTTCACATCATGACACCTTCAAAGGTGTGAAAAAGTTGTCAGTTATGACTGGGGACCCAAAAAGGACTCCGCCGAAATCCCATATCTATAACTTTATTTGACTATGCCAGGTTGTTGTTTTAATACTGAATTCGTGCTCTGCACTAAATTTCCTGCAATTTAATATATACAAGCGCGCTGCGCAGCTGGTGGACACTTTGTATCCGCCGGAGGCACCCTTTGGCCGCCTATGGTCACCACTGATTAATTACATGGGAGATAACATCTCTAAATACGTCTGTCCTACTGTTATAATCGATATCACAGGAAAAATCACCAAAATTGTCAATTTTTCAATTTTTGATGCGTAATGATGACGCCATAACAGGGTGATGCGCCATCCTTTTTTGATGATAGTTGCATCATATGTGAGGTATGTTGGTATACAAATTCTATTAAAAATTCAGGCTTCTATCTCCTATAATGGCTGAGCTATGCTTGAATAACCGTATTGCTTAACTTTTAATAATGTGACAATGATGTCATAATTCCATGATGAGTCGACATTTTGGTCTGTGTTCAGAACTTACTGGAGCCATAGCCAAAAGACTCCCACATGCCAAAAATCAGCTTTCTGCGCTTTGCAGTTTCTTCAATCAATTCGTTACAGATACAGTCGACTCCGCTTAATAGGGCCACTGTTTAATCGGGTCAGCCGCTTAATCGGGCCACTTTTGGCAGGACCGGAATAGCTCTCACACATAGAAGCTAATACAAAATATTTTCGGTTAATAGGGTCATCCGCTTAATCGGGGCAAAATGTCCTCTGACCGATGTGACCCTATTAAGCGGAGTCGACTATATATATATATATATATATATATATATATATATATATATATATATATATATAAATACATAAATATGCATTAATCGAGTTTTAAGTAAGGATATTGACCATATTTGGAGAATATTTTTGTTGCCTTTTCCTAGCAACGGTCAGGAATGTGAAAAATTTCCTGGCCGTTGCTAGGCACGGTCAAACAAAAATGTTTCCAAATATGGTCAATATATATATTAAATTGCTGGAAATCTACTTCTGAGCATGAATTTAGCATTAAAAAGTTGATCTGGCACTGTTAAAAGAAGCTATAGCTGTGGGACATTTCGCATTTAAAATGTGTCGTTTTTAGAGCGACACCAGGTGATACAAGTTGTTCAAAGTGGCGAAATTTTGGGGCTGGAGTTATAAAAATCTGAATGAATGTTTAGAACCCCTATATGGATCTAAAAATGATAAAAAATCAATTTGGGCACATTTTTGGTAAAAAACAAGTATCCCATGGGAAACACCAACCTTAAGAGCCAGCAGCCGTATTCACTAAGATCTTAAGCACTAAGATCGATTATAAGATCGAACTTAAAAATAACGTTAATGTTAAGGATACCGCCCTCGAAAAAACATATGATTTGCATTACAGCATACGATGAAAGTAGAGCTATAAGAGATGTTAAGCGTGGGGAGGTATCTCCATCAAGAAATACTAGCACATTCCAAACCGTTTTTGAATCTCAATTCTAGATTTTGAGATACAGTGTCTCAAAGTCTGTTTTTTTAATTTTCCGCTAGCACATCTTAATGGTAGAAATTTAGGCACTCAATGAATTGTTTAGGACATACCAAGGAATCAAACGCTTCCAAAATCGAATCATAGATAGTCTACCTAATTTGCAACTTCATAGGACCAGAAGAAAGTTAAAATGACAAATATTGTAAATTTTATCGGTGTCCGAAAAAAAAGGGCCAAAAAAAGGCGAAAAATGTCTGTTTTTTTGGGGAAATCATGAATTAAATCACCGAGTTAGAATATATCCAAAAAATGGTGGTCCTACGTTCATCGCCTAATGATATGAAACAACTCTTGAAATTTTCAAACTTCTATCTCAAACCAAATTTGAGAAATAATTCTGTAAAGAC
Organism: Aphrocallistes beatrix; assembly: GCA_963281255.1. Taxonomy (NCBI): domain Eukaryota; kingdom Metazoa; phylum Porifera; class Hexactinellida; order Sceptrulophora; family Aphrocallistidae; genus Aphrocallistes; species Aphrocallistes beatrix. The sequence goes on from OY725493.1 coordinate 3,322,171, forward strand.
GGTCAATTTTGAAATTTTAAAGTCCCGAGATAGAGAGATTTTAAGTTTAGGTGTTAAGAAGAATGTAAAATGAGTTATTAATAATGCACATAAGCATCCACAGACATTTATTCGCATCCATACTGCTGATTTAGGTATATTAAAGCCAAATATTTACCAAAAATAGCAAAAGTACCCTGAAAATCCACAAATTTCCTTGAGGCCCCTAACTCCGAATATTTTGAGATAATTGTAGATAATATTTCATATTCCTGGCACTGCGAAGTATAATCTATCAGTTTAGAATGAATAAAAAGCTTCCAAAAAGTATATTAGGAAGTTAGAGCGAAAGTCTACGACTTTTAGTTTCGAAGTTAGGATTTTCGAAAAATGCTACGTCATCATATGACAAAAATCTCAAACTTAACATTCCATAGGGTGTAGTGCAATTATTATCAAAGAATCATATATGTACACTCGTAAAAAGTATATTAGGAAGTGAGAACTAAGAATTTGGACTTGTATTTACAAAGATAGAGAGAGATATCTTTTTGGACCCTAAATGGGGGTTTTTGACCGAATCTGCGAGGTCCAAGGCCATAACTTTCAAAATAATTATCAAAAGTTCTCCAATTTTTCTGTACATATTATTAACGGCAATTGTATTCACTATTTAGCATAATAGCTAAATTTGGACACATATTTAATGATTAGATTCGCCATTTTCTAATAGATTCAAAGTTCTCTATTGAATTTGTATTACAATTAAATCAATGATAAGTCGAGAATTATTTATTTTTTGACAAAGGAATGTTCGAGGAACCTATATATTTTCACATATATCCTTTTATTTAAGGATATAATATATTATATATCTACAATAGTTTTTAAGATATGACATCAGCCTCTTTCGGGAACTTAGAGGGATATTATGGCCGAACTTTACCTATAATATGCGATATCTCAAGAACAAATGGTCGGATCCGAACAAATTTTTTTTGAAACGATCAGAATTCTATTTCTGACCCAGTGATCGCTAAATATCTGAGATCAAACTTGCGATTTCCCGAGGATTATATAAATGAACTCCCTTATAGAGCTATTTTGTTTGGATTTTATTTGCCCATTCTTTTAAATCTTTGTGTTTTATAATCTCCAAAGGTGCTAATACAATGTTAAGGTTCATATCATTAAAAAAATATCAAATAAGTTAAAAACTAATTGGTAAATGAGTTAAAATCCTCTAATAATTTTTCAATTTTTATTAACGCTAAACTTTAGGGGGTTATTTCGCAAAAAATATAAAAAAATGCCGTCCAAATAGTGCTATCAGATGGTAGACCGATCAGTAATCCAATGAAATTAGCAATAAATCATTTTGCAGTTTTTTTTACGCCAGGCAAGATTTTTCGAGGGCGGTATCCTTAATATGGTTAGAATATAGCATTATACTAATCAAATACACAGCTGAAGTATAATATTAGTAATGGTAAGTTGTCATTTATTATTGATCTAGTAAAAATAAACTATATTTCTTCTTTTTGAGCAAAATTGAGGCAATTAATGTCAATAATACGAGCAAGGAAGATTGATTAACCCACTCCTGTAAGACATAGCTTCTATCTATTGTATCCCTGGAATGCCTGGTGAGTCTCTTATCTGTGGTGAAATTTTGTTTTGACTTGATTGGATTCTAAACTGAAAATTCAATGTTTTATGTATGTAATCTATAATTATTCTACACTAGTCAATATCAAAGGAAGACAAGGAATCTTTATGGCAACCAACACATCTTTGTATGTGATTAGGAATGTACATTGCAAAACTTATACACTGCCTGGAAAAAAGTATTCGTACACCCCAAAATTTACTGTACAAATAGTTATAATACTAAGTTATTTAGCGAGCCAAGGGCATTTAATTTGTAAGAGATACGCTTAATTTAACTTCAAATTCGAATTACTCATTTTATAATCTTTCCACTCGATTAATCTCCCGCAAGGTTAAATATTTTCAATCTGTGTCACCTCGTCCCACTAATGCCATCATATACAATGGTGATAACCCGTGATATGCCATGGGGCAGCAAATGCCGAAAATACTATATCTTGAAGGAGAGTAAATAAGTTGAAAGTTTATAAAGTGAGTGATTTGAATGTGGAGGAAATAATTTTAAGCAAGATTTAGTGTATCTGTTACTGATTAGATGTTATTGACTTCAAAAATTGCTTAGTATTTTAACAATTTGGGGGGAAAATATTGAGGTGTACGAATACTTTTGTACAGGGAGTGTACTAGTGGAATACCAGTGTGATCTTACTTGCACTCTGATGAAATTTACTCGAGTATTATTAGGTTTATAACGAAAGAAATATGTCCATTTTTTCATTTGGCAATGGCAGAGCTGTAGAGGATATCCGAAAAAAAGACCAACCTAAAGCTAAATGCAAAGTCCAAAGTTGATGCAAGCTTTAGGGAAGCCAGAAAGAATAGATGGGGTACAAACACTGCTGGACAGGTAGAATACGAGGATATGCAAATTCTATCAGCAGATAGAAGTATTTTTGCTGACTCTGTTGATCGGGTAACAGAGATGTTTCAAAACACCCCTGCTTTTAGTGGAATTTCAGGTGTTGCTGATCTTTTTCAAGCACCAGCAATAGCATCAACAGTATCAGCTGAGGTCCCGATGAATTTGAAGGTACTCCAATTTTAGAGTCTCCAGAAATTGAAATCCCGACAACATATAAGGCATCAAGGAAAAGTCGGAAGAGAAGACGAACTGTTGTTGAGCAAGATGATTCGGTCGAACTCTTGAAGGTTGCAGACTTACTTCCATTACAGCAGGAAGTTTGTTCCAACAGATGGCTGTATTCTCAGCACAGCTACAGTTGATAGAAGAACAGAGGGACTATTATATATTGAAACGTCAGAGACTGTTGGAAAAATCATTGTAAATAGGAAAATAGGATCAAAGTGATTATTATCAGTCATGTGAATCAATATATAAAGCCTGTCTCTAATTATGCATGTTAGAATGCGTGTAAGATTACATCATCAAAGAATGTATGTTTGTTTACTCATACAAACCCAAGAAGAATTTGCCACGAATTATAGCATGTGATACATGTTGCGATGTTACACACAATACGCGTAAGAGAAATGTTTTAAAAATATTTGAAAAGTCTAATATTAATCAAGGTAGATTCAATGTTCGATAGAAGTAAGTTTGAACAACATTTCTGGAGTAATTAGTGAAAATCGAATTAATTACAATACTTAAGACACCTTCCTAGGTTCCTTAAAGTTCGGTCTTAAGATCGAACTTATATCTTAGCGAATACCAATCTTAGTGAATACGACTTAAGATCTTAAGTTAGATCTTAAGTTCTTAGTGAATACGGCCCCAGTTTAGACTAGTAGTCCAGTCAATTTACGAAAAACCTTTGGTCCAGTTGAAACAAATTGCCACATAATTTATTGCAATGATAAATGAACGAGGTAAAGTATTTAAATAACATACTAAAAATCCCTTCCGTGGAACTTCTCTAAAATACCACTTCTAGTGCCACATTCAGACATTTTTTAAGGTGTTAAAATGCATATGACCTCTACAATTTTAACTATTCTAATTTGTATTACGTTTTACGATATTCGTAATCATCATAGAATTTCCCTTCGTTTAAGTGGTCACATGCCCATATTTGGTATATTTCTGAGTTTTGAGGGACGATTCCAAATATACTCATAGTGTAAAACTTTTACTACATTATGTGATTATTAGCGCATGAATGATCATAATTTAAAGTATTGGAAATAGCCGAAATGTTATTGCTATATAACGCCAATTATAACCGAAAATAACCGAGGAAACGGTAATACGTGAACAGCGAGGGCTGCCTATATAGCAAAAATAAACCATAAACTGAGAGCGAAAGTACTATATCTCTGGTTGTTATAGTAATTACGCTACAAGCAGCATAGACTGCAGTTTAGAGTATAGCGAACTATTCCTATTAATTTGAAAGAAAATGACAGCGTATACAGGGTGTAACAAAAGTGTTGTCACCTTTGAATACAAGCTCTAATTCAATAATAAATACGCAAAATTGATGTTTTTATTTATTTATATATTTGCCTTCTCTTTCTAAAAGTATTCTAATTCGTTGAGGCATACTGGAAACTAAATTTTCTAAAATTTCTGGACTAATGGTCTCCCATGCTAATTTTAGAGTTTGTATTAACTCTTCCCGATTATTTATTTGGCCTTTCTCGTTAACTCGTTCTTTCACTATTGCCCATAGGTTTTCGATTGGGTTTAGATCTGGTGAGTTACCAGGCCAATCCGCTTTCTTCCAAAATGATTGGAGGTTCTCTTGGCACCATTGTTGAGTTGCTTTAGCTGTGTGAGCGGGGGCTCCATCTTGCATGAATATGAATTTGGACATCTTTTCTAACATTGGCCGCTCTAAAATGGATGTTGAAATGCTAGTACGATTGATTGCATCTTTACAAGTCTTTTCCAAAATTTCATTCCTATAGTAAGAAGAATTTATTGACTGACCCTGTGGGATTATGTGGAGTTGTGATAGAGCTTGGTGGGACATTAACCCCCAAACATGAATTTTAGTTGGAAATTTAACAGAAATTAATGGTGGAACATCCATGGTAGACTTGGCCCAAACACGATCGTTGTGCCTATTCGGGGTAGAAAAGAGTTCGAAGGGAGATTCATCTGACCAGAGAACTTGTTTCCAATCATTGACAGTCCACTGCTGATATTTTCTAGCAAAATCAAGCCGATCTCGGATATTTTTAAGGGATAAATGGGGAATTTTTTGCCTTTTAAATGCCGTTGCACCGATGGTATCCTTTAGATGGCGATAAATTGTCATGTGAGACACTGGAGTACCTTTATTCTTTAGTTTCTGCGCAATCTTTCTGGTTGATTTCCTCTGTTTACCAAGAGACTTCGATATTACTATTTTATTGGCCCGATTCAAAATTGGCGTTCTCCCAGAACGACTCTTGGTTTCAAGACTCTGGGCTTTTTTATGAGCACTCCACCATCTTTTTACCGATCGAAGGCTAACGTTTAATTCATGTGCAACGTCTTTCTTTGCGATAGAACCTTCTAGCATCCCAATAGCACGAGATCGGAGTGCAATACCATGATCACGGACATTCATCTTAGTCAAATCTAATAGGTGAACAAAAATTTGATAATAGGAAAGGAAAATTGTATTTCACACATGGTGTGATGTCACAAAATATAGTAATGCGTAATAGCTAACGATGGACTAAGAGTTTTGTATTTGATTACTATTGGTTCGATATCAATCAAGCATAATGATGAATAATCTAGGGTGACAACACTTTTGTTACACCCTGTATTCAACAAAAGTATGGATATTAATCTTTAAAATCAATAATAATGAGCTTTAACATCAATAATAAAACGCCACAATACATTTTCGAACCTTAGACGTTTATTTTGACTTATTTTTTATTTTTTGATAAATTTCAAAAAAATCACTCTAATTTCGGCGATCTTCTGCTTTTGGCAAGGGCTATCTCATAATCAATAGGTTTTTGCTCTAAATATAGTATTATCAAATTATAGGAAACTGCTGTTCCTGCAGTTTTTAATCACTCAAGCTAAGCTCTAACATTTATAGTTTGGTATTTCAACAGACCTCTAAATGGAGAAATTTTGACCGTATTGCGCAATCTTTTGGTCATAACATTTCAACGGATTATCCGATTTGGAAAATCTTTTTTTCTATTTATATATCGAGTCCTACTTGACATTTTATTAGAATAGAATATCTCTAATTAGTTAATATCACCAATTCTAAACAATTCCAAAGAGAATTGTATCAAGAATCGGATTTTGGACATCGGAGGTCAAAAATTTGTCTTCCGAAACTTGGACTTTCTTGGACTTTTGATATGTGTCAAAGTTTTTTTGCCAACTTCACTGATATTTTGGTCCTGTTCGGAATTTCTTTTGTTTCGTTTTCGACGATTACTCCTGAACTAACGATGATACATCAAAATCACCTCAAAAATATCAGAATTTTCACACCTCGAGTAGTGTTAAAATTGGAATAACTAGCAAACGAGAAGAGATAGAGATTAGGTTACTTGAGATGAATTGTTCAGTAGGCATTGCAACACCTTTCTAGAATTTTAATGATCAGGAGAAAATAACATCAATAATTCTATCATTAAAAAATTATCAAGATTCCCCAGTTTGCTTCCACCTTAATCAAGCATTCGCCAGCCAGAGATCTGCTTTCAAGTGAGTATTGCTCAAATTAGTCCCACTCTGCCAGGCTATACTCACCTGATATCCGGCTCTATTGTGGGTCTGCACAATCAAAGTTGAGGAAAACTGGGGTATTATACATTCTTAAGGTTTATTCAGCATGCTTAACGATTTAGTATAATCCTGTATTTATTCAATCGGCTTCGACCGCATCACTGGTCCATATTTACCATTTTACTATAAGACCTGATTTGAGTATGCTATAGCATAACTAACTTTCGAATCTAAGAATTCAAATAAATCAGAATTTGAATCAGGATTTGACCTTAACAATTTGGAAAATTGAGGATATTATATTTATCCTTTGCTCTTGTTATTACAGATATTCTTCCAAAATTACTGCTACAGCTAGTTTCATGTCATCGTTTGAAATATATTGTGTAATCATACAGAATACAAGGCTCATAAGTACTGTGACAATTTTTCGAACCGATTAATTTTAATTTTAATTTGGATAATAAGACAGTTAATCAAATTTATTTTAGCACTAGATATTCAACATCAGTTTTTCATTATGTAGCTAACGGAGATTGATCGATTGGCTGTAGTTGCATTATTTCAAGCGAAGCATATACCGAATGAATTTTCCAAAATGCTCAAAATGCCCAGGGGAAGAAGAATTTTTTTGCTAGAGCCATTAAGGGATATCTGGAGACTGGGAATGTTGAGGATAGTGCCAGGAGCGGTCAGTGTACTGTTGTGACTCCAAAGGTCCGCAAGACGGTGCGGGATCAAATTCGAAGAAATCCCCGGCGATCTATGCGTAAAATGGCATCAGTCATTAAAATATCTCGCCGATCTGTTCAAAGGATCGTTAGAGACCATTTAGGAATGAAATCATTCAAAAGGAAGAAGGTGCACTTCCTTACTGACAAGATCAAGGGAAAGAGCCTGGTTAAGAGCTAGGGTCTGTTAATGCGGCACGCTATTCATGGAATGAACAACATTCTTTTTTCTGTTGGTCGAACATGGTTTTGTTCCACCAGGAGCTAAAATCAATTCAATCTCGTCTCGCGAGCTTATATTAGAGCCTGTACTGAAATATCCAACCCAGTCCATGTTCTCTGGGGAGTCTTTTTTATTTAAACAGGATGGTACACTTGCCCACACCTCCAAACTAACCCAGGCATGGTTAAAGGAGAATATCCCCGATTTTATTACCAAGGAGGAATGCCGCCCCCCCCTACAGCCCCGATTTGAATCCAATGGATTACTCGATCTGGTCTATTTTGGAGACAAAGGCGGAGAGAATGGGATAAAATATCTCAGGAAACACTGCGTGCTGCAGTAGAGGACTTTCTAGCATATTATTAGCATATACTGTAAGTCTAGTTCAAATAGCAAGTAGGACCAGTGTATTTTAAATATATAAATGGGTTAATATAAATGTCACAGAACTTATGAACCACCCTGTAGACTGGACACTATTGATTTCTTTCTCCAAAGGTGTTAAATGAATTCAATTACTTACCAATCGTTAAATTTGGAGCCAGTATTCAAGAATATAAGACATGTTTGGGGGTAATCTTTATAGCTACACTGTAATGGCTTAAGGACAATTTTCTTTGTTTCTAAGCGAGAAGAATTAGCTCTCTACAGTACTGACCAAAACCTCAAGGTCTATTCCTTGTGATCGATCGAGTATCAAATATTTGAAGTGGTAACAATGTAAGGAGTGGAAATTCCCAAAATGCTGCTTTTGAGTCCTTGCCTGGTAAAATCAAACGTGTGATACAAAACAAGTTGGTGGTACAATAACTATCAATAGCAAGCAACATTTAGATTTCAAAATACTATTATTTATGCATTGGTCTTGACTTAAAACCGAACCTATGACAGTATATGCAAACTATTCGTCAGCTCCACACATGATAATTGACTATATAAAGTCTAGCCGACATAGGCCCAAACAATCAGTTCCTGAGGTTCATATGTAACTTCTTCTGGGCTTTTTACAGAGAGATTGCCAATATTTCATTTGTGCATTGGTCGCTTCTTGGATAGTGAATATTTTCTGATCTGAAAATCATCTCATTCAGATTTTAAATAGTTTTCTAGCCATTCTTTGCTCTATAACTAATTGAGTGTACTTTCTCTTTTTTGTTCTAATCCCTAAGTCTATTTTTACAACTGTGGTGAGTAAAGCTATCTGTTCACATTCTTGTCTAAAGATATGTTCCTTATTGAACGTCTAGCATTTCACCGAATTCGCTATTTACCAATAAAATAAGGCTAGTCTTGCTTACTGATTAAGGATGGCTTGACCTCCCCCTATCTACAAACTTGCCAGTATCTTTATATCGTCTAATAGTTCGAATCACAAATTTCCTTTGGTTTGTAGGAAATTTCATGGAATTCAAAATTTCTCCTTATTAATGACCTTTTTTAGAAATTGTAAATCAAAATGACGGAGATTTATGATAAAACTAGTATTAGGAAGATCGTAATGTCCACAGATTTTTATTCCAATCGGAAGCCTTTAAAACTCTATTACAGCTCAATAGAGCAATGATTTTTGAATAAATATTTGTGTTGCTATGCTGTTACCAAAATTCGTAATGTTATAAATGCAATTTAAGCCTTGGTCATAGCATTCTATACATAAGGCAATGGCAGTCACTATTTTCTTTGGACCAGGGATTGCTTAGTATATTCAAATTTACATTCATCCTTTATACGTTATATATGATTAATTAAGCATTTTAAGTGACCCCACTCACAAATATGACCATTAATTGTCAAGACATATTTGATCTTTGTAATTATTTTTATTCTAGAGAAAACAAATATGATATAATACAGTAGAACTCGGTTAGTACGTACCCCTCCGGGAAGCGGGCAAAAGTACGTACTATCCGTAAGTACGTACTTACCGAGTTGATATTACATAGGAATCTATATAATAAATGAATTCTGGGAAAGAGAAATGAGTACGTACTAAGCCGAAGTACGTTGTATCCCAAGTACGTACTAACCGAGTTCTACTGTATAAATATTAAGCTCATAAATACAAAAAAACATTGGATTTCGAGAAGTACTAATGAGACGGACTTCTACTTCTTGATAGCAGACTATGGCTTGACTTAGCTTGAGAGATATACTTGACTTAGCTTAGCTTGAGAGACAGACTTGACTTAGCTTGAGAGACAGACTTGGCTTCGCTTGAGGATAGACTTGACTTAGCTTGAGGGACAGACTTGACTTACCTTGAGGGTAGACTTGGCTTCGCTTGAGAGACAGACTTGACTTACCTTGAGGATAGACTTGACTTAACTTGAGACAGACTTGATTTAGCTTGAGGATAGACTTGACTTTGCTTGAGGATAGACTTGGCTTCGCGTGAGAGACAGACCTGACCTGAGACGTCATAAGGGAACAATATACTTCTACGAGTAATAAGGAACAATCACACACCCTGACCTTCCAATAGGATATAGTCACACATTTCGGACCTCTACAGCATGATGAAGTTAACTAAATAAACAAATAATATTATTAAATTAGTTCTTGAATTTAGTAAGTTTATTTCACTATAATCATGATTCAATACAACGGTAGTGTATTATTTAGAAATCTTAACTATATTACTTGTAGATAATGAACAGTTGAATACAATAAAAAAAGTTTTGGTAGAATGTCAAACCGTGACGTACTTCATGTACAAAATACCTCAGTATACAATGTTCTAATTCCAGAGTAGCACATGCCAAATGAATAAGATTAGAATGGGAAGAGCCAGAATAAAGCTTTAAAATTTCTGCTGTAGATACATCGTCGTTAAAACGACTATTCTTCTCTACCTAATTCACATTGAACATTGAAACATTACATCATTGATGAATTTCAAGAACTTAAGTTGTTTTTTCCATGTTATAAGCTAACTGTTCGACAGAAGTTGACTCATGGGAAACCTTAAGGGGGCAAATTTATATTTTGCCTTTCCATACTGACAGCCAGCAGGCTTTCAATGTTAATTAGGGGCACTTTTAAATAAATTGCATTTATCCAAATTAAATAAGGTTCTTATTCACATGTTTTTGGAGTAACGAGGATTGCATTCACTAAATTGGGGGTAGGGCTGGGGTTGGTTAACCGATATTCGGGATCGTTTTTTTTTTGTTTCCTCCAGGACGGTTAACCGGTTAACCGATGTCAATATTAATTGATAGAAATATGGATTTTTCGACTTTTTTGACCTTAACATATTTAACCTTATGTTAAAAAAATTAAAATTTTCAATTATCTCAAAATATACTATTTGGTTAAGAAAATAGAAATAATATTGTAAATCAAATTTTAGAAGTAATATTCATGAATCTCCATCTGAAAACAATAAATTAGTCTATTTATTTAGAAAATAAAGCAGATTGGTTAACCGATCCAAGATTTTTTTAACTGTTAACCGTGATTTACGGCGGTTAGCCGGTTAACCGGTTAACTGAATCCAGCCTTGTTGGGGGAAAGTAAACACTTCGTAATCTTTTAAATTCAGTCAATTGTTTCTAACAAACTTGAGTATATGCATGATTCTAGAATAATTACAAATACTTAAGAGTCTTAAGAAACCACTCACCTCTGGAATCTTGTGCTTGTTGTTTTAGTAGTCATCACAGGTCTTGGAATGGTAAATATACATATTGTGGTTACATAATATTTTCAAAATGAATATTTAATCAACCCATGAACACAAAATATGTAATAATTATATAGTTAATAATAACAGTATTAATTTAGCGGTTTTCGGATTGAATATACTAACAAATCCATGGTACTAATTTTTTTTTGACTGCCATTGCCTTATGTATAGAATGCTATGCCTTGGTTTTAATGCTTCTATTGATTTAATTGATGAATTGCTCAATTTTTTGTGCTCTTTCAAATGCTAGAAACAGTTTATCATGATTTTTATTCAAATCGAATTACGATGCGATTGTTAGTCACAGCTTCTCAACCGTAAAATATGATGGTTTGATATTTTATACAACGTAAAAGTATTAATGCGTTGTGACTTGTGTTGCTTGCTCTGACAGTTAAAATTTAGTTTTTAATCTATAATTTAATATTTTACAAGCGCGCTTCGCTTGCTTGCGCTGCGGAGCTGGTGGACACTTCGTGTCCGCCGGAGGCTCCCTTCGGTCGCCTTGAGGTGACATTAGTTAATTATATATCATATCGAATATCGAATCATATCATATCGAAAAAACACCAATTTTTTAAATTTTGATGCATAATGATGACGTCATAACAGGGTGATGAGTCATCATTTTTTTATGATAGTTGTGCCATATGTGAGATGTATTAATATACATAATCTATTAAAATTTCAGTCTTCTATCTCCTATAATGGCTGAGTTATGCTCAAATAACTGTATTGCTTAACTTTTACAAATGTGACAATGACGTCATAATTCCATGATGAGTCGACATTTTCGTTTGAGCTCAGAACTTACTGGAGGCATAGCTAAAATACTCCCACATGTCAAAAATCAGCTTTCTGTGACTGGCAGTTTCTTCAATCAATTCGTTACAGATATATATATATATATATATATATATATATATAAATAAATATATAAATATACATTAATCGAGTTTTAATAGTAAGAATTGAGATTTTTATCCCAAAAATAACAGACATTTAAACTAGTTTTATGATAAGACGTAATCAAAATCATTTAGATTTAGTTATCACAAGCGCGCTTCGCTTGCTTGCGTTGCGCGGCTGGTGGACACTTTGTGTCCGCCTGAGGCGCCCTTCAGTGGCATGGAGGTGACATTGGTTAATTATAAGGGAGATATCATCTCTAAATACGTCTGCACTACTGTTATAATCGGTATTGCACGAAAAATCACCAAAATTATCAATTTTGAAAATTTTGATGAGTAATGATGACGTCATAACAAAGTGATGAGTCATCATTTTTTGATGATAGTTGCATCATATGTGAGATATGTTAGTATACAGATTCTATTAAAATTTCAGCCTGCTATCTCCTATAATGGCTGAGTTATGCCCGAATAACTGTGTTACTTAACTTTTAAAAATGTGACAATGACGTCATAATTCCATGATGAGTCCACATTTTGGTCTGAACTCAGAAATTACTGGAGCCATAGCCAAAATACTCTCACATGCCAAAAATCAGCTTTCTCCGCCCTGCAGTTTCTTCAATCATTTCGTTACAGATATATATATATATATATATATATATATACATTAATCGAGTTTTAATAGTAAGGATAGATGGATAACAAAAAGGCGATTGAAATATTTACTCTAATGAATCGATCTACTTGGGTGGTGTTGTTAGGGCGTTTGAACACCATGCTTAGTCACGGGTCTAAGCTCACCCTAGCCATTTGTATTTTGCTCTCAATTACATTGCTTCAGCAATGTAATCTGACCCTACCTTGATTAACTGAAAACTCTAAGGATGTTATCTCGTTTAAAGTTAAAGTTAGGTGCTATATTTCTTGCCTACTGATGGTTGTGCTCTGTACACGCATCATCATATACACACACAATATGCTGCATACGTCTCACTCATCTACTATCAGTAGGTTTATCACCTCACCCAGATTGCTAACCCCTGAGGAAATATCAGTATGGATTCGAAGGTATGTAAATCTGTACTACTTTACTCTTTTTAACATCCAATGAGATATTATTTTACAGCTAATAAATGCAAATATATAGAACATAGAACACATAAACTATTAACGTATTTCCATTAGACAAAATCCTCCCTGCTGGATAGTATTATTGAGATTGGTCTGTGTAAAAATGCAGAAATGCATCGTTATGATTTAAGCTGGTGAACGATTTGTATTACATTCAGCATCACAAATACTAAGCGCCAATAGGTCTAACCTTTGTAGGCTGTAAGGATTCATTAGAGGTGACACTCCCTAAATTTACTAACTTGTTATTTATTTTTGGGTAAGTGCGGATTTATTCTATTTTGTTATGATAGCAAATTCAAAACAACACACTTGATATATATTGAAGATATTTTAATAAATGAATACTAAATGGTGAGAATGTAATATAGTTGCACAGTGATTAATTTGTAATTATGAAATCTAAATAACACAATGATTGATAGTGTTTTAATGTGTTAAACTAAAGTTAGTTTGTGATTAACTAAGAGAGAATAGTTTCTTTCTGCCAATAACTGAAACAATTGGTCCATAACGATAGTAATCATTGTGGAGATAGATATTTAGAGGACTTGAAAAGTTCTGCCTTTGATTCATTGAAGACATAGATGTCTATTTCTAACCAAATTGTGCAAGAGAATAATTCTAGGTCAATACCTCAAACAGCTGTTTTTGACATGTTCCTCGTTGAAATATATTCACTCATCTTCTGTCATATAATACCTCATTTTGGGTTGAGGTATTACCAAATCTACTCCCTTATTGGCATTGATAGAAGAAACTTAATATTCGTTCAAAATATATTCTGACCTTGAGAAATTTATCAACTCTGGAGAGAATGGAAATGTACAAACTTTCTAATTTTGAAAACTGCACTTTTATACCATCCCTGCTTGAATCTGAATAGATCTCATTATTGAGTTCGGAATGTTCTTCCTTGCGTTTCTTCAAACACTTGAAATTTCTTTGCATGATTTAAAGTGGAATAACATTTCCAGGGGAATATTATTTTTTATCTTCATTTGTTGATTGTAATTAAATTTTAACATCTGGTAAGAGCAGTAACGAGTGTTTTTACACGAAAAAATCCGTTCTTCACATCTATGAGCTATTGAAAGCTCCATATTTTCCAATAGTTTGCTAAAATACATTCCATCATCATCTTGTATCCTGTTACGATACCAGATTTGTAAAATTCCTAGATATTCTCATAGCCTACTACATACAGGCCGTTTCACTACTTTAGACCAGGGATAAGATAAAGTCGAGTTTTTCATACAATGAAATTTAACACAATATCATTTTGATATATTTAATATCATGTAATTATACATCCTCTACCCCACAATAATGATATTACTGACTGCTGGCATAATTTAGTTGACGGACAAGGAATACTACATAAATATATAGGTGTATATATACGTACATATATTAATTAGATGTAAGTTTAAGTATCTTCCTTTGAGTATCTTTGGGACAAGCGGTGGTAGAAGTAATATTCTTGGCCATGTTGTTGAGTAAACAATTACCTGAAATCATTAAAATACAACGTAGCATATCTTTTCCGTCAATACAGCAATCAGCACACTCAAAAGCCCAATCCTCACATTCTTCATCCTCAATTTTTAGAATAGCCAACTGAACCAAAATGGATTTAGCATCGGACTTGATAAACAGTTTGAGGAGATCTGGTGAATTTTCTATCCCAACGAATACTTTCCAAACAGTAAATATAGCATTGAGAACTTGATTTGAAGGCCACTTTAGTCTTCCTCGATCTAATAGCTGAATTAGAACTAAACTAGAATCAAAGTCTTCTATTTCAAGATATTTGTCTTGAATTAGTGCTGAAGTACATTCTGGACACAAACTTCCGTCTCTAGATATTTTTTTCAGTAGAGAATACGCGCATAACCTCCAATAAATGCCAAAGCTTGGCGTGTTTCTGAACTCGGAGTTATACTTTCGTTAGTAAATACAGAAGTGTAGAGAGTTAAGTCAACATTGTCAGCTGTCTCATAATCTTGATCAGTTTCTGGTTCAGATTCGAAAGTAGTAAGAAATTGCTTGAAAGAAGCTTTATCTTTGCGGATAACACTCTGCGGGTTATACAGTTTGAGAACCTTAGATAATTTCAGGGCCCTTTCACTCTCAAGTACTTGACAAACTGAGACGTTATAATTAGACCCCGACATCTGTCTGTATAACCCAAAATGATGTTCAATAGGGTCATTTTGTAAGAATGAGGAAAGAACGTAAGAAAATCCACAATCACCAGTCAAATAATTAACAAGTTTTGGTATTGCTAAACATGTATGTCGAAAACTTGTGAAAGTTTGAGCTGTCAACTTTCCATGAGTATTGGGCAAACTCCTCCAGTATTCTAACCAACGAGCAACTGTAGATATTATTTGAAATCTTGAATCATTTTGTATCAGGGGTGAGCTATCTTGGTCATTTAGGCGACATCCCATTGCAGGGCTTTTGACATTAAATGTTTTCCAAACACGACAAATCAAAGACAGAAAATCACATGTTTGGTTCTTATACATGCTATTTCTCGTTTATTGCTGTTGAATGACAAGAGCGGCTACATTTATTTCATCGAAAATACGAAGAGCAAGATTCACATTCTGTCTTTCAAATGTAGATGGCCAACATGATTTGAATGATAACCTTGGTGCCAATTTGGCCACAGAAAATCGTTCAGATGTATACTGAAGCCTCAAGTCCTAAAAATTGTCGTATAATTAGATATTCAAGGTTATAATTACAAGACAAAATAAGGAAAGGGAAGAATTACCTGAAACGCGGCCTTTGATAACCTCACAGGATAGTTATAATGTAGGATGTCTTCGAAGTTTGGAAATATATAAGTGCAATGAGAATCTTTTTGATTAATCCAATTATTCCTCAGTGTCTTCATTATGTGCACGAAATCGAAAATCAAGTATACAGACCGTTCACTATCATTTGGGTGTGGCACCCAAGGAATAAGTTGCTTTCCATCCCCAAGCAATTTGAATAGATGCACATTGAGCGGATAATTGTCTGAGACAATCACATCAATGAAAAGACCACAGTTTTCAATATCTCTGATAACTTGACGAGTGATGGGAAGTAAATCTGAAGCTTTTGGATTTGCTAACGGGAGCAAGCGAACTACCGTAGACCACTTTTTACATAGGCTGGTTACCATAAAACAAAGAATACTCTTCGCAGGTTCTATAGCGTCAGAGGTGGTTGAGCTACATTCAGCAGTACCAAAAAACTTCCCACCTAAGTAATATAGGTACAGTGATAACATGGTTTATATAAAATAACATGTAAACTTACTTTTATAAGTAATGCCGGATTTCACATGAATTTCGTCCATATTAAGAGAGAGATGTCGTTCAAATCGATTAAATCCACTTGTCTCAGATTTGAGGAAAGGTATAAATTCGGTGTCCAACCCAAAACTACTATATAGTCGACGCAGTGATGATTCATGAGGTAAAGAGACACTGTCCATTCGTCTAAGCTGTTTATAGCAAGCTGAAGACGAGAGATGAGACTTTAGTGATAAGATCATGGTTATCATATTATACCTTCTACAGGTTTTCTTTACACTAGCGTTCTCAAGTTGGCCCAAGATAAAGTAAAGCTTAGGTAGTAATTCACTTGTATTACTAGAATCTGATGGCATTTCTTCAAGTATTATAATAGCTTGTTTCAATGCAGAAATGCTTCGTCTAACCTCTACAAAAATAAAAAGTATCAGACGATGGGTAATCTTATTGTCTTACAACATATAATATAACTAACCATTTAGAACTGGATCAATTCTGTAATTATCTAGCTCCTGAATCAATGTGCTAATCTGACGAGTGTCATTAATAGAGCTGATTGAGAGAGTAACTGGTGTTCCATGATGGTAAGCTTTCAACTCAAGAGTAGTGTCAATAGTGAAATAATAGTGAACTGATATGCTAGTTGTGTTGTTGAGATTTACAACATTCATTTGAGTGGCGTTAGGTTGCCAAATAATCCATTCACTAGGAAGATCTATGGTAGATGATTTAGCGATCAAATCAGAGAATGTCGAAATAGAGAATTTTCTTTGTTCTTCTTCGTATACTTTTTCACTTAGCCTTATCGCCTAAAGAAATACATTGCTCACAATAAAACATGTATCTGATGAATAAACAATTGTTTGTTGAACACATGAAAATGTATAATTTATAAAGCAATTATACACATACTTGAATTTGTAGATCACACTCAATTCTGGTTTTATCTAAACGCTGAGGTTTTACTGACTTCTCGCTGAGGTAATCTGGGCAATCAGGGAGGTATTTTGGTATTGCACCTTTCTTTAAAGTGGCCTTTGTCTTACGAGTTTTGTATGTACCGTCTATGTCTAAATATGTTTGTGTATTCAGGATGTCTTCAGGATCAAAATGTTTTGCGCACAGATGTATGTTTTTAAGTTCATCTGTACCTAACAGATAATTAGATTAATTAATTAATAAATAAAATTTATTATTTTCATTAACGAAATGCATGCGAGTTTGTTGAGTACTAAAGTTATAGTATCTAAGAAACAAAATTACCTTCTCTGTGCAAAAAACGTTTCCATTTATGAACGGATCCCTCAGAACAGGGCATCTGAATCCCGCTATGATCATTATAATAACCTGTTTGGCATCTTGGAGCAGAACAAGAGTTTGGCATCTTACGTTTCTACCAAGTTGTATAGAAACAGTTGAGAGCTAACATTCAAGAACAAATACAACGTAAAAGTAAAAAGGAACCATATAGCAGAGAAAGAAAATAGCCATAACATTGATATATAATTTATTGGAACGTAGACTAGTTTCATTTAGTTATGCATCAAACAAATGATGAATTAGATTTGGAAAAAAATTATTTATTCATATTGTGGGTGCACAAGAAAATCCACTTTATCTTATCCCTGGTACCATGGAAAATTGTTCAGTGAAACGGCCTGTATGTAGCAGGCTATGATATTCTTTAAATCCTCGATGGATTAGATATTTTCAGTTTAAGTAGATTAGAATTATAATAGTCTACACAAACTTCGAAAAACAGGTCATAAATAACTTCGGATAGTAGTTCTTGATAGAATATCATTTCGTTTTCTCCATTTTCAGAATTATCTCTTCTAAATTAACGATGATCACGCTCCATCAAAAAGTATGGTGATTGTATCTCGTCGGCGAGTTCCTTGGTTCACGAAAGCAATCAAACGGGCCAAGCAGATCAAACGGAAGGCCAAACGTAGATGCCGCAAAATATTTAAGCCTGATGACCTGGCGGATTTCAAAATGAAGAGGAACCTTGCGACGTCTCTGATGAAACGTGAGCGTTGCAATAACTACTCAGATTGGGTCAGTCAGAGTAGCCATGATCAGCGCCTACTGTTCAGAAAGGCTACCACTCTGCTTGGCTTAATGAATCAGTCTCCTCTGCCATCTCACTCCAACATCAGTGCGTTAACTGAGGAATTCGCTGAGTTCTTCACTATGAACGTCGACAATATTAGGGCCACCATCGATTCCTCTTCCTCTTCTTTGGACATACCATCACCTTTTGAAACTGAACGATCTCTCCACTCTTTCCTTCAGTTTAGTGAACTATCTGACAGAGATATTAGGGATCTTGTCGGCTCGGCATCCAATAAAACTTGTGTCTTCGATCCCATACCATCCTCGCTGATAAAGTCCTCGATCCTTATTGTCGCTCCTGTACTAAACAAGTTGATCAATGCCTCTCTCTCATCTGCTTATTTTAGTCCTGCATGGAAACGTGCCATCACCTGTCCAAAGCTGAAAAAGACCAATCTCGAACCGATCTTGAAGAACTATCGTCCAATCAGTAACCTCTCTTCTCTAAGCTAACAGAGAAATCAGTCGCTGCACAGGTAGTAGTTGGTCATTTGAATTCTCATAATCTCTTCCCCAGGACGCAGTCTGCTTATCGTAAACATCATAGTACTGAGACATCGCTCCTGAAGGTTAAAAACGACATCCTCTGGAACATGAACAAACAGCACATCACTCTTCTTGTTTCTTGATCTTGGCTCAGCTTTCGATACCGTCGACCATTCTATCCTCCTAGATCGTCTTCTCTCATTTTGGCATCTGTGACTCGTCCTTATCTTGGTTTAAATCCTACCTCTCAGATAGAAAACAGTCAGTCTCTATCCAAGGTCATGCTTCCTCCGATCATCCTCTCAATTACGGCGTTCCACAGGGTTCATGTCTTGGTCCCCTTCTTTTCACTCTTTTCATCAAATCCCATCTTCTGTTCAGTCCTGTATCTCTTCCATCCGATCCTGGCTCCTCACCAACAAACTCAAGATCAATGACAACAAAACGAAGTTCAAATAATCGGTACTCGTCAGCAGTTGGCAAAGGTTGATATCTCTCACATCTCGGTTTGCAATGCTTCGATCCCCACATCTAATGAAGTGAAGAATCTTGGCTCTTGGTTCGATAGCCACCTTTCGATTTCTTCCCATGTGACCAAAAGAGCTTCTACTTGTTACTACTTCATCTACAACATATGTCGGATCAGGAGATCTCTAACTCGGAACACCTGTGAAACTCTCATGAATGCTCTTGTCACTTCTCGCTTGGATTATTGCAATCGTCTTATTTTTGGACATCCGCCTACTCTTCTTGTACGTCTCCAACGTGTCCAGAACAGTACAGCTCTCTACAAAACATCCTGATTATCGTCAACATCTCCTCTTCTCGATAAACTCCACTGGCTGCCTGTTGAATATCGATACAAAATCCTGATCATCACTTATAAAGCCATCAACTTTCTTGCCCCTGATTACATTAAGTCCATATCAAACGACCACTCTCCTCCCTGAGGAGCACAGATGAAATTATTCTAGAACATCCTTCTATCAAATCCTCTCAAACTCTTTGAAATTGTTCTTTCTCTGTTGCTGCTCCTTTCGAATGGAATCGCCTCCCTCCCAAAATCAGAAAATCGCAGTCTCTAGATATCTTTAAAAAGCTCTTGAAGACTCACCTCTTCTCGATAGCATTTGAAGCACACACACGCACATGAACGCACGAACATGAACACATGCACAAACATTCAAGACACAACCTTCTTGTACAGCGCATTTGAACATGCTTGTATGGAATTTGCGCTTAATAAATGTATTTTATTATTATTAATATTACTTTATTCCATCCAAATTCATAGGAAAAGAGGAAATTATATAATCTTTAACAATTGTCCTTCATTTCTACCGTTTTTTCCATTCCCAAATTTGAGAAGATCATACACACGTTTAATATCGTTTGTTAAGTTAATGAATTTAACAAAGCATTGAATTGATGTGTCGAATTAATTTTCAATATTTAAATATTTGATTTCGCGCATGTATGCAATAAGGTTCTATACTAATAGTAAATAGTTGTCATCACATTTCTACCCTAGTATAATCAACACTCTTTCTTACAAGATGTACACTTTTCAAACCTAACTTATTGAATGAAGTATTTGATCTAGCGCATTGTACTAAATACGCAACAACATGAACTAACTGACCTAACCGGACTGCTAATAAAAGGTGGTCCGGTTAACCGGACCTAACCGGACCACTATTAAAAGTGGTCCAGTTTACCAGACCACTTTAACTTTTTCTTAAAAGTGGTCCGGTGAAAACCGGACCGGTGTCGCCGGCGCAGTATGCTGCTTATGGATGTATGAAATATCAACTGAAGTTCGGACCTACGAGTGAGGGGGCAGTCAGGGCACTGCCCCGGAGCCCATAGGCTGAGGAGAGCTAGACTGAAGTCAGAAAGAAGCATAAATTGGATGCATAAACAGACAGTAGAACCTCTTTAAGTGGGGTCTCTATATTTGGGGATCCTCATTATGTGGGCCAAATTTAGGCCATATTTTTTCATTTCCATACAAATGAACCTCTTGGGAAGTGGGGAGAGAAAAATTAAGAAAATATTTTTCCATTAAAATATCCTCTTTAATTGGAGTATACTACTGGACACAATTAGCAGGTAGTTTTAAGTTTGTGTCTTAACTTTCTTGGAACCCCTGACAGAAGTTAGCAATATGATTTACGTAAATTGAATATTTTGAGGTGTACGAATTCATTTGGTAGGGGGAAATAATCACTTGATAGGAAGTTGTCAATTGCCGTTCAAATCGGGTTAAATTTGAATTCCTGGTTATTGCGGTTTTCAAGATATGACACCAACTGGCCAAAATAAGTTTCCATATCAATGCTTGCAATGTAGCATTTTCGCATCAACCTATTCACACAGATCAGTTAGATGCGACAACTTTAGATTAATTACAAACTCTTAGAAGTGTTCTTAAATTGCCTCTGAAAACCTGCAAATTTGTCATATATACCGGGTGGTTCAAAAAGAGCAAACGTATTTTTGAATTCCTATAGCCCCGCTATTTTTTGTCCAAAGTCAATAAAACTAATTATAAATTTCTAACAAACTACTTAAAGTATTCAAAGCATAATCATTCTAACAAGCGCGCTTGGTTTGTTTGCGCTGCGCGGCTGGCGGATACTCTATGTCCACCGGAGGCGCCCTATGGGCGCCTTGGTTCACATTGATTAATTATAAGGGAGATAACATCTCTAAATGGGTCTGTCCTACTGTTATAATTATCGATATTGCACTAAAAAATCACCAAATTTGTCAATTTTTAAAATTTTGATGCGTAATGATGACGTCATAACAGGGTGATGAGCCATCTTTTTATGATAGTTGTATCATATGTGAGATATATTAATGTACATATTCTATTAAAATTTCAGCCTTCTATCACTTAAAATGACTGAGTTATGGTCGAAAAACTGAAATTTCTCATTATAAAAGGTGACAATGACGTCATAATTCCATGATGAGTCGACATTTTCGTCTGAGCTCTGCACTTAATATTATTTGACGAAATTTGAGTAACTCATAAACCCTCTCTCCTATTTTCAATTGTTTGCTGCAATATACTATACTATATGACTCAATATTATGTACATTCTCTTTAGTGTTATTTTTCTAGGTACATAAAGCTCAATCCAAATCAGACGATCAAATATTTTCTGCTGCCAAAGTAATTGAACTTCAAGACGATTCTGAATTATCGGCATTCATTGTTGAAATAAATATTCTTCGCCAGTGTAATCATGATTATATTCTTAAGCTATTTGAAGCATACTTATATGATCGCAAATTATGGTATTTTCTCGAATTTTGTCCTGGTGGAGCTTTAGACGATATAATGATCGAATTGGATCACGGTCTAAATGAAATTCAAATTGCCTGCGTTGCACAACAAATGTTTGAAGCTTTAAGTTATTTACATCCTAAGAAAATTTTGCATCGTGATTTAAAGGCTGGCAATCTTTTGTTGTGTGCAGATGGTACAATTCGTTTGGCAGATTTTGGTGTATCATGTATTAATAAAAGAACTAACCAAAGACATGATACCTTTATTGGAACTCCTTACTGGATGGCGCCGGAGGTTTGTTAGAATCCCATATATTTAGTTCAGTTTTTCCTGAGTTGTTTAATACAGTATTACCTAAAATAATGTTGATACCTATTATACGTGTTACGGTATCTATTTGGCCCTATTATACGCCGAATAAATAATATGAAACTTGCAGTTTTATACAAATACTATTCAAATTTTAATCTTTGATACTTATTACTAATATTCCCTCATTTTCTGATGCAATAATCTGAAAGTTTAACAATTCAAATTTGCAAAAATGTACTCATTACCAATTGACAACCTGGAAAAACCTGTTTTCATTTCATTTGATATTATAATATAATGATTATCTTATATATTTGACCTCATTGCCTCACTATAATAGACTGTCTGTCATATTTCTTAATGCTTCAGAGTAGCAAAATTCCCGCAAATTTTCAAATGTGGAAACTTTCCGGGAATATTCCCGGGAATTTATAAGACCTGGAAATTTCTACATAGTGTTTAAATAAATCTGATTGTTCCCGAGGCATTTCTCTGAGGTAAATAAATTGAATTCAATTAAACCTTTCTTTATTTGCCTCTAAATACTCAAAAAATAAAGGAAAAATTTAAAAAAATGTAAATTATACTACCAGTGCCGAACTGATTCAAGATGGATCAATAATAAATGTAATACATAGGGCATTCCAAAAGTTCTCGTCCCAAATCTGTATTTCAAATGAGAGTGAAAATAGGATATTTTCAATTTGTCCATTGTATTCCTTAGGGGATCAGCTTCCAATTTATATATTGGTTTCTTTTAAAAGGACAATTATTGTGGTTCCTATATTAGATTTTTGTGCATCGGTTTAGGGCACTGCCTTTGAACGTGATTTTTGGGGTTCCCTTTGATATATTTCAGTTCTGAGCAGATTTAGATTAAAACTGATCCAGCCATCCAATTCTACACATCAACTAACATATATGTAGATTGAATTCTCTGAAGTATTATAGTTTGAGGCTGAGGGAATAATTGTGTTTTGAAGTGGTTTACTACCATTTTTGTCCCACTTTTTGAGTGGCGAAAATTGACAAAAAATCCACTAAAAGTGGCATGATATTTTTTCAACACGAGCAATACTATTGAACACCTCCCGATTACTTTTTCACATTGGTCTTAATTATTTTACCTTTTAATGACCTTATTCTACGATTTTCACAACTTTTATTCTCCAAATTTAGTTTTAAGCCATTTTCAATGGGAAGATTCCAACTTTTCGACACTACCCTAAACCGATGCATAAAAATCTAATATAGGAACCACAATAATTGTCCTCTTAAAATAAACCAATATACAAATTGGAAGCTGATCCCTTAAGGAATACAATGGACAGATCGAAAATATCCTATTTTCACTCTCATTTGAGATACAGATTTGGGACGAGAACTTTTGGAATGCCCTATGTACAAAATCGAATACTAGTTGTAAGTATAAGTTATCCGATTCTTCTATATACGTACATATAACAATCGAGAAACCTATCAAATAGTCTAACAATACGTTTCTGACTAGTCATTACGTATTAAGTTAAAACTGATATGAGATAAACAGAAGCTAATAGCTTATAATCATATATTGGCTACCCTCTAGTCAATACAGGGTGGCCGAACAAAATTGAGACAAATATGCTTGCTTTAAAATAGCCCTTAAATTTTGTCAGGTCCTTAATTTTTTTAGTTACTATAGACGTATCAACTATATTAGCTATATAATTGAGAACATTGTCATTGTTTGAACAATAATGAATGAATTGGAGAAGAGAAAAGTTGTTGAGACCTAGTAAACAAAAGTAAACAAATAATTTATCATATAGATCTGAAAGTATGATATTCGAAATCTACACCCCTGAAAACCCCAAGTCGCCCGTTGGAAGCTAGTCCTGGAGTTATTAAAAGTTATTTTTAAAATTCATCAAATGGTGTGAAAATATGTATATAAAGGTGTGAAAATATGCAGATAATCTTTGTTATAGCCATACACTATAATGCATTTAAGATATCAAACTTAAGTTGTGGCTTTGAAGTATTAATAACAATGACGATCTATTGTTGTGTCGTACAATGATTACTATTGTGATAGTGTAGTCCTATATTTAGTATAGAAAAGGTGTGAAAAATTGTTTTCCATTTTTTTGCAGAGGTGTGAATATTTCGCTTAGATCTTAGAACTTAATCGTAGTCATATCATTTGACACCTACATGCCAATTTTTACATCTATATGACTTCCCAATTCTTCAATCAATTCGGACAAACACACACACAAAAGAAAATAAAAATCCTAGCGTACTCTATTTTTGATTTCTAATTCCTAATCTACACATTCTAATTACACATAATTGAGATCCTCAGCTCAATTACTAACTCCCAAAATTATAAATATCTACCTTTGATACTTGATGCTACTTGTCTCGAGTCACCACCATTATATATGATGGCGATTAGTGACGCAAAGTGGCAGATGCTGATAATTTTCCACATGAGAATAAGTATTTATATTGAAAGTCTTAAAATTAGTAATTCGGATGTGTAGTTTACGAATCTGAAATCAAAAATCTAATATTTCTTACTGTTTGAATATATATTCCTTTATGAATAGAGTCACTTTAATACTATTTATATGGAGATTTTCGTGTTGGTCGAATATTGTTATCTGGGTAGTGTATATGTCATGGGGAAGCTTCAAATTTGGTGGAATTTGAAGTTCCCCCAGGGGAAATTCAAATTGGAGTTTCCACTGGGGAGAATTTCAATTGGAGTTTCCCCTAGTGGAAATTTAAATTCCCCTAGTGGGAACTCCAATTTGAATTTGCCCTGGGGGAATTTAAATTTCTAAAGACTAGATTTTGCCGTACAAATAATTGGAGTTTCCCCTAGTGGAAATTTAAATTCCCCTAGGGAAATTTAAATTTCCACTAGAGAAAACTCCAATTGAAATTCCCCCCAGTGGAAACTCCAATTTTAATTTCCACTAGGGGAATTTAAAATTCCACCAAATTTGAAGCTTCCCCATGACATATATATCTGCAACGAATTGATTGAAGAAACTGCAAGGCGCAGAAAGCTGATTTTTAGTATATTGTAGACTTTTGGCTATGGCTCTACTAAGTTCTGACCTCAGACGAAAATGTTGACCCATCATGAAATTATAGCGTCATTGTCACCTTTTTATAATTAGAAAATTTAGTTTTTCGACTAATGGTTCCGCCGTTTTAATATATATGACTGAAATTTAATATAATGTGTATATTAATATATCTCATATGATACAGCTCACATTAAAGAATGATTACTCATCACTGTTATGATGTATTCATATTGCATCTAAAATGAAAATTTTTGTGATTTTTCGAGTGATATTGATGATAAAAGTTAGACAGACGTCTTTATAGATGCAATCTACCTAATAATTAATCAATGTGAGCCTTGGCGCCAAAAGGGCACCTCCAGCGGACACAAAACGTCCGCTAACCGCACAGCATAATCAAGCGAAGCACACTTGTTTTCTTTAATATTGATTGTTTCTAGATATGTTTCGGTTTTGGAATATAATTGTTACAAGCTTACTCCATGAAATCTTCCCAACCTGCGAAGAAAAAATTGACGACCTAAAGATCTTGATCAAGAGCAGGCATTCTTCAGTTGTGTGCATATCCTGAAGAATGCCTGCTCTTGATCAATATTTATAGCCCTTTCAGATTTTCTTCGTTTTGCGTCAGTTGCGACTCGATATTGCAGCGATGCATCATAACAATTGCGGGGATTGATACAGAGTGACAAATAAATACTGATGCCTTTTTTATTAGCTATTGAATCCAAAGACTTTTCTGATTCTGTTTTTATAATATTCACTCACATATACTCCCTTTAATGAATACAATAGAAGTTAGTGAACGAGTCGACACTAGCACGCACGTGATTTTCGCGAATTTATCCCCATTCTAGGGTCAAAGCTATCTTTAGCTCATGCTCACACTTGTATGTTTTAGACCAAAGCTTTTCTTCCAATATTGACCAAATTGAATAATCTATTGTGTTTAAATCAGGGAACAATGAGGCCACTCACTTAGAGGAAATGAACTCGGGAAAATTCAGGTCTTTAAAAATAGTCTCCCTAACTGCTCATGGTTGTTTTTTATTCCTTTGGAGATGAATACTAAAGATGTCGGATCCGTTGAAGTCACCCCTGCCCAAACCAAACCACCGATAAAGCTTGTTTGCTAGTTGCTAAAATCCTCTTATTTTGCTTATTTGCAAGCTCCTCAACCGTGAATAATTTTTCATCAGAATAAACGATTTGATTATACTACCCTTTAGTGAAATGAAAAGTATAACTTTTCATCTTTCAAGTTTATTTTTTTATATTTTGAGCGTTGGGAAGCTGCCGTTTTTGAATTTATGCATTCAATATGCTTTCATACCTAGATCCTCACTTACGAGCAACTTCATTGATTCCCTGTTAGTTCTAATTTTCATGAGCCATTTTTCAGATACTCCTGGCAGGATTAATTGTCCTGACAGACCTTAGCAGACCAGGCTTGGGCCTGTCAGTATTGTCTCCTGTTTGGTAAAACGATATCGAATTCGTAACACAAACATCTTGTTCGTATTTAGTAATTTAACAATTTTAGCTTTGCCTTGTCCAGCATTGTACAGTTCAACAACTAGCGATCGCTTTGACTCCATTTTCAAGGGTACAAGTTAATAGGAATAGAAAAAAATATGATTCGAAAGTTAGAATATAATTATAAGCGATGGAATTATATTCTGAATCAATACTGTTACTATTCATGATAAACAGAAAAAACCCCTTACTAGAAGTGTGCTTCCAAATTCCTGGGATGACATGTATTGTGGCTTCATCCAAGGAATGTGGAAGCACACTTCTAGTCCGTATGTGAGGGCTTTTTTTCTGGGGGGCAAGCCCCCCAGATCCCCCGATTATTTTGAAGTCAAATATAACTTTGTCAAATTTTCATTATGTGCTCTTTTTCGCCTATAAAAAGATTTAACCGGAATTAGTAACAATTAAAGTTTGTAGGATGAAAATTGTGGATGTGAATTTTGGCTTTGTCATCATGATGACGTCAGCATAATTAATTAGCATAGTTTGTATAGTCATCTACACTGAACACTTTCTACAACATATTTTTATTTTTATTTCCTATCATTTTAACTCTATTAGCCGTTTATAATTATTGCTGTGTCATCATGATGACGTCAACATAATTAATTAACATAATTTTGTAGAGTCATCTATTCTGAACACCTTATATAATATATGTTTATTTCTATCTCATATCATTTACTTCTATTAATCATTCATCATTATTGCTCTGTCATCTTAAAAATGTACTATATCCAATACTTTTAAAATCATATTCCCATTTCTACTTAGGTCATTTCAAAAGTACTGATCACCCCCCACCAATTTGATATTAAGCAACGACTGATGTGTTATTTAATTACATATTCTCGAAATAGTCTCCCTTGACGCGAATACACTCCTTTAGACGGTCTACCCAGCAGCGAAATGTCTTTTTATACTCCGTCTGTGGGATCGATTTCAGGTACTTATGAACGGCGATTCCGATCTCCATTCGGCTAGTGAACTACTTATCAGAGAGATGACTTTTCAGCTTTGAAAACAACCAGAAGTCACAAGGACTTAGGTCAGGGGAATAGGGAGGGTGATTCAGTGTTTTCATCCCTATATCCTTGATGTATGCGGCGACTTGTTTAGTTTTATGACTACTGGCATTATCATGTAGAAGTTGTATTCCACGAGGACCAGTTCTCGGCCGACGCTCTGTGTAGTGTTTACTGATTTCTGCGAGCACATTAGTGTAATAAAAGTATCCAGTAACATCCTGGCCCTTCGGAACGCAAACTTGAGCAACTGGGCCGTAGGCGTCAAATGCAAATGCGTACATTACCTTCTTGGCACGGAAATCTGGACGCGGTCTTTTAGGTCGGGGTTCGCCCGGATGCAGCCAACACTTAGATTTTTCCTTGGATTTAGGTTGTGAATAGTAAATCCAAGTTTAATCTATGGTTACTATCTCATAGTGTCGCCTTGCATCAAATTTTTCGTAATGTAGAAGATTTTCACAACATTCTACCCTCTGTTTCATCCGGGCCTCTGACAGCAAATACGGCACCCGCCGAGCGCAAACCTTCCTTACTCCGAGATCTTCCTTCAGAATGCGGTAAATACTTCCCGTTGAGATATCCGTATACTAAGAAATCTCTTCAATAGAGCAGCAAGGGTCATTTCGAAGAAATTCACCAACTAACTCAATTGAGGGTTCACAGGTTGCAGATTTAGGCCTACCAGTCCGAGGCTCATCTTCAATGCTGTCTCATAGTCGAGCCCATCTTCTAACAGTGGAATAAGCAAGTGCTTGATCTCCACAAACTTCCACGAGATCATTGTGGATGTACCTGTTCGAATCTTTTAGCAGTGAATGAAACTTGATATACGCCCTTTGCTCTTGCTCAATAATTGACGATTTTGAAGCCATAAATGTATAAGTAGCCAAAACTGACGAGATTGAAATGATGATTGTAAGAAAAATACTTATGCTATCTTAAAAATTCTTTTAGATATTAGGAGAGAATGGGTAATGCTATCTGGATTATATTAATTGGTACATTCGATATACACTAGCTGTCTAAAATCAATAGTGACCAGTACTTTTGAAATGACCTAAGTATTTGCAACTGTTGATTGGCAAAAACTATAGGCCATTTACTTTTCCAAAACCAAATATAAACGTGAAATTTGGTACTTATGTTAGTAATAATGAAACTAGAAGGGAGTTCGAAGATCTAAGCGAAATGTTACACCTCCCCGAGATAGGTGACATTATGTGCTAACCAATCAAATTCGATTATTTTATAATGCAAATACATTAGGATCAAACAGTAGTGACTTATGCATACAATCAAAAGGACTATTTGTGATTGAAATTCATTAATTCCTGTGAGAACCAATCAATTATCAGACTTTTATAATGCAAAACACACAATTCTATTTTATATAAACAAGCGCGCTTCGCTTGCTTCCGCTCCGCGGCTGGCGGACACTTTGTGTCCGCCGGAGGCTCCCATCGGTCGCCTGGGGTCATATTGGTTAATTATAAGGGAGTTAGCATCTCTAAATATGTCTGTCTTACTTTTATATTCGATATTACTTGAAATATCACCAAATTTGTCAATTTTAAAATTTTTGATGCGTAATGATGACGTCATAACAAAGTGATGAGTCATCATTTTTTGATGATAGTTACATCATATGTGAGGTATGTTAGTATACATATTCTATTAAATTTTCAGCCTTCTATCTCCTATAATGGCTGAGTTATGCTCGAATAGTTGTGTTGCTTAACTTTTAAAAATGTGACAATGACGTCATAATTCCATGATGAGTCGACATTTACTCTGAGCTCAGAACTTACTGGAGCCATAGCCAAAGGACTCCCACATGCCCAAAATTAGCTTTCTGCGCCCGGCAGTTTCTTCAATCAATTCGTTACAGATATATATAGATATATAGATATATATAAATAAATAAATATACATTAATCGAGTTTTAATATTAAGGATGATTGAATATGATTATTTTGAGTTTATATTTGATTGTTAAAAGTTATTTTATGATCGAATTGATTGATCATAACATATAACACACTATAATGGCGCCTATTTTGATGTTCACACCTTCCATATATGGTAATACTACTTAAAACTCGAATTTGGCTCTAACTACACATGGCAAATGTACTATCTTTGAATAGGAAATCATATGAGCTGATTTGGAAGGCAATACTCAATTTAACTAAATCTTACTGGTTTTTGAGTTTTGCGGTTTTAACACCATTCCATATATGGTAATGCTGTTTAAAGCTCGCATTTGGTTCTAATTAGATAAAACCAATGTACTAATAACTTGGACAAAGATAATTGAAGAATATCTTGAATAAATCCTAGTCCTGACAATCTCCTGAACAGGCACACAGTGCAGTGCATTTTAACATAGCTTTAACACATTTGCATTGACCACGGCATCCCTTCTTACAGCCACAATGTATCAGCTCATAACATGACTTAGAAGCTTCTGGAAGAGTAGTCCAGAAAGGTTGCCACTCAGAATATTGCTTGGTCCATCCCCAGTCAGAAGGATTTGGCAATTGTGGATTGGAAGACAAACATAAATTCCAGCAATAGCACTGAAAACGGCCACGCTTTATGTGTTGTTCCAATGCAGCCTGTGTAGGTGGAATATTCTCCAGCATACGAGATGACTGGGCAAACAGTTGTTTTCTGGCATCGTTGACCCTGCTTAGCTCGCTAGTTCTGCAATACATTTAAACAACAAATCGTTCTAATTTTTCCATTGAAATATCACTAATTCCTTCTGTCATGATCGCTAACTGTTCAAATGCTCCAGTGACCTCGGGATAGGCATTCCAAGTTGACCAGGCAGTCTTCTTCCCTATGCCAGCAAATGAAGACACAGTGTCACAGCCTGTAAGTGCATGGAACATTGGAAGGGTAGAAGATTTCCTAGGTCCCAAGGCTGCAGCTACTTCATGGATTGCGATGACCCGGAAATTTCCACCAGTACCAAACGCCACCCAGAGTTCATCTGGCTCTATTTTACTTAGTGTCGCTATTGCAATAACCACGACATCTGTATCAACTGTACGCAGTAACAATCTCTTATGTCCCTTCTTGACGGCATCTGCCATATGTAAAAATAGACGCATGTCGGCTTCCTCGTGACTGCATGGAACCAATCCTGCCAGGTCAGCTTGATTAAAAGAGCAATTCACATTTGGTCCATCAGTTGCATACACTTCCCTGCCTTTTATTTGTAAAAGGGAGACCTGGCGTGATAGGAAGTTAAAAAGTTCTGTTTTATTTTCGTCCACTCTTAAGAAATCTTTCCAGTTCTTTGGCATCGCTGCAGTGGGAACTACTCGTCTACGTATACCTTTTCCCCTATTTAGTCTGGCAGCACCCTTGAGGCTATTAGGTTGATAGACATCCCAAACAATGTCAACGCGTGTGGCATTCTCAAGTTGTGATGATACATATGGCACAAATACTTGGTCTACATACTCCAAAAATGTTTTCGCTGTTCCGGGATTCAACATCTGGACAACAGCTGAGCCATCTAGAAATATCGCATCGACCATTGGGAATTCTTTCGATGATGTTGTCTCTGCTTCAAGGCAAGGCATTAGATCTGCCTTTGTGCCAAACCGAAGATTTCCTCCCATTGACAAAGATGGTGGACAAGCATGGTTTTCATGACAGAAGAACTGGTCCACATCACCATCTCTTGACTGACAAGCTAGATATAATCTTGAGAATAAATAACAATCACTCTTCACTGATTTTAGCTGTAGCTTTCCTTTTAAAGGAACTTTGACTGATGGACGGCTGAAGAGTGATAGTTTGTTTTTGGATATTGTATCTGTAACAGGCTTCACACATTTGGACAGCCGTTCTTCAACAAACTTGTTGTACTGATCCTGACCAAGGGTTTCCACTTTTCTGACTGTTTCAGCAAGTTGATCATTCATGATATCTTTGGTATCTAGAACCTAACGATCGTTGTTCTCCTCCATGAAGGGGTTACCCATTTCTTGAAACGTAGCTGTGAGCGACTGGACATCTTTAAGAAAGGAAGACTGCACTCCAGGTTGCTGGTCATGATGTAGACCACTGAGGTTTTGTTTAGTTCCACATATCATCATATCGACTTCAAATTCTTCACTCAGTCTCGATACTTCAGGTCCTGCCACAGTCCAGCGCCTCAATTGTCTGTCAATCCAACCGCCCCACCTGAACCTTTGACCATGGCATTTTTCTGCTCGTGACATTGGCCGATTGCCATTGCTGAAAACTTGTTGCTAGTTTTGTAGACTACAAATTTTCCCTGCCTGAATTCTGTAAGGATGTTTGAATGCTTTAATGACAGAGTCATCATGTCACGTATGTGAACTGACAACCACCGGGCATAGGATTGCCATTATCTTTCTGGCACAATACACACAGCTCCCAGTTAGTGGTGGATGTAATAGTCTTGGGCTGCTTTGACCTGCTTAAATGAGCAGGATCTATCAGCATGAAACGCTTAGCCATTAAATAAAAAATAACAGGAGAGAGATATTCAATAGTTACAATTAAATACTAGGCTAAACTCGACCTGATAAAGGATAAAATGTTGTATAGATAATGTTTGTCAAGTATACAAACTAAAACCAATACGATGAAATATAAAATATCAACAATTTCAGTATAAATAGAATGGTGAAAACCTAACAAAAGCAGTGAAATTTTAATATATCCATTCGAGCCTTTCAACTATATATGATTTCATATTCAACGATAACATAATTGCTATGTGCAACCAACCGACCAAATACGAGTTGATAAATTGATCCAATACAGTGGAACCTGTTAATGACGTCCACCCAACTTCACCCAAGGGCCTGCCAAAAATGACCGTTTTACGATGGTGGCCGTTATACGCAGGTCACTTGTCATTAAAGTACATGTCAAGGATAAAGTGCCGTTGTAGACAGGTGCCCGCTATATAGAGTGGCTGTTATAGCAGGTTCTAATGCACATGACTTCCTATTCAACGATAACATACTTGTTATATGTAACCAACCAAATGGAGCTTTAAACAGCATTACCATATATGGAATGGTGTTAAAACCGCAAAACTCAAAAACCAGTAAGATTTAGTTAAATTGAGTATAGCCTTTCAAATCAGCTTATATGATTTCCTATTCAAAGATAGTACATTTGCCATGTCTAATTAGAGCCAAATTCGAGTTTTAAGCAGTATTGCCATATATGGAAGGTGTGAACATCAAAATAGGCGCCAAAGTCGAAATACGCACTTTTCAAAATGGGTCCTGATCTTTAAATGAACCTTATGCTGTATAGAATCATTGTACCAAAATTCATGCTTGTACCATAAAATGCACAATTCCTTTTATTATTTTAGCTTATCTGCTACACTAATGGGATACTTACCAAATTGCTTTTTTATCATTTTTAGATCCTTATATGGGTTCTAAACAATAATTCCGATTTTTATAACTCCAGCCCCAATATTTCGCCACTTTGAGCCACTTGTATCACCTGGTGTCGCTCTAAAAACGATACATTTTAAATGCGAAATGTCCCACAGCTATAACTTCTTTTAACAGTGCCAGAGCATCTTTTTAATACTGAATTCATGCTCAGCACTGGATTTCCAGCAATTTGATATATATTTTGACCATATTTGGAAAAATTTTTGTTTGCCCGTGCCTAGCAACGGACAGGAATTTTTTCACATTCCTGACCGTTGCTAGGAAAAGGCAACCAAAATATTCTCCAAATATGGTCAATATATATATCAAATTGCTGGAAATCTAGTGCTGAGTACGAATTTAGTGTTAAAATAGCGACCTGGCATAGTCAAATAAAGTTATAGATGTGGGATTTCGGCGGATACTATCGGACAAGGTCATTTTTGGATCCTCAGTCATAACTGACAACTTTTTTACACTTTTGAAGGTGTCATGATGTGAAAATATTTGATATGCCTTATTTTGAATTTAAGTACTACTATAAGTTGTTGATTTAGGATGTTTAGATGTTATTTAATACTAGGACACAGTAAAAAATAATGGAAATCAAGCCTTTCCGAAGAAAATTGCTTTGTAGCCTGTTTTTAGCACTCAAAAAATCCATTTTACAACGGAGGAATCTCTAGTTACTAAAGTCGTAGAATAAAAAACTCGACGGTTTGGAAAGATCTCGTCACGTAGAACAAAATGATAGAGACATATTTTCGATATTCTACTTTAGAAAAGAGTTAAAATATTTTTCTTTACGAAAATCTGCCTTTAAATATTGTAGCAACGAAATTTGAAAGAAAAAATTATTTAGGTTAAAATTGAAAATTCTATTCCTATTATTTTCTTTATTCAACCATTTCGTGCAGGAATAATTGAGTAAAAGAGACATAAGCCATTGAAGTTTCCTTGAATGTCCTCTATAAATTAGGTGATTTGAGGAAAAAAAATTTTTTTCTTGCTTCTTTAGCTTCCGAAAAGTGTATTTTTGCAGATAACTCATCGAGAATAGTTTCCACAAAAACTTTCAGGAGAAAATAATGAAAACTTTAAAATTTAGTTCTGGAAGGAAACACCACCCTTAAAGACATGGACTGAAATGGGTTGATTATTCAAGTATTAATAATCTTTAGTAATGTGAACATTCTGGTTTCAAATTGGCCTTACATTCAGGATTAGTTGACTTAATACGATGTAAATTCTATTTATCACGAATCTAAATTTTCTGCTACAGTTCTGATTTCATTTGTTTAACTGCAGACAAATGACAATTCAGCTCACTTAGTAGAGAACAAGAAAGCGACGTATTGTTTCTCTATTATCCCCAAGCGCCCACTGGGTAGCTCGGCGGACACACAGTGTCCGCAAGCCGCGCAGTTCAAGTATGCGAAGCGCGCTTGTTTATATCTATATATATACCCGGTGATTAAAAAAAAACAGGCCTGCGTCTATTTTTATCTTTTCTTGATCTTTTTTTTTTAAT
This sequence comes from Aphrocallistes beatrix, assembly GCA_963281255.1. Classification (NCBI taxonomy): domain Eukaryota; kingdom Metazoa; phylum Porifera; class Hexactinellida; order Sceptrulophora; family Aphrocallistidae; genus Aphrocallistes; species Aphrocallistes beatrix. The sequence continues at coordinate 3,357,318 of OY725493.1, forward strand.
TCTAAGTCTGTTTTCTCATTAAAGGATGGCAGGAGTAATCCTACGAAGATATCTCTGCCAAATTGGAATTTGGTGCACCGTGTATTCTGCATAGAATTCTACAAACAGGGCTCGTTTAAGTAGGTCAATGATCTATTTCGTGTAAAGTTCGAGACAGCTTCTTCGCCCTGTAGGAGCGTGATACAAGGTTGGGTTAACCATTTAAGACATATGGGACAGTGCTAAACCCAAATGAAAAGAATGACAAGCGACCGACTCATTCTGGGAAACCTAGGAAGAGAACTATTGATGTTATTGAAGATGTCAGGGAGGGAGTTGCTAACAGCTCCAAAAAGTCAATCCGGAAAGAGGAGTCAGTCTCTTGGTATCACGCCTACCACTCTCTGGAGAGTCCTGAAACATGATTTATGTGTTTTCCCATATAGAATACAAACTGGTCAGAAGTTAACCAATGTAGATATGGGCAAAAGGCTGGCGATGGCTGAGAAATTGGTCGCCAAAGTTGAAAGTTGTGACTCATTTCTTGGGCATCTTTTCACATCGGTTGAGGCTCATTTTTCCGAAAGATGCACTGTATGGGCTGCTATTGGGGAGAAAGGTATTATCTGACCTATTTTTATCTAAGAAAATGGTCGAAATGTGACTGTGACTAAGGAATGCTACGTCAAGGTGCTTGAGGAGTTCTTGAAGGAATTGGAATCACTCTACCCCACTTTACTATCCAGTTTATGGCTCCAGCAGGATAGTGCACCTGCCCACACTTCAATAATAGCTAGGGAATGGCTCAAAAAGCATTTTGGAACCCGAGTCATCAGTCGACTGACCCCCTTTGAGTGGCCCTCAAAGGGGGCACTCAAATACTTCGATCATAGTAGAAGCAGCTAGGGCTTGTCTTTATATTTTTAATAGTTCTAAATAATTTCTTCCCACGGTCAGTGTCAACATTTTCATCACTATTATCTCTCATTTCACTCACTATATAGGCAGCCTTTTGTTTTTGGCACTCTCTCCAGCTGCTCATTGTTAAACACATTTCTGCATGATTTATGCCATTTAGCCTGATTTTCTATTATTAAATGTGTAAGGTCTTCGTTTTTCTTAAGCAATCTATTGATTTCAAGATATGCTGATAAAATTGTCTGATGTTGTAACAAAGCATTTCATTCCAAAAATATGCATATTTTTGCTTGAATCAAGTGTACATGAGCTTTTCTGGTGTAAATATTTTGCACAAGAGCCATTTGCCCCATTTCACACTATAATCCGAACATGTTTCCGCCATTTATTGCTAATAACTTAGAAAACTGCTTGATTAGAATTTAGTGAAAAGGTTCGCTATTTTTTTATCGAAATGTTAAGTGGATAATTGGTGTTAAAATGATGGATTGAAATAACTATATTTACTTAAATTCTCATGCAGAAAGAGGGAACAGTTTATACTTTTTCCCGACAAGTGAATTTTTGGGCTTGATATATAGGTTTAACTTGTAACCATTATTCTAAAATTTTGATTTTTGATTTGTATATCAATATACCTCACATATGATGTAACTATCATCAAAAAATGACTCATCACTCTGTTATTACGTCATCATTACGCATCAAAATTTTAAAAATTGACAAATTTAGTTATTTTGTAGTGCGATATCGATTATAACAATAGGACAGACGTATTTAGAGATGTGACCCTTATAATTAACCAATGTGACCTCAGGCGACCGAAGGGAGCCTCCGGCGGACACAAAATGTCTTTAACAGGTTAGGTTTTTATATATATTTTTTACTTTATCATATTAGTTTACACGATCGTTACCTTTCTTTTCTTTATACATGATTTTTTCTTTATATCTACGAGTTGTATTTATTCTAATGATCTATTCTATTTAGGTTGTTATATGTGAAACATCTAAAGACGAACCTTATTCCTACCCAGCAGATATATGGTCCGCAGGGATTACTTTATTAGAATTGGCTGAAATGAATCCTCCTTATCATGAAATGAACCCAATGAGAGTTTTGTTTCGGATTCCAAAAGCCGAACCACCGAAATTGAATAATAGGAAAAAATGGTCCAATAATTTCCATTGTTTTCTTGATTTGTGTTTGCTAAAGGATCCTTTGGGAAGAGCTTCCGCATCTGTAAGTTAATGCCTACTATTTCAATTTCTTGAGATATGATATCAAAATACGCTTGGAAATTTATCGATCAATCTTTGAGACCAGAGGATAGTCTGCGTAAAATGTGCCGTGATATATACACTGCCCTACCAAAAGTATTCGTATACCCCAATAATACCCATACAAATTGTATAAATCGTATCTATTTTGGGAGTCAATATTAATAAATCAGTAACAGTTTGACTAAATTTAACTTAAAATTCATATTCTACACACTCGATTTACTCATTGTATAGTCTTTCAACTCAATTACTCTACTTTCAACTCAATTACTCTACTTTCAACATAAATATTTGAACATTTACTTCATTGTGCCACATACCATAAATTAATGCCACTATATAAGATGGCGTTAGTGGCACTAGGTGTCGCGAATTGAAATATTTTAGCTTTAAAATAGAGTAATTGATTTGAAAGACTATAAAATGAGTAAATGTAGTAAAGAGTGTGTAGAATTTGAATTTTGAGGCAAATTTAGTCAAACTGTTACTGATTTATCACTATTGACTCCAAAAATAGATGCGATTTATACAATTTGTATGGGAATTATTGAGGTGTACGAATACTTTTGGTAGGGCAGTGTATATAACTTTAATTCCATTCTTTTTAGTCGTTACAATTAATTTATAAACATTAAGTTTGGTGATGAGGACGCATCTATTTTTCTGAGCGAGTAAATCCTTCGGCCACCTATCTACAAGTGCAACCTTTGATATAAATATTGATTTAGCAATGATTTCATTTGACACTTTGTAATTAACATTTGTAATCAGTTATATATTGAGCGAGAGGACCAGGGGAACACTGTTCCCCCATTTTTTAGAGAAGATGCTTCCAAAACATATTTTCGGAAGGAAACGCATTTCCTTTTCTTCTTCAATACTCATGGTCATTTAGTCCTCCAACCTTTATGGAAGCTTCCTCGCATCTAATAGTTGCCTATAAATATAACTCATAATTAATTAAATTAAAAAGTATTTATATCCGTAGTTATACTTGAAGCGCAATCCATGGATCCACGTTCGTGTATCTCACTGAGAATGCTAGTTTTAACACAATTTAAAGTTTAATTATACCGATGAATCTAAAACCGTATACGATAGACCTTTGAAGTGTATTATTACCATCTGCAAACATCATATCAAGGTAAAAGGCTTATACAGGGTGGCCGAACGAAATTGAGACAAATATGCTCGCTTTAAAACAACCCTTAAACTTTGTCAGGGGCCTTATTCACTAAGAAAACTTAAGATTTGCTTAACTTTGGAATCTTCAAAATGAGAAGAGATTTTTAAAGAATTCAAATAGGTTGCATACTCTATTAATTTTAAGTGGTACAATTGAAATGCTTGACAAATTTTGACTCATTTGTTAAACTTTTCAGAAAGTTACGTATTATTTTAAGTTAAGTATGACGTCATAATACTTAAGTATGACATCACGAATATTTCGAGAATGACTTGGAATATTTCCAGTATTTAGGTAGTTTATATTTCTATTGGTATCATTGAACATCTACTATTTACCCAAATCGTAATGCAACTCTTCAAAATTTCCACTATATAAAGTTATATAAAGTTAAGCAAATCTTAAGTTTTCTTAAGAATAAGGCCCCTGGTCCTTAATTTTTTTAGATACTATAGACGTATCAACTATATTAGCTATAGAATTGAGAACATTGTCATTGTTTGAACAATAATGAATGAATTAGAGAAGAGAAAAGTTGTTGAGACCTATTTTCACAATGGACATGGTGCGTCTCAAATCTGGAAGCTTGTAAAAGATCTCGGAATATCACGAGCCACAGTCTACAGGCTCGTTAAAAAGTTCCAAAATGGCGGAAGTAGCGACAGGAAATCGGGTTCTTGGGGTGAACTGTCAAATAAGAACCATAGTGCGAGGAGAAAGATTGCTGATCGTCTGCGCCGGAATCCAGCTCAGTCAGTCAGAAAAATCGCGAGAGAGATCGGAATTCCAAAGTCCACGGCTCAAGATATTGTCAGAAGGGACTTGAAACTGAGAGCAAGGAAGAAGGAAAAGAAACAAGCGCTCACAAGTCCCCGAAGGCAAAAAGAGAGACAAGATCCAGAACTCTTCGTCGATCGTTGGACAGCTACTCGCACAGACAAGTTCTCTTTAGCGATGAAAAATATTTCCTGATGGATCAGCCCCTTAATCGCCAAAACGATCGTGTCTACATCAAAGAAGGGACAAAGAAGCCTCTGAGTAAGAAAACGATCGTGGAAAAGAATAAATTTAGCCGAAAACTCATGGTCTGGGCAGGGGTAGCCTATAACCTAAAAACTGATCTGGTTCTCTTCAGGCAAGGAGAGACTGTGAATGCGGATCGGTACCAAAGTGCAATTTTAGCTCCTTTGTCGTCAGCACAACCTCGTTTTCCAACAGGACTCCGCCCCTTGCCACACGGCAACCAAATTCGCAGAATTTTTGATGACGGAAAATATCGATTTTTGGACGAAAGAAGATTGGCCGCCAAACTCCCCCTGATCTCAATCCCCTTGACTACGGTATATGGGGTATGCTGGAGCAGGAGATGTACCGTAAGCCACCAAAGAATTTGCAGGACCTGGAGAACAAAATTCGACGAGCTTGGGATAATTTGGATCTGTCCAAAGTTAACCGGTGCATTGATCGATTCAAGGGACGATTGCGACAATGTGAAGATGCAAAAGGCAGCCATTTCGAATGAAAATGTTTTGTAGTAACCCATAGAACTAGTTTTTGTTATGAGTCTAAACTCTGCTTATCAATTTATGAAAATACGTTATTTTTAAATTTGTCTCAATTTCGTTCGGCCACCTTGTATGTCATCATGTGATTGCGCAATATTGGGTAATTCCATGGCACACCAGCCAATGGTTTAACCAACCTTCTCCGATTTGGTTGAAACTGCACATTAAGAGTACCACTAGGCTATCAAGACCTACTTAGAGCAAATACTTTAATCATGCCATGCAACAAATTATATATGATATCTATTCCGTTCTCTGTAAATTGAATTCAATACACCTTCACTTAAGAGAGTGATTAGATTGATTAATTAAGCACACGAACATACTATAATGTGCAAATTTTCAGCCAAATCGTAGAAGGTTGCTTAAATCATTTGGCTGGTTTGCCATGAAATTACACAATAGCTCTTTCTAGAGCGAAAAACTGCTGCAGGTCTGTCTCATTTGAAACATCATCTGCATTTCCAATTTTTTATTTTTTGATTGAACAACAATAGGAAGGACTTAATCCAAAAAATCTGAAAATGTTTATTGGAATGTCCTTGCATTCGTCAGTTGATATGGGAACAAAAACTCGTGATGTCATTGCTTGCTTTTTGAATGGTGTAATTTCTATACTTTTTGCGTTAAGGTTGAAAGATTTTTTAATAGTAACTGAGGAGTGCATGGATATTAGAGCGTTTCAAAAAATTCAAAAGTTTGAATCTTTAAATGCTTTCTTCAAATAGTTTACTTTGATCAGCAAATGTTGCCATAAAAATTTTAAGCAATTTGGAGATGATTTATTGGTCGCACAGGGTAGGTTTCTCCAAGTTCAGATTTATAATGTTTTTTCCCTTTATGGATGAAATTGCAAAAAGAGTTCTCTTGATATATGTAAAGGATCTAGAAACTTTGTATTGATATCTGGAGGTGGTTTTATATCAGCTAATAATACATTTTGATAGGCTAAAATCTACCGATTTGGCGATATTGGCGAAATGAGTTGGAGCCATTGATATTTACAAGTACGATGACTAGTTTCAAACGATTTCACCAATATCTCCAAACCGGTAGATTTTGGACAATCAAAATGTATTTTAGCTGACTTAAAGCCACCCCCAAATATCTCAATACAAAGTTTCACGTAGATCAATCTGACGTGTTGTCGAAAATGACTTGGAGATGCGCTCTTTCAAGCGTAAGAAAGTAGATCACCTCTCGACCCTAGTGAAGGCAAATAGAATATCGAGAATCAAGCGACTGCTTAAGAGACACTCTATCCATGGTCTCGAAGTGTTCCTGTTCTCAGATGTGAAATTATTCACCATTGAGGAGTCAACAAACCCTCAAAATGATCGTATCATCTCAGCTTTCATCCATTCCAGAAAATCTTCGATAATTAGTCGTATACAAAACCACTCTCAGTCATGGTTTGGGTGGGAATATCATCAATTGGTCGGACACCACTCATATTCGTGCCTGCTGGCGTGAAAATCTACACACAAACCTATCGAGAGCTTATATTAGAGCCTGTTGTAAAAGACCTGTCCCAAACCATGTTTTCTGGAAAGCCTTTTGTGTTCCAACAAGATGGTGCCCCAGCCCACACAGCTAATGCCACTCAGGCCTGGCTTCGGAGCAATAATCCAGATTTAGATATGCTTTCTATATTATAATCAATCATCATGAGCCCAGGCGCTCAAAAGTCACCTCCGGTGGACACAAGTTTCCGCCAGCCGCACAGCGTAAACAATCGAAGCGTGCTTGTGCCATTAAAATGTCAAACAGGACTTATAAAATTAATAAGAGAAAGGATTTTTCAAATCGGGTAATCCGTTCAAAGTTATAACCCAAGATTGCACAGTACAGACCATTTTTGTGCAGCTCCTAGTATAGGAGATGCCTTATGACATGATCGGCGTGCTACGTGCGTACATATGTCTGCTCGCTCCTGGAAATTCTATTGCACCAAATTGCACTAAATTTTGACGATATCTTCCTTATGTTGGAGATTTGAACCTGGGTCCAAATTTTGGAAAATTTTCGCTCATTTTCACGAAAAGTTTCATAATGTATAGCAATCAGAAGGCAGAGATTGAACATTACAGTTCGCTTTTATTTTTTTGACTAATAGCGATTATATCTGACTTAATAAAAGAATTACAATGACTCTCTAAATTTGAAATCTGATTGGGTTGACTTAGAGAAAATTGTGTAAAACGTAATTAAGGATGTATATTGTGCAAATACTCTTCAAGTCAAGTTACTTATTGAAGCTGCACTATCAGTATGTCGACTGACATTTTTTTCGCTTTATCGACCACTTAAAATACCATAACTATATAACTTTAAGTGTTAGAGTTTAGCTTTGCGATTAAAAACAGCAGCTAACTATTGGTTGAGAAAGCAATATTTAGAGCTAAGACCTATAGGTAATGAGATCTCCTTTCCAAAAGCAGAAACTCTCCAAAATTGGGGAAATTTTTGAAATTTTAGTTTTTTCAGAATCGAGTCAAAACAAGCATCATAAGTTCGCAAATAGTCTTTTGAGTTTGATTATTAATGTAAATTAACCCTTGAAAGCACTTGGGATTTTTCTATTTATGGTAGTAACCCCAAACTTGTATGGCTTCCCCATTGAAAATGGCTTAAACCGGAAATGACACAACACATTCCTGTGGCAAGCATGGGTTAAAGCTTATTATTGTTGATTTTTAGATTAAAATCCACATTTATTGCTGATACGATGTAATTTTTGTGTCTATTAACCTAAGACTACCGAAATTTACCACAGTGGTACAACTTTATGGCTTCTTTCCCATTGAAAATGACTGGAGACATCCGCGATATCGCGAGTTTTCGATAATCTAGGGTTAATAGGGATGTTTCTCGCAAGTTTTTGTATTCCTACTTGACTCACATAAATTGGAATAATTTGATGTTATGAAATTATTACTTACCGCTCCGCGAAATTGGAATTACACATTGACATGTACTCTAGGGGTCCGAATAAACGAGGGGGTGGAAAATTCTCAATAATTAATAAGCGGGGGTCATGCTAATAGAATTTAATTATTAAAATCAACCTAAAGAAATTTGAGTATATATTTACGCCTACGTGATTAGAATAAAGTACAATATTATAGTAGAGAATTCTAACTGATTCAGAACATCAAGTCAGAAACTATGGTTTGGTAAAAATTCAAGTTTCAATTAGTATAAAATTTAATAAACGGGGGGGTTGGAATAGGCGGGTGAAATTTTTTTCAAAAATTAATAAGCGGGGGGGCCCGTTTATTCGGACCCCGAGAGTATTTATTCTCAATCTATTTTGTACATAGTAGCAATATCATGGCTACATACGTAGAGTACGGGAACAAATTTATTTTTTTGTTCAAGAAATATTCTATATAAAACTATACTTTTATAACGGGACTATTTACACAGGATTTTGATCGAAACATTGAAATTTTTTACCCGATCATTTCATTCGTTACACATTGAAATTTCTCAGTTTTAGATATTTAAACTTGGATAATACTTTTTAGGCTTGAAATTATTAACTTTGTGTCACTAATCACCATCCTATGTACTAATTATAGTAAATGACAATCAATATTAGGTTGCACATGAATATATTTACATGGAAATAAAGAATCGAGTTAAAATTCAATGCAGAGTAATTTTGAATCCATAAATGACGAATTTAAATATATAGTTTCTATACACTTTACTGCATGAATTCTCTAACGATTTCTCCATCTCTAGTCTCTCGCTTTCTAAACCTTCTCTTTCCTTTCAGGAGGTTACCTATCTTTCCAAATCTATCCTGATCATCTTGAGGAACTTATAGCATCAACTCAATCTTCCATATATGATCAACACGCTCCGCTTCGAACCAAAACCACCATCACCCGTCCCCGAGTTCCTTGATAGACCAGTAGGTAGCATCAAGCAGGCCAAGCAGGCGAGAAGGAAAGCTGAACAGAAGTGGCGTCAGTCTAATGATCTTGCTCATCTCGATGAATTCAACCATCAGAGAAATCTTGAGACTGACCTGATGAACATAAGGCTGCTTTTTCTCAGGAACTCGCCAATTTTTTTGTTCTTAAAGTAGACAACATCCGATCCACCATCGATTCAATTGCATCGTCTTCCGTTGCCCCCTCAGATAATTCATGGATATACATACATCTATTATTATTGTACAGCGCACTTGAACATATTAATATCGAATCTGCGCTATATAAATGTATATTATTATTCTTATTATGTACAATTGTGCATCGAAGAAAATACAAAACAGTAGCGTTGTGTTCAATGGCGGACCAGGGCATCCCAAAAAATTTCTTCGGGCTCCCCCAGATATCAACAATTGGGCTAGAATCATAAATGATTATTTTCAGGTTCAAGTGTGGCAGTACTTGTTATAGTATAAATTGCTATGATCCTTTTTTATTTTGCATCATACCTTCGCTGATTCAAACATGATTCAAATGGTTACTTTACGCTTTTATAAAACTTATATTCCTATAGATTTTACTCTCTCATATTTTTATATGTAATGTTACTGATTTTTCCCCACTGCTTGCTCTTTATGCCGAAATTCATGCTGAAGTAATTGTGACAGTTCAAGATTTGCCTGAGTTCGTTGATAAGTCAGGTGTTGAGTGTCCAGAACAATCCACTAATCCTGAAGCACTCTCACCACCGGATTTGAATAAAAATTCAAATTTTGATAACTCTGTGTAAGTTTGATTGAATTGATAATTAATTCCACTTGTTTTTATGGGGCATATTTACTTTTATTATCGCTGATCCAATGCCACTTTCTGATCTGTACACTACTCTATTCTATTATTTGAAAGGATTTATTTAATCAAAATTTTAAATACTAATCAGGACAGCGTACTAAATCCTTTCGTATTTTGTCTGGTATGCATTTTTAAAAATTGATGAAATTTACCAATTACCTGAATGCTTGCACATAGTTTTCATTTCTGCATTAGTTTATATAACAAATTTGGTGTTTTTTTCCGAGCCAGTTTGGGTGCTCTTTTTTAAATCCAAATTTCTCCCATAGAACAGAGCTGCGAATGGGTTGTTGCGAAAAACGATTTTTTCTTGCAATGTCGATACATTCCAACTTTACTATGGCCAGGCAATCCAATTGCATCATTGATTTAAATGATTTGATTTATATTTTATTTTGTTTTTTATAATTAAAATCTAAATGATTTTGAGACAATTTGACGAATTTTGATTTAATTTGCCTGATATTTAGTTGATTTATCAATTATTTCAGTCATTTTCATTGAATTTAAAACGATCTCAAAATGATTTAAAATAATTTAAAATTCTAAAACTTAAAGTCAAAATCAAATCAATTTATGTCAATTTAACAATTTTATGAGATTAATTTTAAGCAGGGATGTATTGATTTCAATTTGATTTGTAATGGTGAAAATATTTGTGTAGATCTTTCTAGAAGTTCTATAAATTTAGTGCAGGTTTATCTCGGTTGATCATGCAATTTATTTGAAACACAGGAATTCTGCTTTTCATTAATTGGAACAACAGACCTTTATTAAAAGTTGTAAAAAGCTAGTTTTCACAATAGTCTTGATGAAATTGCTTAATGTCAATCAAGGCTGGATTCGGTTAACCGGTTAACCGGCTAACCGCCGTCAATCTCGGTTAGCCCAGTGTTTCCTATCCTTTCTCTTTGTAACACCCCCTAAAGTGCTTGAAACTTTCAGAAGGCCCCCATACTTCATTGATTATTAAGTCAGAGTATAATCCTTTTTTATAATTCCTTGCTAAGAAGCCATCTGTAACTGTTGATCTAAAACTGAGACATAATACATTGACTATATTCTGATTGATGAATAATTTTCTTGTGGGCAGCATGTAATTAAGCAACACAACAATGTTACAATGATATTTACATATATAACAATAAATTCTCATTCAGTGCCCCCTTCTCAACGTTCCCCACAACGCTCCCTTGGGGGAGGTAGACCCCCCGTTGGGAACCACTGGGTTAGCCGATCTGCTTTATATTATAAATATTTGCACTAATTTCATTGTTTTTGACAGAGATTCATGAATATTATTTCTAAAATTTTGATAATCAGTGTAATTCCTATTTTTCTAATCATATAGTTATATTTTGAGACCATTGAAAATTATATAATTTATAATATCAGTTTAAAGATTAGTCCAAAAATTCATATTTTACTAATTAATATTTACATCGGTTAACCGGTAACCGCCCTGGAAGAAACCAAAACCGAACCATAAAATTGATTAACCAACCCCAACTTAATTTTATTTCATTTCATTTTCAAAGATTCATGGAGATACCACACTGTTGTACTTATGCCTCTTAGACAGATTCTAATATTCCAGCTAAAAATAATCAATGCTTGAAGAATCACTTGAAGAAGTAGTAGTGTTTATTCAAGCAATAGTATTTTTAAGTCTCTAACTTTAACATGTATCTGCACGTTTTCTATCTTTTTAATATGGTTTTCATGAATGTGATTGAAAGAAATTAAATTTTGTTGAAAAATTATTTCACATATCTATAGAATCATAGCCTACTACATATAAGGCCGTACGATAATTTGCGGATTTTGGACTAGGGATGTGGTAGAAGATGGTTGAGCAGAATAAAGCTTAGGAATGTATTACCAGCATATTTAAAAATGGTGTCAAAGCACCCATATTCATTGCTAAAATTTTGATTAGTCATTATATAATTGTGCGATATGTTATATTTGTGACGAATTTAGTGATTTTCAGAGCCGGTTCAAGGACACTTCTAAGTGCTTTTAATATATAGCTTTCGTATATATTTGAGCAGTGAATAGTTTGTTGCGAAAAATTTGGATTTTACACGGAATGTTGCTAAATTCCAGCATACCTTGAAAACCACAATATTGAGGTATTCAAATTTAACCCCATTTGATAGCCAATAGACTAATTCCTATTAAGCAATTATTTAATTCTATGTCTAAATTCAATGGTTTACGAGTTATTCGACAAATTATCAAATGTGATCCGTATGATAAATTGTCTAATAATTCGTATAACTCGTAAACCAATGAATTTAGACGTTTTAAGAAAGGACATGGGTACTCAGACAGCATATTTATATACACAGACACCCGCGCTTCCGTTGCTTTCGGTGCGTGGCTGGCGGGCACAAAGTGTCAGCCTGAGGCTTCCTTCGGAAGCCTAGGATCATGCTGATTAATCATAGAGTAGATAACATCTCTAAATACGTCTGTTTTACTGTTACGTATAATCGATATCACTCGAAAAATCACAAAATTCAGTCAGTGTTAGATTTTGCTTATGCCTAAAAATCGAGAGGTTTTCGTGGGTTCACGTGAAACTATAATTGGTTTACTCGTTGGTAAACATGGTATTCGCGAAATCACAAGAATGTTAAGCCTCCTACACTCAACTGTTTCCTATATTGTGAGGAAGTGGCGGAGACTTGGAACAACCGAAAATCTAAAGAGAAGTGGCCATCCTAGCCATGTCACAGATAGGGATTTGGAGAATTTATCAGAACCTCTGGAGCGGATTAGTCCTCTTTTCAATCAAAATAGAGATGATCCTCTATCAATGAAGACAATCAGCCGCAAGATGCACAGCATTCAGAGCTCGGGCAGCTTGCAAAAAACCCTGATCAGTGCAAAAAATCGGAAAAAAAGGTTAGCATAGTACCATAAATATAAAAGCATTGGAAGAAGGGTATATTTACTGTTGAATCCAAATTCAATCTTATTACTAGTGATGGTCGTGTTACAATTTGGAGGCGAAAGGGTGAGCTATTTACCAAGTTGTACGATGAAAACGATTCAGGGAGGTGGAGGAAATATAATGTTTTGGGGTTGCATATCCTATAAGGACAAAGGGCTATTACTCGAATTAACTAATTCCTTAAATGCTAATGGATATATTTCTGTTATTTTAGTACGATTCCACCGATTCCAAGTTTTCTGCAGAAAGTTTAAGAAAAAAACACGGAGCCCAATTTTCATGCAGGACAATGCGCCCTGCCAAAAGGCCAAATGTGTAATGAATTGGTTTCGACGGAAAAAACCAAAACTCTGGATTGGCCCCCACTATCCCCCGATCAAAACGTTATGGAACACATTTGGGAAATATTGATGCGAAAGGTCCGCATGAACAACAGAAACTTAACATTGTTATCCGAATTGAAATAATCGATCATCGCAGAGTGTGTGGGACGACATAAATGAAAAGATACTCTACACAAATTGAAATTGAACATTACGAAAATGAAGTTAGACTAGTATATTCGAATATATACATTTTCTTTATATTCTATTTTAGAATTATTGTGCTTTTAGAAGCACAACTTATAATCACTTGTGCAAATATTTTTGTCCACTTACTGTATATACACACTAGTGTTTCAAAAAATTCAAAAGTTTAAATCTTTAGGTACTTACCCTTTAAAAAGTTTACTTTGATCACCAAATGTTCACCATTAAATTTCAACCAATTTGGACTTTGAGTGGTCACGCAAGGTAATCTTCGTGATCAAAGTAGACTATTTGAAAGGTGAGCATCTAAAGATGCAAACTTAATATACACATTATTCGAGTTTTAATAGTGACGATGCAAGTTACTGTGAGGCTTTATGTATAGTTTGCCATGATAAAATCAATTTTTGAAAATAAATAAGCTCAGAATCCATCTTTTTTTCTTTCTACATTTATTGAACTTGGATGGATGAATTGGTAACTGTCTTCTTGGAGAATCCGACCACTAAACCTTAAAAAATACTCATTCAGTACACCAACATGCATCCTGGAATTAAATGAACTGAATTATCAATTGAGATGTATCACCTTTTGTTGACCTACTCACTACTTTTTTTACTTGCTGCCTATTTTTTGACCGGCATATAGTTGGGGTAGGCTGAAGAAATTATTGATCGTGTAGGGAAGACCGAAATGAGTGTGCATCGAGCGATTTGTAAAATATTTGAGTATTTCAGAATCAGAATTTTCTTAATGTTAGTTACCATGTCCAATTTCTCAAGGTCCTCGAAATTTACTTGCTACTTTTTTTTCTCGTCATCCAAATCATTTACTTACCACCTTTTTTTCCTGCAAAAAATGAAAAGGTGGTAAGTTGCAATTTAAAAAATGTAGCAAGTAAATTCTTTATCACAACAGATTTTATGGATGTAATTGTAAAAGTGCAGTATATGACATATGGCGATTAATTTTCATGCTAGGGAGGAAGGAACATATTACCCCCCTTCCCTATTCTATGTATATATTGACTCATACACTCTTTCCCACAGATAAAAGATCACAATAACGTACATATTATTAGGATGGTAATAATAGGTCATGCTTATTAAATGTACTTAGCCTTTTGTTAATTACAGCCCTTGTCGTGTAAGAATAGCTTCCACTGTGATTCGCAAGGTTTCTTGGGGGGATTTCACACCAAGCACGTATTAAAGATCGCTTCAGAGATTTTTTATGGACAAGCCTTTGTTTTCAATATGAACCAGAGTGAAAGATCTAAATGGTTAATCTCCGGACTTGATGGGACTATCCTCTTTGCAAATAATGTCGGGGATTTCGAGACGAAGCCAGGCTTTAGTTGTATTGGCTGTATGAGCAGAGGCACCGTCCGGTTAGACCAGAAGAGTTTATCATTAAACATCGACTTGATAAGTCAGAGCATTTATTTTGACCCCCGATCGGATATAAACTGAAAGACTCAGGCCAAGTGAAGATATTCCAGCCAAAATCATTACTGAAAGTGTTTCTGTATTCTTTTAACGTATCTACTATACTTAAAAGTTGGCATGTAGATGTCAAAGTATGTGTCTATGATTAAGTTCGAAGATCTATGCGAAATTTTCATAACTCGATTATTCGCACCTTTTCTGTACAAAATATATGGCTTCATCCTGGCAATAAAAAAATTGTACGACACTATAATAGACTATCATTGTTTTTTCTTCAAAGCACTAACTCATTAGATATCTTAATTTTATTATAGTGTGTAGCAATAAAATGGTTATGTATATACTACGGGCGTTCAATAAGTTCTGATCATTATTAGATAACATGACTAGATAGAATTCGCTCATAGAATATGTTTATTTTATCAATTACCTAAAAGCCAGTTTTTATTTCATCTTGATATTCCATATACTTATTGATTTACAGATAATTTTGTAAAACCTATTTTGCATACTAATCAATTATGGCATCATCAAAGAAGAATTCTAATATTGAGCAGAGATGATTCGTTATGATTCGTACTCTGCTCGGGAAATCTGCGTACGATATACATGCTGACTTGGTGCAAGTCTATTGTATAAAAGGTGCTCTATCTTATCCTGGAGTCAGACGATGGGCCCATCGCTTTAGAGTAGGTATGGAAGATGACCCTTGGGCTAGAGCACCTGTTACGGCGGTTGTTCCCGAAAATATTCCAGTGCTATTAAGGAACTCGTTGATTCAGATCCTCATATCACTGTTACTTAGGTCATTTCAAAAGTACTAATCACTTGATTTTTGACAGCTAGTGTATATCTAATGCACCCATTAATATAATCAGATAGCATTACCCATTCCCTCCTAATATCTAAAAGAAATTTTAAGATAGCTTAAATATTACAATCACCATTTCAATCTTGTCAGTTTTGGGACTCGAGGATTGAGATTATTGCATGATAATGCCCGACCCCACAAGACCAAGCTGGGAAGGGAAAAGTTGGAAAGTCTGAGAGTTGTAGAGCTAGATCCTCCTCCCTACTCACCAGACCTCGCTCCATGCGACTTTTGGCTCTTCCCTAAGCTGAAGAAACACCTGTCAGGGAGGGAATTCGAAAGTCGGCCTCACCTCGGATCGGCGATTTTACAGTATATGAAAGGTATACCGCGAGAAGACTTCAAAAAAGTTTTTTGGATTGGATTAAGAGGCTAATACTAGTTATACAGCATCAAGGAGAGTAGTTCGAGAAATTGCACCATTGAAATTAATTATATTACTAGTTTAGGGGAAAGTATACCTTGATAACGACTACTTATTGAATGCCCGTAGTACGAATGCATATGATTAAATATTTATTTACTTTTTTTACGATGGATATTTATAGTTAACAAATCTTAAAAATGTAATTGATTCTACCTTTCAACCGTTAAACTTTGTTTTTAAGTTGGAGATTCCAAAATGTGAGTTATACTCTTCACATATTTAAGAATCTGGCGATATTCTTACCTGTTTTAATCACATTTAATGCGTTATTAATGCGTGCTTTTCTGAGAAAAACCTTGTGGGTGCTTGTTGATCGAAAAAATGTTCTAACAAAATGTTGTCACATTCGGACCCTTATTTTTACCTTTTGCGTCTATATCTTGAAAACTGTTATGGTTTGACATCCAAATTTGACTACTTTCTATTAGCTCTCCTCCTACAGTATGTCTCATAATTATTGAACTATAGAGTGTTATTGAAGATTACGATCCCAAACACACTTCTAGTTTTCAGGATTTAATATCAAATGGTGAAAATAAATGTCCGAATATAACAACCTTCCATTGAAAAATTTAAAATTCAACCCGTCCTCACCTTGATTTTCTCTGAAATTCACACCTTAATAACGCTTAAAAGTGTTCTAAAAACACGTCAGAATATAGCCAAAATTTTACTTAAATCTGTGATAATCAGGCGTGAAAAGCACATAACTCCACACTCCACGCATAGTTGATGTAAGTCAACATGACTAATAGACTCCAAAATTACAATTTGAACTATATTAAATTAATTTAGAACATCAAGTGAATGATTATTATTCTCATTCAGGCGAAGGGAATTATTCAATATTTCCCAACAATGATCCATGTTTGGACAGAATTTTGTCGATAATATATTTGAGTAAATTCCATGTTTGAGTTCACTGGATATGACTGACAACATCAATTTCAAATTTTAACAGGCTTACTTGTATATTTATTATTTGTACATCAATTCCCTATTATATGATATTATGATTCGTTTCTAATGTCATCCGGGTTTGCACCAGTGTACACGCGTGAACACCAGCTAGTTGGTGTACACGCGTTCACACTGGTGTACACGCGTGTACACCAATCTCGCGTTTGCACTGCAACATTTACACCAGTGTACACGCGTGAACACCAGCTAGTTGGTGTACACGCGTTCACACTGGTGTACACGCGTGTACACCAATCTCGCGTTTGCACTGCAACATCATGCTTCATTTCATCATTACACAACGATGTGCAGTTAAATGAAAAAGCAGTGATATTACAAGTAAGTAAAATTAATTTTTTATTATGTTATACACCTACTTAGTATCAATAGGTACTATCTAAGAGGCGCGTGGCAATGAAAATGTTAATTAACACTAGTGCTGAAATGAATATATCGAATATTCTTTCGATTCAGAATTAATATTCATTTGGGTTAAATGGGAATACTATGCAATTAAAAGGGGCATTGTTGGGTTCTTGGTTTGGGAAAAGAACTTTTATTAGAACTTTAGATTTTATCTTGAGGATAATTTGAACCTATATGATTCTTAATAATAGATTTAAGATTATTGTTTATTGCTTGAAAACTAAGATTGGTGCAGGTGCACGATGTAGCCAAAGAAAATCGGTACGTTATCTAAACGAACGAATATTCGAATTTTTATTCAAAATATTAGTTTCTGGCCTAATTAATAGTAAAGGCCCTTACCAACAGATCTAAATAATACCAATAAATAAAGCATTGTGATAAGGAATTTAAAATCTTCATTCAAACTCACATTAGAAACGGAATGAAATAAATTTGCACATTATGATTATACACACCACATTAATAGCTATGAACAATAAGTCCGAATAATCCATTTTATCACAGTTTTATTATTGAATCAAATGCAGAAAAAAAAGGAATTTTGAAATATTTTTATAAAAAGGGATTATTCAATATGAATCTTTTTAATCTGGATGTTTTTACTATTGATTATATGATTTATATAACAGAAAGGATTTTCGATTAGGAAATATTTGCAAATTTTATTTGTAAGGACTTTGGTTTAAAAAAGCTTCCCAAATGCTTTTGGGAAGCTTTTTGTTACAGAAGACAAATTTGGACATCATTTCTGCCCAAGGTGGCATTTTTAGAATTTTTCTATTTTGACCTCAGTTGTTTAATTTACATTAAAGACAGGGTTGCATTTAGCCCCCCTGAACATATTTTGGACGGGGTACCGAGTATTCGGTAAACGACATTTCGGTACGGACAATTCTGTTAATGGACTATTTGGTACACGACAATTCGGTACATTACTATTCAGTATGGAGTAAACAGAAACTTTATAGAAAAGGCTTCTATTTTCAAAATACATGTTGATTATTTGAACCCTGGGTGAGAATCTGTAGATAGGAACTAATTAGCTCCTTGTTGACGTGTTTACATGCAAACCTCAAATGCCCGAACTATTTGCAAATGTTGTCCAACAACTCCCTATGCCCGCCGCACAAGGTCTGGTCCTATATTTTGAACGAACTGATGTAAAACGCACTCTACCATGTGGTACTTTCGTGAGCCTCTCTTCCCAGTGGAATTTTGGAATCACGACCTTGAAGCAGCACTTGGATTTCGAAAAACAACCAATTCCGTTGAAGCAATGGCACCAATGCCACTCTCAGTTTCCATCATACAATGCCACTCTCAGTTTCCATCATCCAAACATATGGAAATTCATTACTACTCTAAAGAAAAAACAAGGAGTTTTTGAAGTTTTGGGGTGAGAAGCTCATCAAATAGGAGTGGAAACACATTTAACTAAATTCGATGTTATACGTAATTCCATATCATGAATACAAATAATTGACCCTTAGAAGCATTTGGGATTTTCATTTTTACAAGCGCGCTTCGCTTGCTTGCGCTGCGCGGCTGGCGGACACTTCGTGTCCGCCAGAGGCTCCCTTCGGTCGCCTGGAGGTGACATTGGTTAATTATGAGGGAGATAACATCTCTAAATATGTCCATCTTAGTGATAAAACCGATTTCACTCAAAAATCACCAGATTTGTCAATTTTAAAATTTTTGATGCGTAATGATGACGTTATAACAAAGTGATGAGTCATCATTTTTTGATGAAAGTCGCATCATATGTGAGGTATGTTAGTATACAGATTCTCTTAAAATTTCAGCCTTCTACCTCCTATAATGGCTGAGTTATGCCCGAATAACTGTGTTGCTTAACTTTTTAAAATGTGACAATGACGTCATAATTCCATGATGAGTCGACATTTTGCTCTGAACTCAGAACTTACTGGAGCCATAGCCAAAAGACTCCCACATGCCAAAAATCAGCCTTCTGCGCACGGCAGTTTCTTCAATCAATTCGTTACAGAGATATATATATATATATATACAATCATCGAGTTTTAATAGTAAGGATGATACTAGTATCCCCAAACTTATATAGCTTCCCTTGAAAATGGCTTAAACCGGAAATGATGTAACATATTCCTGTGGCAAGCGTAGGTTAACATAATTTTGACATTTCAACGATATAACCAAATAATAGATTCCTGTGACTGTATAATTCCACTTTTAATGCATTTATTAACTTTTAAATGAACTATAAATAACCCTTGGTTGTTGAGAAAAAATAGGAACCTGGTTGCTATTTTAAATACTATCATATCAATAATATCCAATTTGAGAAATATATTTGGTAGGACAGTCAAATTTCGTCTTGTGGTCTTTTAAGCGAAATATTTCTATTTACCCCTTTCCATGACCAAATTTACCCTGGTTGATGTAATTAGGCCTTTATCTAACAGAGCCATAGCCTTCTGTATATAAGGCCTGCCATTTAAATTTTCAAAAATGACTCCAGGGGCCTTTTTCACTGAACTTCTTAAGCTTAGACTTAAACTTAGTATACTTAAACTAAGTAAATACTTAGTTTACAAAAAATTATGTTTAAAACTTAGTTTTACTTAGTTTTTCACAAAACTAAGTATCATACTTAGTTTTATTAAAGTCTAATTATTTATACTTAACCTTTTACTTAGTTTTCAACAAAAACTAAGTACGTAGTTTTACTTAGTTTTAAGTAAAACTAAGTAATAATACTTAGTTTTTGTCTTGATTCATGATAAACTAAGTATTATTTATTTCTCAATTATGCTGTAAATAATTTCGTTATAATAATAATAATAAGTGATTATTTTATTTTGTAAGAGTACTTAGATAACAACATAATTAAACATTTATTTAGTTTGGTCTTTATCCTGCTGGTAAAATGGATGTAAGGTTGGGAAATATTGCTGCTGATATGCATGCGGTATTTGAGCTGCATAAGATTGGAAAGTATGTAGTGGATTCGTTTGCATCCCTGAAGGTGTGTTTCCTATCATCGCAATCAGTCTACTCTGATTGGAGATTTATATATCCAAATTATCTGCAATACGATCTATTTTAAACTCGATTGCCTTGAGATTCTCAACCTTTTTCACTTCATTCTCCATAATGTTTTTCTTGACATTATCGGTCCCAGGACCACTTAGCTTTATCTTCTCACCACGAGGGCTATTAGATGACCTCGTGAAATAGTACGAGCAGTATCCTCCCAGAATGCTTCTTTGTCACTTGAGGCTAGTTTCGAACTGAAAGCACCAAATAGTTTTGACTTATTTTCTAATGCTAAATCGACTAAGGTAGAGTTTCTTCGTTTGAAAAGTTCTTGGCTCGAGTTTTAATTGTAGACTCGTGATTCGTGATAGTCTTTTGATATTATTCTAACATATTAAATTAGCTTACGGTGTCAAGAATTTATACTATTTTCTGTTTATATATTTAGTAATTGTAATACTATAAGCAATTGTAGTTATTTAATCATAATTTAATAATATCTTTGTTAATCAAATCATCTTTGAATTTACGTAAACCTATCAGTATCACATGTTACTGTACTGAATGCGTAATTCGAGTGTTCGGAATAATAAAAAGAAACTAAATGTTTTAATACTTAGTAGTTATGACCATGAGTGTTACGTTCAAGCAGAAATACCAAGTCCAAAATAAAAAAGCCCCTCACAGACGGGCCAGAAGTGTGCTTCCACATTCCTTGGATGATGACACAATACATCCAAGGAATTTGGAAGCACGCTTCTACCCCGTCTGTGAGGTGTTTTTCTTACTTCAATTAAAGTTTGTAGGATTAAAATTGTGGATGTAAATTTTGGCTGGTCATCATGATGACATCAGCATAATTAATTAGTATAGTTTTGTATAGTCATCTACACTGAACACTTTCTACAACATATGTTTATTTCTATTTCTTATCATTTTTACTCTATTAGCCATTTATAATTATTGCAGTGTCACCATGATGACTTAAGCATAATTAATTAAGATCATTTTGTTGAGACATCTATATTGAACACTTTATTGAACAATTGTTTATCTCAAACTGTTAAAATTTGAGTTCTAATACGCATTACCATTAAAATTAGGCGGTGATGACGCGACAAAGTTTTAACCGCAAATTGCTCAGAGGTCCTATGTACGATGGATGTAGGAATGAAATAGGTTTGAGGGCCTCATACTTCACCAGTGTTGCCAATCTCAAGTTTCTAGCTCTTCTAGTTTTTGTGCAATAAGCAAAAGAGTGAAATCACACAATGCTACGTAATGATTATGATTTAGCATATATTGAAAGTCGTATGAGTAGGTGTACATCTACATATATGTTCGCAGCTTCACAAAAGATTTCAGGATATCTTTTAAACTCTGGTTTGTGCACCACTTACGGCCGGCCTGCCCTATACCAGCACTCATTTTAGTACTGTGCTACTATATTATTATGTTGGATCATAGATCCAATATAATAATATAGGAATCACACTAAAAATATTAAGCAAACATTATTTACATTGTTTTTGAAGTTAAGTCTTCTCAGACTTCGAATTAAAAAAATACTTAAATTTATATGAAAACCAAATATATAACAAAGTATTCTGCTAACTTAGGAAAACTAAGTATTTTTACTTAGTTTGGCATCGTGAATGCCAACTTGGTATTGAAAATACTTAGTTTGATACTTAGTTTTGTACTTAGTTTTACCCAAAACTAAGTATTGTACTTAGTTTATGCTTATTTTCTCTGTAAAAAGTATTTACTTAGCTTAAGTATAAGTTTAAGTTTAAGATGTTTAGTGAATAAGGCCCAGGTATGCGGTTTCGCATATATCCGAGCTATGATTAATAACCCACGCTTGCCACAGGAATGTGTTGCGTTATTTCCGGTTTAAGCCATTTTTAATGGGGAAGCCATATAAGTTTGAGGTTTTTACTATAGATAGAAAAATCCATCGAAGGGTTTAATTAATGCGGAAAATCTTTTAATTGATTGTTGCTACATTCCGATGTTGCTATGAAAACTGATTTTGGTCATTTGGGGTCTTATCTTGAAAACAGCAATATTTATGCATTCAAATTTGATCTTTCATGATAGCTAATGGACTACTTTCCTATTAAGCAATAATATAATTTTCACTTCTATATCATGGTTTTCGGGTTATTTGATAAATTACCATATGTGACTAATATGATAAACTATTTAATAACGAGTAAACCATTAAATTTAGACGTGTAAATTTATTTAATTGCTTAATAGGACGTAGTCTATTTGCTATTAAATAATATCAAATTTGAATGCCTAGTTATTGTCATTGTCAAGATAAGACCCCAACTGATCAAAATGCGGTTCCATAGCAACGCTGGTTTGTTGTAACATTCCATGACTAAATCCCAGTTTTTTGCATTAACCCATTCACAGCTTGGTTCTATACAAAAATTATTTTAAAATCGCTCAGAAGTGTCCTTAAACCGGTCCTGAAAATCTCTAAATTCGACATAAATAAAACCTATCATGCAATCTTATGATGACAAATCAAATTGTAAAAACAAATATACGTACTTTGGAATCATATTTATATATGCTGGTAATACATTCCTAAGCTCTATTCTGCATGATTAATGGTTTTCATACATTAGTTAAACCATCTTCGGCCGCATTCATGTTGTAATTTAAGGGCCATGACAGAGCTTGTGAAACTTAAGTCATATCCATTGTTGTACAAACTCTCTCGGAACATTAATTATAGCTAATTAGCATATGAAATTCATTAAATAATTGATCTTGGGTATTATTTTTTAGGGATCATAGTTTATCAGTGCTTGAAGTCATAGTTCATGTCTGACTTTTATATAATTGCTGCAATTATAGCTCCACTTTTGCTTTGAAACTTTCTTACTTTATTTCGATTCTAATTCTATTCCTATTATCTATCATTGTTAAGTAATGTGTCAGTATATTTATGCTTAATAATATTTGACTAGATTCGGTTAATTTTGTTGATTTGGGAAATTTTCATAAAATATTTTTGATACAAAGCACTAATTAAACTTTGCGATTTACTACCTAGAGGCTTTTTGAAATGCATGTGATGAGTACTTTCGGAATCCAAAGTAGGCAATATCTCAGCTGAATTATTATGAATTGATAATCTTATTTCTAAGACTTCATACAAGGAGCTAGTGTCATTTAATGCGATTTATTTTCTAATAATTTTATTTACTTTTGCTTTGTGCTATTTTTGAAATTTGAAGAAATTCGATTTTTGATTTTTATAAAATATATATTTGTTTAGGAAAATCAAAGAGGATATACGTGAATGCATCAAATCTCCAAATGATGATATAACTTTTGAAACACATTCTCGGGATGAAAATAGTCTAGTTAATGATATTAAATCAAATAGTATCGAACCTACGATTACTACATTAGATGAGATTTCAGAAGTTGACTACAAATCCCAACAAAAGCACCTTGTTCCAATCAATGAATTCAAATATCAAACTTTATCAAGGATGCGGACCTTTGAAGTGGATGGACAAGTAATTACAACTAGAACCACCAGGATTATTGATATTCATAATGCAGATCCTACGACAGGTTCCTTTGAAGATTCTGAAAGCAAAAAACTCAAAGATCTCAGGAAGACACAAGCTCGTGAACTTAAACAATTGCAACGCGCCGAGCAAAAAGACTGCTTGATACTTATTGATCACATAAGACAAGAAAGGGAAAATAAGGATATTCTTCATTCTCAAGAAAAATATGAATTGGGAAAAAGGTTTTATTTATATTATATTTTATGAATTGGTCTAGCATTGGTTTAGTGCTCATGGGAGATGAGAGAGAATAGTGAGATATTCTCCCTTACATTTCTCCACAATGAATACGAACTAAAGATGAGAAATAGCAAAAAAAGTTTGTCTCGATGAATGGCGGAAAATTCGTTGCTATCTTATCTAAGGATAAATAGGAATATACCCGGCATCCACTGTATTTCCATTTTCAGATAATTTCGAGTCATAGCGGTTAAAAATCATAGCATCTAGACAGTGCAAGCTTTTACATAAGTTTCGACTGTAGTGCAAAATCCCATGATTACATTATTATGCGTCTAAAATGCCTTTATAATACGACTACTTTAATTCTTCAAGTCAAAAGCCTCCTTGACACCTGGTATCGAGCTCCATTCCTCCTTTCAAAGGCAATCGGCCTCCGGCCTCTTCATCATATTTCCTCACCAAAAAGTACTCAATTCTTACACATTGTGCATGCAATTTACGCAATAAAATTTCCTGCGACGAATTTTCCGTTAACGGTCTCGATTTATTTATTCAGGAGAAATGATTTCAGCCACAAACTGGTAGTAAACGGTTTTGAGTTTTTTATTTTTCGGCTTGTGCTTACATTGAAGATATTTTGAAATTTCCAATGAAAATCATGATTGACTTTTATAAATTTTGACATACTTTTAAAGGTTAATTATTGCAAGCACGCTTCGCTTGCTTGCGTTGCGCGGCTGGCAGAGAAAAAGTGTTCGCCAGAGACGCCCTTGGGACACCTAGGCTCACATTGGTAATGAGTCATCATTTTTGATGTTATGTGTATCATAGGTGTGATGTATTATTATACACATTCTATTAAAATTTCAGCCTTCTATCACCTAAAATGTTGAGTTATAGTAAAAAACTGAAATTTCTTAATACAGTCGAACCTGCTATAACGGCCACTCTGTATAACGGTCTCCTGTCTATAGCGATCACCATTGAACAGTCCCGTCCGAAATTTCATAATATTGACCCAATGTATAGCGGTCACCTGCTCAACGCGGCCAGCGGCCACCCATTTGCAGTCCCTTACTGACCCAAAAACTGTGTATAACGGCTTTCATCTGTCTATAATGATCACTACCTGTCTATAACGACCATCACCTTTTTATGTGTTTATGACAGGACCTGTTACGAACGATAAACAAGTTTCATTATATTACTTCAAGTAATAGATTTCTAAAAACTCACTTTCACTACGTTGATACAAACTTTCACTACGTTGATACCTTTTGGGGATTAAGACAATCACCTGTATTTAGGCCCCTTGTGTATAACGGCCAATTTTGTCCAGTCCCTTGGGTGGCTGAAATATACAGGTTCCACTGTATTAAAAAGGTGACATGACGTCATAATTCCATGATGAGTCAACATTTTTGTCTGAGTTAAGAATATAATCGAAGCCATAGCCGAATGTCTCCAACATGCCAAAATCACATTTCTGTGGATGGCAGTTTCTTCAATCAATTCGTTACATATATATATATATATACATACTATATGTAACGATTGTTTAAAGGAACTGCGAGGGACAGAAAGCTTATTTTTGCCAAGTGTGAGTCTTTTGGCTATGGCTCCGCTCAGTTATAACCTCAGACGAAAATGTCTACTCATCACAAAATTATGACGTCGTTGTCACCTTTTAATAATTTGAAATTTCAGTTTTTCGACTCTAACTCAGCCATTTTAGGTGCTTAGAAAGCTGAAATTTTAATAAAATTGTATATTAATATATCTCAAAAATGAGACAAATCTCATTAAAAAATGAAGACTGATCACTCTGTAATGACTTCATCATTAAGCATCATAAATTCACAAATTTGTGATTTTTCGAGTGATATCGGTTATAAAAGTTATTTATAGATATCATCTACCTTATACTTAATCATTATGAGCCTAGGTGCCTCCAGCGGACACAAAGTTCCCACCAGCCGTTCAGCGCAAGCAAGCTCAGCGCGCTTATATATCCTTACTATTAAACCTCGATCAATATGTATGTATGTATATATGTGTATATATATATATATATATATATATATATATATATATATATATATATATATATATATATATATATATATATATATATATATATATATATCTGTAACGAATTGATTGAAGAACTACCGGGTACAGAAAGCTGATTTTTGGCATGTGGGAGTCTTTTGGCTATGGCTCCACTAAGTTCTGACCTCAGACCAAAATGTCGACTCATCATTGAATTATGACGTCATTGTCACCTTTTTTAGAATTAGAAATTTCAGTTTTTCGACTATAACTCAGCCATTTTAGAGATAGAAGGCTCAAATTTTAATAGAATGTGTATATTGATATACCTAACATTGATGCAACTATCATCAAAAAATGATGACCCATCACTGTTATGACGTCATCATTAAACATCAAAAATTTTAAAAATTGACAAATTTGGCGATTTTTAATGCGATAACGATTATGACAGTAAGACATACGTATTTAGAGATGTTATCTCCCTTATAATTAATCAATGTGACCCCAGGCTCCCATAAGGCGCCTCTGGCGCCTCCGCTGTTCAGCGCAAGCAAGCGAAGTTCGCTTGTATATATATACACATATTATATATATATATACACTACCCG
This sequence comes from Aphrocallistes beatrix, assembly GCA_963281255.1. Taxonomy (NCBI): domain Eukaryota; kingdom Metazoa; phylum Porifera; class Hexactinellida; order Sceptrulophora; family Aphrocallistidae; genus Aphrocallistes; species Aphrocallistes beatrix. Next base: position 3,384,141 of record OY725493.1, read on the forward strand.
GACAAAAGTATTCGACCACCACGAAAACCTCCATACAAATAGTATTAAAGTGGATCTATTCATAATGGAATATGTAATCAAACAGAAGAGGTATTCTATTTTTGATTTCAGATTCGTAAACTACACATCCGAATTACTAATTTTGAAACTCAATACAAATACTAATTCTCATGTAGAAAATTATCAACCTCTGCCACTTTGTGTCACTAATCGCCATCATATATAATGGCTGTGACTCGGGACAAGTAGCATCAAGTATCAAAGGTAGATATTTATAATTTTGGGAGTTACTAATTGAGTTGAGGATCTCAATCATGAGTAATTAGAATGTGTAGATTAGGAATTAGAAATCAAAAATAGAGTATTTCTAACAGTTTGAGTACATATTCCTTTATGTACAGATCCACTTTAATACTATTTGTATGGAGGTTTCTGTGGAGGTCGAATACTTTTGTCCGGGCACTATATATATATATATAGTATATATATATGCTCAGAAGCAATGTAATTGAGAACAAAATCCAAATGAATAGGGCGAAGTTAGGACCCGTTACCTAAGCCTTGGTATTCAAATACCCTAACCACTGCACCACCCAAGCAGATGCGTCGCTCGTTTAGGTCTTATTCCTACTTCAACTTTAGGTCTTATTCTGATTTCCCATCCAGATCAGTGTTGCTTCTTCTTGTTTTATTTATCTATGATATTCGTCGAATCATCAAGTTTATCTCCAACAAATCAAGCAAAACTACGTCCACGCTCATGTAACATCTCATTTTGACTCCTGCAACAGCCTTTTATATGGCTTTCCCTCGTAGCTCCTTTCTTCAAAACAGTGCAATCAGACTTATTCACAACGTATCAAGAATCACTTATTAGTAATATGGTATATAGGTATCCTCCACTGGCTGCCTGTTAAACCTCGCATCACTTTCAAAATTCTCCTCTTCAATTATATACTTGTCCACTTTCTTGCTCCTCTATACATCATCCAGCTTATCAGACCCTGCCACAATCCACTTGTATGAACCGGTCGAATTCATAAATCAGTGAATTAATATATAACGATAAAATATGAATTATGCCTCTACATAGTCTTAAATTGTACCTTTTTGAATTTTCCATACTAAATTTGGTTGATCTCCCTTAAAATATATAGATTATGTGTGATATCGGGTAACATTGACTCCCAAAGTAGGTCACGTGTATTAAAATATTGCAATATGCTTGAGGACATTATATTAGTTAAAATTTAGTTATGCCTAAATAATCAAATTTTAATAATAGCGTATGAGGCATACAATTATTAATTAGAACTTGATTCTAGAGTGTGAATTCTCTTTTTGTGACAAAATGTGGCATTTTCATTCATGATTCCTAGGTTGATAATACATAACCATGACTCTCTTCATATGATGTTGTTTGCATACATTTTCTGTTATTAGCTTTACTGTCTGTTCTACTGATTGGGTATTGCAAACTACCTTTGAAATCAAATGTTTCCTACCAATGACAGCCTTTTCCTTAATACTAATCGGGATACCCGAAATTAGTGGCGGAACTGTAACATTAGTTGTATTCTCAATCAATAAAATTCCAGTATGTGTCAGCTTGAAAATTAATTAGGGGAGGTATAAATTTTCTGATAATTTCATTAGATCCTGATGAATTAATTTCCTTAGCTTCAATAACACTTTGCAGAGCAAGTTTCCGAACAGACAAATCATCATCTACTAGAGCACTCAAAATAATATTTTCAGGATGTCCATATGTGCATTATGTTGTATAACTGCTTTGACAATTTTGAATTCTTTCACATTCAGATTGTGACGCATAGTTGGATAGGATAGAATAGATTACTTGCTCCATGATAACAGTAGAGCTGAAACCTTGAAATAAAACCAGGATGGTGCATATATTTTGATTATAATAGAACTTATTCAACAGACGGATGTAGAGTAGAGACGTACAACCGTAAGATCCGGTTCACCTATGTCAACCAATGTGCAATAGACAATGTTCCCGGGTTAAGGAATGCAAACTTCTCATCCAAATATTCACGTCCCTCGAACATTGCCCGCGACATCATGTAAAGATATTTCTGGTCACAGCTCGGCCATAGCCTACTCTAATAATGCCTCACAGTAAATAACCAAGGATGTGGTAATAGCCGACTGAATTAATAGACGATTAGCGTAAAATCGTTAACCATGTAGGATATACATTAAGAATGTATTACAAGCATATATAAACATGGCATCAAAGTATATATATCCGCTGTCAAAATTTCGATTAGTCATCATATCATTGCGCAACATGTCATTTTAAGCACGATTTTGGCAATTTTCTAAACTGTTTTAAGCCTACTTCTAAATGTTATCAAGGTAGAATTTTTGTGTAAAGCTAATATTAGTACAAGTTCATTTGAAAAATTTAGAATTTGTCAATGGAATGTTGTTACATTCCTACGTTGCTATGGTATAGCATTTTGTTCTGTTTGAGCCATATCCTCCAAACTCTAAGAACTAGGTCTTCAAATTTGATCGTATTTGATAGGCAATTGGCTACTTCCTATTAGGTAATAATACAATTTAAACTTCTAAATTCACAGACTATAGAGTTATGCGACAATTTAGTGTTTTAGTCACATTCTTAAAATCAACCCATAACTCAAAACTGGGAACGGCCCACCTTAGGAGGAGCCCCCGCGCCCCCCTCCCCAAACACCACTGATCTCTACTCATCTCATAGCATCTGTATTTCCCATTGGGTTGTGGAGGGAGGGAATGCTATATTATTGTCTGGTTACCCCACTCGTAGAATTCCAATTCGACTTCTTCCTTAGGGCTAGTCGAATTATAAATTGTTCTTCATTGCTACACCAGACAATAACATATCTTGAATAGCCCCTTTAATGGAATTTGGCTGGCGAGATCATTGTTCGCATGCGTGAAACACTTGTAGGTATTTAATGCAAAACTACTCATACCCAAGCAAGCTAAGTGATTTTTTTTGATGTGTATTTTGCCAAGTGGTGCTAAGACTAAGTGTGTAACTAAATCTCGACTTGAGCTACTATTTCGTATAGCTAGAGCGTATTCGTCCTAAGATAGAACAGCTGATTCAAAATATGCAGCTGATACAGCCCTGTGTCTCCCTAATGCTTCCTCAGATTACCTATGGTAGAACCGCTTGAAAGTTTGGGCGTTTGACCAATCCAACTTTGAGGATTATGTCTGTTGGTACTTACTCCTGAGGCTGCTGCTTTTGAGGAGGAAACATACTTTGTTGAGTGCGCTTTGAATATTTTGTGTCAATATCTGCGAGCTTAAGGGCATCTTTGAGCCATTGTCCAACAGTGGATGTCGACATTGGCTTGTAGGATTTAACGACATCTATAAGTAGGGCCTGATGTCATTAAGTGCATTTATAGGACATACTTTCGGATTCTCACGGAATATATGAACATGTGTTGACTTCATTATTTTCACATTCCATGATTTCTTAGTGCCAGATATGTGAAAGACTATTCAGTCAGGGAAGGTTTTCTTATGGGTATGGAAGGCATCCAAAGCGGCTAGTTCTGAGCATCGAGAAGCCGTAGTAAGTGCTAATAAGGTGACGGCTTTATAAGCAAGGTGTTGAGTGATGAGCACCACATGTGCTCTAAGTATGTTAGCAGAAAATTGACGTCCCAAGTTATGGTACTTGTATATCGAGGACTTTTAGTTTTGATGTTATTCATGCATTTTAGTAAACGTTACACTATTGTGTTTTTCCCTATCACTGAGCCCTGTGTCGTCTTCGGGATTTTGGATATGGCAGATCGGAACGTGGCCATCCAGTTGGTGGAGTTACGAGATTCAAACTATTTCATCAGGAAAGATAGTAAATCGTTTAGACCTGGGTTGGGATAGTTTGTCTTGTTTTCTGAGCACCGATACTCCCACTTACTCCAGGTTGAGTCTTAATATTTTAATGTTCTTTTACTCCAGCTACAGCATGTGAGGTTGCTGGCGTTTTTGGTATACTCCGTGCTATCAATTGGTACCTAAATGACGCATGCCAGAGTGTTTGTTTCTTGTCTGCTACTAAGGGGTGATGATTGCCTTCCGGGTCTCTGTGGAAGTCTGGTACCTGAGGCAGTTTTGTGAGTGGTTGGACTAGGATCTTCAGAAGGACCGGTCACCATGGCCTGGAGGTGCAATGAGGGACAATCAAAATGGCTCGCAGAACCTTCTCCCTGATTTGTTTCGTCAACACCCTCCAGAACAGAATCATAGGGGAGAAGAGATATGGGCGTTCCAGTTGACTCCAAAATTGACTCCAACCATGGACAAATGCATTTACTGTTATCGCTTCTGAGTCTGGTCTCCAGCTCATGAAGTTGGGCAGCTGTGTGTTTAGCCGTGAGGCGAAGAGGTCTATTTTGGGAGGCTGGTTAATATTTGTTAAAATCTGATCGAACATTATTGGGAATATTTTCCAGTCGCTCCAATCCCGATTTGCCTTTGTGGAGAGCTTGGGCCTTATCCACTAACAAATTTAAGTTTTGCTTAACTTGAAAACTTAAGTATAACTTAAGCAAAATCTAAATATTTGCTTAACTTTAAGCAAAAACTAAGTATTGCTTAACTTAAGAAACAGCTAAGGATTTGCTTGCTTTCAAATGTCAAGAATTATCCAAATACTGTAATCACTATCAAGTTAAAATTATATGACCAATAGTCCTATTGAGCAGTTATAAATTTCTCAAGGAATATTCTAGTTTAGTTGGATTTCATGGCTTCTGCATCTCAATCACTCTTCGAAAACGTTTGTATACTAATAATATTCTAGCAATTATTCGCCAACTTTCATTTTGAATACCACAATGATAGAATTGACAAAATACCCCTAGCGCATCAATGATTTATACAACAGAAATAAATCAAACTAGCTACAAGATTTTATACTAATCTATATAGAGAAACACGATTTACATGCGAGATTCTTTAGAGTTAAATCAACCCCAGGCATGACTTAAGTTAAAGCTAAATATTTTTTTAAGTTTAAGTTAAGCTAAGTAAAACTTAAGTTAAGAAGTTTAGTAAATAAGGCCCCTGGTCTGTTGCAACATTCTCCTTACCAGGAATATGCTCTGCCGTTAGCAGAATGTTGTTCTCCATGCAGTGTTTGTGGAGATGTAGGAATAGGTAGCAAAAGACTCTGAGAGTGAGTGCCCCCGAGTTTGTTTACATATCGTTCGCAGTACTTTGGTCGGTCTGGATTAGGAAGTAGGAGTTGGGGATGCTCCAGTACGTTTATATTCATGGTTCTCTCCTCTGGTGGCCACAGGCCGGAGACTTCTCTATTCGTACACACTACTCCCCATCCTGTGAGGGTGGCATCTGTTGCCTGTTGCTATCTCTGCCCCTCTTATGAATGGGTGATGAATTCCATATTTTTTCGCTGAACACCAACCAGTTCAGAGTGAGGACTCAGGCTTATGATTCCTACTGTGATCACTCGATATGTGCAAGCATAGAATTATATCGAGTTGTAAAGATCGGTAGTATATTGGGGCTGGTCGAATACCTATCTCGATTCTGAGCGAAAATAACCATTTAAAATTTCTTATAGAGGCTCTATGCTGGAGACTCTACAGATTCTGATGAAAATAAGTGTTTTTGAGAAAACTACAAATTCCAAACTTTTCACTACTTTTGCATAGAAGTTAAGACAATACTCCCGTTCGATTTCATTAATTTTGAAGCATTGTATAATGATCACGTGCTCAACGCGTCCTTTTTCGGTCCATTGCGGGCCCAAAAACTGTCTATTACGGCCACTTCATGTTTAGAATTAGATTTATTTACAATCCTTATTCCGAATTTTTTCATAATATCAATAACATCCTTACTATAAAAACTTAATTAATCTCGCTCTATATATATATATACAAGCGCGCTTCGCTTGCTTGCGCTGCGCGGCTGGCGGAAACTTTGTGTCTGCCAGAGGCTCTCTTCGGTCGCCTGGGGTCACATTAGTTAATTATAAGAGAAATAACATCTCTAAATATGTCTATCTTAGTTTTAAAACCGATATCACTCGAAAAATCACCAAATTAGTAAATTTTAAAAATTTTGATGCATAATGATGACGTCATGACAGAGTGATGAGTCATCATTTTTTGATGATAGTTGCATCATATGTGAGGTATGTTAGTATACAGATTCTATTAAATTTCAGCCTTCTATCTCTTATCATGGCTGAGTTATGCTCGAATAACTATATTGCGTAACTTAAAATGTGACAATGACGTCATAATTCCATGATGAGTCGTTATTTTCGTCCGAGCTCAGAACTTAGTGGAGCCGTAGCCAAAAGACTCCCACATGCCAAAAATCAGCTTTCTCCGCCCTGCAGTTTCTTCAATCAATTCGTTACAGATATACTATATATATATACAGTCGACTCCGCTTAATAGGGTCACATCGGTCAGAGGATATTTTGGCCCGATTAAGCGGAGAACCCTGATACCCGAAAATATTTTTGTATTAGCTTCTATGTGTGAGAGCTATTCCGGTCCTACCAAAAGTGACTCGATTAAACGACTGACCCGATTAAACAGTGACCCATTTAAGCGGAGTCGACTCTATATCATATATCCTTACTATTAAAACTCGATTAATGTTTGTTTGTGTATATGTATATATATATATACACTAAGCGGACAAAAGTATTTCAACACTTGATTCTTTCCCATACAAATAATACTAAAATGGGTCTATTCATGAAGAGGGTTAGTTCCAAACGGTATGGGATACAGCTAATCGGATTCCAGATTCGAATAATACGCATTCAAATTAGTCACAGGTTAATTTTTCTAATTAATCATTCATTCCTAACTTTTTGTAACTATCAATCAGTGCCACTTTATGCCACATACACCCATTTTGACCACTATACATGATGGCAATGAATTACCTATGGTGGCTCAGGCTGATAAGATTGTTCATTGAATTGGGTAATTTATTAGTTATGTTCAACTATGACTAATTCGAATGTGTAGATTTCGAATCTGAAATCAGATTTTTAGTATCTCTTTGAATTTGAACATATTGCCCTTCATGACTCCGATTTAGTATTATTTGTATGCGAAAGAATCAAGTGTTGAAATACTTTTGTCCGCTCAGTGTATATATATCTGTAACGAATTAATTGAAGAAACTGCCGGGCGCAGAAAGCTGATTTTTGGCATGTGGGAGTATTTTGGCTATGGCTCCAGTAAGTTCTGAGCTCAGAGCAAAATGTCGACTCATCATGGAATTATGACGTCATTGTCACATTTTTAAAAGTTAAGCAATACAGTTATTCGAGCATAACTCAGCCATTATAGGAGATAGAAGGCTGAAATTTTAATAGAATCTGTCTACTAACATACCTCACACATGATGTGACTATCATCAAAAAATGAATACTCATCACTTTGTTATGACGTCATCATTATTCATCAAAATTTTAAAATTTGATAAATTTGGTGATTTTTCGTACGATATCGATTATAACAGTAGGCCAGACGTATTTAGAAATGTTATCTCCATTATATTTAACCAATGTGACCCCAGGCTACCGAAGGGAGCCTCCGGCGGACACTTTGAGCCGCGGAGCGTAAGCAAGCGAAGCGCGCTTGTACTATATGTATACACACATACACACACATTAATCGAGTTTTAATAGTAAGGATATATATACAGGGTGCGGCATAAGTTCTGTCCAATTTTTCAAGTATTCGTAGTTCTTGATAGCTTTACAGTATAACAATATTTAACTACCCATAAGATACTCTACTGTATACTTTTCAATGTCAATTAGTGCCTAGTTCTGTAGTTAGCTCTATACTGATATATTGCAATGACAGAGATACGCTCTACTATTATTAGCCTATTCATGGCTGGAAATTCGAATGGTGAAATTTTTAGAATTCTGAAAAACCAAAATGTTGGGAGGAGGCTTATCCATCGCACTATTCAGAGGTTCAAAGATACAGGGACTGTACAAGACAGACCCAGAACTGGACGTTCACGTATCATTCGGACCAGAAATCTGAAAGAGAAATTGCGCAAGAGAATTGCCCGAAATCCTCGGCGTTCCATCAGAAAAATGGCTCAAGATTTCCAAATAAGTGATAGATCACTAAGGAGAGTGATTCACGATGATCTGGGCATTAAGGCACTTAGAAGAAAAAAGGTGCAAATGCTTACCACAGCTATGCAGCAAAAACGGGTCGATAGAAGCAGAGCACTGTTATCGCGTGCCACACCGGTTTTGAACAATATTTTATTCTCTGACGAAAAATTATTCACGATCGAGCAAGCTTCCAACTCCCAAAACGACAGAATCCTTTCACCCAGTGTTAAAGACACCCGAAAATCTTAGATTTGTTCCTCGATGCCAAAAGCAAGCTTCTGTGATGGCAGAGGCGGCGCCAAGACTCCGCCACTGGGGGGGCACCTTGGGGGCACAAATCATTTCCAGTGGGGCACCAACATTTTTGGGTACAGATTACCCGCCAATGAGAACTAATAGGTATATACTACATATATATATATATACACATATTATGTTATTTTCTTACACTTACTGTTATTTTATTACACTAAAATATTGGTGTACACTATTGAATTAGAGAAACCTGTTTATCAATATAATAGAAGCCTAGTAAAATAGTGCGAAGGCATGGACAAATGAATGACGCATGTATTCCTGTCGGAATTGGACCCCTGGCCCCCCCTGGCGCCGCCACTGTGTGATGGTCTGGGCGGGAATTTCCGCTGATTCACGAACGGACCTCATTTTTGTCCCGGAAGGGATGAAAATAAATGCAAAAACTTACCGAGAACTTATTCTAGATGCGGAAGTCAAAAACGCAGGTTCGAGACTTTTTAATAATAACAATTGGACCTTCCAGCAAGATGGCGCACCGGCACACACCGCTAATATCACTCAGCAATGGTTTCGGGACCAAAAAATCGCCGCCATCAAGCCCGGACCTTAACCCCATGGACTATTGTGTGTGGTCCATTCTAGAGGAGAAGCCCTGTGCTAAATCTCATACCAATATCAGGTCTCTGAAAGCTTCACTTCAACGTGAATGGCAAAAACCCCCAGGACCTCTTGCGGCGTTCCTTTCATCAGTTTCCATCACGTCTTAAGGCTGTAATTCAAAAGAAAGGAGGGTATATTGAATAATTCTATTTGTATTCTTTTAAGTATAGTTATAGTAGTAAACGTGTGTAATTTAAGGCTATTAGTTGAGTTTTTGTCAAAATATATTGAATTCCGTATTGGACAGAACTTTTGCCGCACCCTGTATATATATCTGTAACGAATTGATTGAAGAAAATGCCAGGCACAGAAAGCTGATTTTTGGCATGTGGGAGTCTTTTGGCTATGGCTCCACTAAGTTCTGAGCTCAGAGCAAAATGTCGGCTCATCATGGAATTATGACGTCATTGTCACCTTTTTTATAATTAGAAATATCAGTTTTTCGACCATAACTCAGCCATTTTAAGTGATACAGGGCTGAAATTTTAATAGAATTTGTATATTAATATACCTCATATATGATGCAACTATCATCCAAAAATGATGACTCATCACTCTGTTATGACGTCATCATTTCTCATCAAAAAATGATTTTTCGAGTGATATCGATTTTAGCAGTAAGACAGACGTATTTAGAAATGTTATCTCCCTTTTAATTAATCAATGTGACTCAGGCGCCAACCAATTGTCCGCCAGCCGCGCAGCGCAAGCAAGCGAAGCGCGTTGTTTTTACTATTAAAACTCGATTAATGTGTGCGTATACTACTATATAGTAGTACACTGCCCGGACAAAAGTATTCGACCACCACGAAAACTTCCGTAATCTACACATTCTAATTACTCATAATTGACAGTTTCAACCCAATCACTTATTCTTATGTAAAAAATTATCAACCTATGCCACTTTGTGTCACTAAACGCCATCATATATAATGGCTGTGATTTGGGACAAGTGGCATCAAGTATCAAATGTTGATCTTTATCATCTTGGGAGTTAGTAATTAAGTTGAGGCGATCAATTATGAGTAATTATAATGTGTAGTTTACGAATTTTTAAAAAAATGGAGTGTTCCTTACAGTTTGAGTACATATTCCTTTATAAATAGACCCACTTTAATACTATTTGTATGGCGGTTTCTGTGGTGGTCGATTACTTTTGTCCGGGCACTGTATTTGTATATCTGTAACGAATTGATTGAAGAAACTGCCAGGCACAGAAAGCTGATTTTGGCATTTGGGAGTCTTTTGGCTATGGCTCCACTAAGTTCTGATCTCAGATCAAAATGTCGACTCATCATGGAATTATGACGTCACTGTCACCTTTTTTTTGGAAATTTCAGTTTTTCGCCCATAACTCAGTCATTTTAGGCGATAGAAGTTTGAAATTTTACTAGAATGTGTATATTAATATTTCTCACATATGATTCAACTCATAAAAAAATGATGACTCATCACTCTGTTATGACGTCATCATTACGCATCAAAAATTTTTTAAATTGACAAATTTGGTGATTTTTCGTATGATATCGATTATAACAGTAGGACAAACGTATTTAGGGATGTTATCTCCCTTATAATTAATCAATGTGATCCCTGGCGCCCGCAGAACGCCTCAGGTGGAGACAAAGTGTCCGCTAGCCTCGCAGCGCAAGCAAGCGAAGCGCGCTTGTGAGCATTAATTAACGCACAACAGTGATATCCAGTACATGTACAAAGACTGTAGAATCGATGATGATACAATTCAGACTACCCAAAGAATATATTATCACGGGCAGTTTGGTCGTTAAATTTGATTTGGGGACGTTTAATTGCTTTTACTCAAATCAATACTGGTAGTGAAACGTGGATATGCGATGCTGACCAGAAATATACAATTTGTCACCCTCAGGAATTTTTAAAAGAACTTTATCAACAAAACCAGGTCGGGACTCCGTGGATTATTTTCGTACCACGATAATGCAATGACTGCAAGTGTACCTCTAGATTTTATAGTCGTTAAACTGATCAAAGTCTTTAGCCATCCGTCATATTTCCCCAGACCATCACCCTACGACGACTCTGTGTTTCCTAAAGTGAAGATCTCATGTGTGGGATCGCTTTGATGCTCCTGAAGCAGCTAATTAATATAATTACTTCCTTGAGAGCTTCAGTAGGTCACAGTGGTATAATCTCTTTGAAAAGTGTTTTGAAGGATGAAACTTTGCAGACAAACTAGGTTTGAATAGTTTGGAGAGCTGTGAAATTTAAGGTTAAAAGATCAAATACTCTTTTAGGTATCTGAAACCTTTCCGCGTGCCCCTCGTATCGCATCGTTACATCACAAGCTTGTATAATCTGGCCATCTCTGTCTATAACGGCCATTTTCACCCATTCCCTTGGGTGGCAGTTATAAACAGGTTCGACTGTATAACTACTTCGTATCACTACTGTAATCATTCTAGCAAGTTAAATCTAGTGTCGTTGTTTCAAGTACTTTTCTGATACTTTTTTTAGTTCTATGTATTCAATGGCGGGCGCCTTTTTTAGTTTTTAGTTCTTTTTTAGTTTTTTAGTTCTATGTATTCAATGGCTGGAGCTGTGGCGGCTCGCCCTACCATTTATTATGAACTTCCGAGCTGAACTGTTTTATTTTCACTAAACATGCTTGACTAAAAGTTGATAAATAACAAAATTACCAAGACCAATATGTATTATTCTGAGAGCTTAACACGCTCGTTGGCTATTTTGGGTTCTGATTACTAAATCTGTATAATAACCCACTGAGCTTTTTCAGTCTAACAAAATGCGAACAAGCGTATCATATGACTATTTATCCGCGCTAAAAATCAGGAAAGAGGGATCAATTCATAAGTCCTACCCATTAATCGTCTAACTTCGAAATATTCATCAGTTTTTGGTTGAGGTATGATTCCACATTATCGTTATTAAGGTAAGATGAATAATAGAGTATTGAAGGGTATTTAATATGTTGGTTGAAATTAAAATTGTATTGAAGGGTAATTAATTCATTAGCTGAATTTATAATTTTAAAATTAGTCGATGTAATATTTAATAATAAGTATAAATATTTAAGCTTGTAGTATCTATGAATTACATGGATACATAGTGAGCTTTTCCAAAATGATTAGTCTTGTTTCTTGGATCTTTTCAAGCGATGACTATATTATGAGAGTTAATCATAATTCTAACAGGAAGTATCACTAATGAGTTATTCCTGCCCTGTGTCTCTCACTGCCCTTTGTTGTTGCATACTTTGAGATGATATGAGATATTTTAATTTTAACCCTTGAAAGCATTTTGGATTTTTCTATTTATAGTAGTAACCCCAAACTTGTATGGCTTCCCCATCGAAAATGGCTTAACCCGGAAATGACGCAACACATTCCTATGGCAAGCGTGGGTTAACTATGAAAAGGTAAAACATCAAGACAAATTCAATCAATAAATGGATCAAACATAATGAAGATACGTCAACAAATTGAGATTCATGATACTTAGTTAAATTAAAATATAGATAAACCCAATATAATCTAAATATACTAGTATAAACTATATATATTTTTGCGCCCAGTAACCTGATTAAAAGTCAGTTGACCAGAAGGTTAGCTAGAAATGCGGATTCGGTTTAGGGCAGAGGTTCTTAAACTAGGGGGCGTAATACCGGATGAAAATGTAAAATGATCAATAATAGAATTGTATCAGCTTTAGCAAAATTAAGTCTTCTTCAAAGTGTGTTTTAGATTACTAATGACGAAGCCAAAAGTGAATTTCTGATGTCTCAAACGACATCATGTTAAATTATAACAACTTTAGTAGATCAATTCATATCTAAGTTGACTAATTCATTAAAAAATGGCAAAGAATTATGAATTATTCGAATAATTCATAATTCAAGCATGAATTAGTCAATCATAAGCTAAGTTGACTAATTCACGAATTAATGAATAATTCAAATAATTCATGATATTTTGTTGCAAAAACTTTCTATTTTGAATAATTCTTCTCAGGCTTGATGAATTATGAATTATTCGAATTATTCATTAATTCATGAATTAGTCAACCTAGATTCATATGTATATAGTATTATAGACAATAGTTTTAGATTCCAGTATCGATACTATACCTTCCTATACCTAATGGCTAGTTGTGCTAAAAAGAGGAAATATTTGGATGACTACATCAAATATGGGTTTACTGTCATTAGTAATGCTATCTCTGACACACCCCAAAGAATTAAGAAACTTGTGAAAAGAAACAGTTACATCCTTCACATTGATAGAGTTGTTTGATTTAAATAACTAATCTTAATTATATTAGAAAATAGATAATAGAAATTATGTGTGTTCTCCGAGTTTGGTAGTCTGAAAAAGTGTAGGTGTAGCCGCGTAGGGGCGTGATAATTCACAGATTGGCCAAGGGGGCATGGGGTCTAAAAGTTTAAGAACCCCTGGTTTAGGGGAATAATATATGTTCCAGTGCAATCTGATAAAAAATTATTTCAATTTTAAAGGGGGGTCTCAGAAACAGAAAACAAATATCTCGTGTTCCGTCGCACAAATACCAGCTTTATTCACCCCAGTATTGTTGACCTTGAATATACTACTACGGGCATTCAATAAGTAGTCGTTATCATAGTATACTTTCCCCAAAACAAGTAATATAATTAATATCAATGCTGCAATTTCTCGAACTACTCTCCTTGATGCTGTATAACTAGTATTAGCCTCTTAATCCAATCCAAAAAACTTTTTTGAAGTCTCCACGTGGTATACCTTTCATATACTGAAAAATCGCCGATCCGAGGTGAGGCCGACTTTCGAATTCCCTCCCTGAAAGGTGTTTCTTCAGCTTAGGGAAGAGCCAAAAGTCGCATGGAGCGAGGTCTGGTGATTAGGGAGGATGATCTAGCTCTACAACTCTCAGACTTTCCAACTTTTCCCTTACCAGCTTGGTCTAGTGGGGTCGGGCATTATCATGCAATAATCTCAATCCTCGAGTTCCAGTCCTTGGCCGTCGATTGTGGTAGAATTTCTCAACCTCAGATAGGCACTCACTCATGTAAAATGATCCAGTAATAGTGGTATTCTTGGGGACACAAATCTGGCACACTGGACCATAAGAATCAAAAAATATGCAGTACATAACCTTGGGGTTCCGGAAGTCATATCGAGGGATTATTGGTGGGTCCTGGCCTTTAGCTACCCATACTTTGTTAGCTTCCTTTGACAAAGGCTCGCTATAACGCACCCAAGTCTCATCACCAGTCACGATCTCGAATAGACTCCTGGAGTCGGTTCTATCGAAGTCAGAAAGCAACTTTTGAGCACATTGAACCCTCTTAGTTTTCTGGGCCTGTGCTAGTGCATGCGGGACTCACCGAGCGCAGATTTTCCTAAATTGAAAATTGTCATGCACAATGGTATGAGCGGTTCCCGTTGAGACCCCAACTGCATTAGCTATCTCCATCAATGAAATAGGGGGTCTTCTTCAAGTAATTCGGAAACCTCGAGGACAAATTTGTCACTGGCGCCGGAAATCGGCCTCCCTGCTCTGGGCTTATCTTCTATCGACTCTCTTCCCTCACGAAAACGTCGGGTCCTGTCAACTATCGTGGAATATGGAAGAGTTCTATCATTATAAACCTCCATCAAATCCTTGTGGATGTCGGTTGAAGAAACTTGGAGCAGTGTATGAATCTTTACATAGGCTCGCTGCTCAGTTTTGAAATCTGCACTCTCGGAAGCCATAATAAATGCCAGTATATAAAAATGCCAAACTAATAATAGCCACAGTATAAAAACCAAAGCTCAGAATTGAAAAAGTAAAGTATCATTTGAAAGAGCATCGGTAGGGCTACATTAGATATGTTAACCCAATTCTGAATTAAATGGAACAACCAAGATAAATTGCAATAACGACTACTTATTGAACGCCCGTAGTACTAGTATAATAACGTTGATCCAAACATTTAGAACTTATCTTTAATACAGTTAACATTTTCTACGATCAATGTTCTAAGCTGTTTATGGTACTTTTACTACTAGTAAGTACGAATGACCCTATTATTTTGTTGGCACATTAGGTACTCTAATCGGACATAAGTATTTGAAATCATTACTATCTTCCATCATAATTAGTGATAAAGTGAGTATATTCATGAGTGAAATGTAATCAAACTGTTACAGATATTAAAATTTCGATTTCAAATTCGTATTCTACACATTCGAATTACTCAGATTAGATGCCTTCTATTGATTTATTCACTTCCAAGGTTAAGATTCATCAAACTATGCCACTTTGTGCCACTCCTCGTCATCATGTCTAATGGTAATGGGAATGAAAAGTGGCACAAAGTTACATGGATTGATATAAATTCAACTTATGAATGAATATAGCAATAGAAGGTTTCAAACCTGAATAATTGGTATGTGTAGAATATGAATTTGAAATCGAAATTACAGTATCTGTTACAGTTTGATTACATATCTCTCCGCGAATAGACCCACTTTATGACTAGTTATGATGGGAAATAGTAAGGATTTCAAATACTTTTGTCCGGTTAGAGTACAATTTTGACACCTTGTAAAGTTGCAGATTTTCTCTATGACTCACCATTAATTTACAATATTGATTTAGGTTCTTT
The DNA here is from genome assembly GCA_963281255.1 of Aphrocallistes beatrix. NCBI lineage: Eukaryota > Metazoa > Porifera > Hexactinellida > Sceptrulophora > Aphrocallistidae > Aphrocallistes > Aphrocallistes beatrix. Next base: position 3,399,872 of record OY725493.1, read on the forward strand.
TGTTCTGGATTTAACTTTTAGTTACCAGAAACTAGTGTGAGATTTGATATTGTGAGAGAACTTTATTTTGGTATCCTTTTTCATTGTTTCGAGTACATAACGAATAAGAACCAGTTTAGACTAGATACTATTTGTACAGGGTGTTTCAGCGATTGTATCACGAAAATAGTTTGAAATTACTAGGTAAATATTTTACTAATCATCTTCCCCTTTTACGATGTTGTTTAGCACCTTCTGACATTTGTGTGACAGCAAAATGGACAAGCTAGATGACAAACAAAAGAAGATCAATTACGCATCAAAAATTGACAAATTGGGATATTTATTCGAGTGTTATCGATTACAACAGAAAGACAAACGTATTTCGATACTAAATCAATGTGAGCCTAGGCGCCCAAAAGACGCCACTGAGTGGCGCAGTGCAAGGAAGCGAAAGCGGGCTTGTAGCATATAACATCTCATATAAATTCTTATAGTACGTTAAGAATTCTTCATTCCAAAATTCTCAGAATTTTAGAATTCGAAATTCTAAGATTTAGACTTCAAATTGACTAAGAATAGCAATAAATTATGATTGCTTACTATCAGTAGTTTGATGAATATACTGAAGTGGTTTATTGTTCAATAAATGTTGGTTTTATTAATTATCTAAATAATTTGTATTCTTGAATGAAAGAAACCACATATAGATATTCTGGGCATTTCCATAAAAAATATGCACAAAGGGGTGAAAAATAAGGAAACATTGAAAAAACAACCCAAGTAAATGGTATCACTGTGATATGCCTGCCAAAAAGTTGTTTTCTCGTTTCTTAAGTGTTTTAGCATGAATAATTATCAGCCCTATTAGATGGATGTGTAAATATACGGAATGCAGCAAAAGTAGTGCTTGCACGATGCTGAAGCTGCCAATTTTGAAATATCTTTTTCAACGTCACTTGTAGATACCAATATTATTATTGATGGAAATTGAATAATTTCGCACACGCAATTAGGCCCAACTTAGTGATTTTATGACAGCTGTTTGTAAACCTAAGAAAGTTATATACAGAGAAATACATAAGTTTATAATATATTCTACAAATATGGATCATTATTTACTATATATGTATGAGAGAAACAAAGTATTCCGAAATTACGCTTTCACATTGACCTGAAGTGCCAAAGGGATTTATTAAGGAATTTATTAACCTATAACAAACAACGGTTCGTTAAAATACTCTGTGATTCGAAAACTTTGAGTCATAATATTAATATAATAGAATTAGAATGCTGCATTTTGGACATGAGATGCTGATTTAGTATAATTTCAAATGCGATGTTGTTAATTCAACTGGATGACAATAAAATATAAGTAGTAGAAGGTGGCACTAACATATTTTTCCTATTCGTTTATTATTGTCGGAAATGCCACCGCAATTCTAGACAAATTTATTCAATATCAAAATTCGGATGGTTATATGATATACGCTTCTGCTTCACAACCAAGAAAACAATCTATAAATCTCCTATATATCTCTGAGACTTATATACAAGACTATTATACAAAAAGGTTTATACAGATTAGTCTGTTCCAACGATCAAATATTTACCTTTGATTGATGATGCATTATATCAGCGAATTCTTCGTGCACATTTGCAGGCAGTGTTGTGGAAATCTGCTGAACATGTATGTTATTACTACTTTGTTAATATTCAAGAATTTGAGTGGACAATTATAAATGGTAGCCCAGAACCTAATATTGGTATGACCCCCCCAAGGATATACAAAGGTTGTCTCTGAAAAATCTTTAGCAACCAGATTGTGTTTAAGTTCAATTAGAGTTGCAAGGCTTTAACCTTATCATCGACCATTTATTGTAACTATCAGGGACATAAATAATTAAAAAAAGACACCCTAATACTAAACAAAATTATATGAATGATGTAAAGTGAATTCATGTGAATTGAAGGTTTTACAGCACCGATCACAAATATGAGTCAGATACTTATGTGTTCATACTTTTTATAGTTTCAACAATTAATTCTGACATCTAACTCATAGTGTATGCATTTCATAAAGTCACTACTTTTGAAGTGTACCCTAATAAATATAACCAATATTTCAATGTACTATTTTGATCAATTATTCCTAGACTCTATTGACTTTTTCTTAATTTGAGCTAGTTTGTTAACAAATTGCCCACTTAATTCAAATGAAACATTTAAGATATTATTGATGCACACGGCTTGCATTCGGCATTGTACACTGATGATAACCAAGTATATATCTCAATTAATTAACCCGGGGAATACTTAGGGTCAAAGGTATACGTAAATAGAAATGACCCAGCTTTCATTTTCATTTTCAGTTTACTTTCAATTAACTTTCACTTTCACTTCAACATTCCTGGACGTGCACGGGTTAAGCCGTCGGATAAGGATGAGTTTCCAAAAAGATTGGAACTGTGTCTCTCCCACCTGAGGTTTACGAAATGTATGTTTAAATGTTACCCTGATAAAACTGGATTCATTTATTTTTCCTCAAAATTTAAACCCAGTTCTCAAGTTACGACATATTATTCGATGGCTACCAACTTATACCTTCTGAAACTACGTTGAGTCTAGGAGTTTCGATTGGATAAGCACATCTTATTCAGAGATTTATTATTATTATTATTATTATTATTATTATTATTATTATTATTATTATTATTATTATTATTATTATTATTATTATTATTATTATTATTATTATTATTATTATTATTATTATTATTATTATTATTATTATTATTATTATTATTATTATTATTATTATTATTATTATTATTATTATTATTATTATTATTATTATTATTATTATTATTATTATTATTATTATTATTATTATTATTATTATTATTATTATTATTATTATTATTATTATTATTATTATTATTATTATTATTATTATTATTATTATTATTATTATTATTATTATTATTATTATTATTATTATTATATTATTATTATTATTATTATATAGGAGATACCTATCCTATTGATTAATTTTGGAAGTAATAATGATCTTTAGTGCAGGTTTACATAAACTCTTGCTAAATTCCTCTTTAGAATTACTATGATGCTCAAAAAACCTCCTATCTTCATGCTGAACTACGATATTGGATTAATAGAAAATTATGAGTATTTAAAACACAAATTAGCATATTAGTCCATCGTATTTGAATTTTCTATGCCTGATTGAAATGTATGATAGAAAATTCTCACTTCCTAAATCCATCCCGAATCTGTTTTCTGTATATTAAAACACTCCCTAGGGCCAATTTTTTAATTACAATATTACTTAGTTTTGTTCAAAATTGCGTTATGGATTTGTAATTTTTTCAATTTTAGGAGGGATTTTTCAAAAAAGTTATCCGACGCGAAAAACATAGTTCCATTATCGACTCGTTCTGATTTTTTAGAAGCCCCTAATTGAGTTCAGAATTTCTAATAACAAACAATTGGATTTTATTGATCTGAAATTATAGTGGTGTTTAGTACAGTAGGTCCTCTCTAATTGTAACCAGTGGGCAATGGGTCCGGCGTGGGCAATTAGAGAACCCTGGACAATTAGAGAATGCCAATAAAGAGCATACCGGTAAGTATACTAATACTAACGCAGCCAGGGTTGTTTATTATATGGAAAACGATAAGAAATATTGTTTATAGTTTGGTCCTCTCTAATTATATAGGACAATTAGAGAGGACTTCCTCTACATAGAAAAGTAGTAGTAATAGCACTGTTGCATGAAAAAATGCCCCCCCCGTGAAAAAATGCCCCCACCATGGATATTCATGTAATATGGGGGGGGAAAAATTTAATGGAGTTAGCGTGAAAAATTGCCCCCCCATGAAAAAATGCCCCCACCATGGATATTCTTGAGTTTAACACTAAATATTGCTGATACTATTTATATACGATACATTTATGAAAGTCATTGTTATTACTTCACACGACTAGTTTGTTGATTTGCAGTGCTTTAGTAAACGAATAGAAGCCAAATAGCATTCAAAATGTTTTGTATAAGCATTGGCATACTTTAGAATATCCATGGTGGGGGGCATTTTTTCACGGGGGGGCAATTTTTCACGCTAACTCCATTAAATTTTGCCCCCCCCCATATTACATGAATATCCATGGTGGGGCCATTTTTTCACGGGGGGGCATTTTTTCATGCAACAGCACTATACCATACAGTAATAGGTATTACTAGATTATATAGTAGATTTTGATATAGAAAAATATGGGTGGATAATAACAGTTCTCACAAATGGACAATTAGAGAGGACCTACTGTAATAGTTTTTAAAAATATGCATTTCAATGTTAGAACATTTCTGAAATTTAATTTTTCATTTATTCATATAAAGTTGTTCAACATTAGGTGTCCCCCAAATTGTATTTTCCGAATTTTCTGTTGTGACAGGGTGTGTAAGTTGCCTCCACTAATCTAATTAAAGTATTATTAATCAAAATTTAAAAGTTTCAAAATTTTTAGTTTTTATGAAAAATACTCAAAATATGCATCATTTCAAGACATGACTGGTGCGGCTAATTTGTTAAATTAAAAATTGACAAATGTTGTGATCTTTCGGGCGATATAGATTATTACAGTAAGACAGACGTATTTTGAAATGTTATATAGCATATAATTAATCAAAAAGAGCTCAGGCGCCCTTACGAAAATATATGAATGAAAATTTTATGTGAATCAAAAGAACGAACGGAGGCAGGTAATTGCTGGTGTTAACCTTAATGATGAGCTAGTATAAGCAAATGCATACTTGTATTTTGAAATACTCGAAATTGAAAAGTATGACAATAGAAGAGAATCGAACCTCAATCAATAAACTTCAACTCGAACATTACACAGAAATTATCATCCATAACATCCATATCCAAAGTCGCAGCCCTCATTAATGCGGCATTGTAAGATTTCAACCTCTTAACTACAATAATACCTTGATTCATTCTAAGGTGTACCGTGAGAGGCAGCAATCAAGAAATATTGCTAAAGAAATATATTTCAAAGTCACCATAGTTTATCTTGCTTATTGTTTGATGGTAAGTGACAAAACCAAGGTTTTGGAGCGAGAACATAGATCCAGAAAATATTCAAACATGGAAAGTACTGAGATTGTAGAACATTACACTCTTATTGAAGAAGGGAAAGGCTAGTCTTCAAACTTTGGGATGTGATTGCTGTCCTACCAACACAGGCATACATACTGGAATTATACGCACTATTGAAGTGGCTCTAGATTGCTTATTACAGTGGCTGATGTACATGCTTCCTTTTAATTAACTCCCATTGCAAACATTTATTTGAGTTTTTAGTGGAATAACTAGTGACCTACTTCATTCGAAGGACCAATTGGAAAGCCATTCAACGAGGCCTCTGACTCGTTGAATGGATTTCCCAATAATTATTTTGAGTGAAGAATCGAGATTTCGTTCGAAAGCTTGGAAAACTAAGTGCAATTCTGTAACTAGTCTGCTGAGTGAGAAGATTATTGAAATAAAATCATTTCAAATAGAGAGAACAATAAATTATCTGCTTGGGTGGTGCAGTGGTTAGGGCGTTTGAATACCAAGACTTAGGTCACTGGTTCTAACCTCGCTCTAGTCATTTGCATTTTACTCTCAATTACATTGCTTCGGTGATGTAATTTGAGCCTACACTCTTGCAGAACCTTAGTGAGTTGAAAGCACTAAGGATGTCATCTCGTTTAAAGGTAAAGTTAAGTCAGGTGATATCGTTCTTGCCTACTGTTAGTCGAGTTTTTCTATGTAGCACTCTATCATATGCATACACACATGCCGCATACACCACAGTCAGCAACTATAGGTTTAGCACCTCACCCAGATTGTAAACCCCCTGATAATATTAGCATGGATTCGAGGATATATAAATCTATAAACTTTAACTTTAACTTTTTAATTTGGGTATTTATTAAACAATTGTTGATTTCTCTAGAAGTTTTGCTCCTTGACCTCAAAGGGGATTATAGTTCACCAGACCCCATGCTAGATGTTGGGTGCATCAATGTGAAATCATGACTAAGCCATTGGATATCAACCCTATAACATGGAAACGTACTCCCATCCCCTGCTTCTGTTATTTGTTTATACACTCGAACCTCTCTTATCCGGGCAGTGCCGGACCGGAGGGTGCCCGGATAACAGAGGGTGCCCGGATAACAGAATTTGCCCGGATAATTCGAAAACATGTCTATGCACATGAGGTTTTTCTATAATATTTACGTACCAAGACAATATACGAGTATGCAAAACCCACAGTTTACTTATTACATATTAATGTCAAAAAATAATATTACATGATAATGATTGCTGGAATTGTGGTTAATAATTGACTTGAAAATAGGACAATGCATATTGACTAAATGTCGAAAGGGCTGCCCGGTTGAGAGAGGTGCCCGGATATCGGAGGTCCGGATAAGAGAGGTTCGAGTGTATGTTAATGTATATATGTAAGTTACGCCAGAATTACTACATTCTACATTCGAAAATATTTTTAGTTTGCCGAATATACTATAGTATAGTGGCTAACCTATGATAATCTACTATGATAATTTTTTCATCGGTGATTTTCAACCTGGTCAAGCCATTACAGATTAGAGTCAGAAATTATGGGAATTGGTGGTTTGAGAATATAGCGTGTGCATTTCGGTGTACGATTATTGATCCAACACGAAAGGACAAAATGAGACACCTTTGAATGGCAGACAAGGTGTGAGCTCAGAAACCATGAATGCAATCCTATTATTTTTTTAACAAATAAGGTGCCTAAGCTAATTTTAAAGTTGCAATTTTTTCTGTGACACACCATTATTCACAATCTTTATTTTAAAATTAATTATTAATTTCACAATATGTATTGTTTTTTAAATTCTATTATCTCTAGTCTAAGTTACTGTGAGATAGCTAAATGACTATTATTCATATATTCTGGATTACTTCTAAGCGGTATGGGTACAGCTAATAGGATTCCGGATTCGAATAATACACAATCGAATTAGTCAGGGATTTTCCTAATTAAATATCAATCCCTAACTTTTAGTATTATTAATCATTGCCGCCTTATGCCACCTAGGCCCATTTTAACAACTATACATGATAGCCCTATGGTGGCTCATGCTGATAATATCATTCGGTGATTTGAGTAATTTTTAATTATGTTAATCTATGGCTAATTCTACGAATATGTCGATTCCGAATCTGAAATCAGACTTTTAGTATCTCCTAGAATTTGAACCTATCGCCCTTCATGGTAAGCTCCAATTTAGTACTATTTGTATGGGAAAGAATCATGTGTTCAAATACCTATGGTTTCCCCGACAAAATGAATTAAACCTGAAATCAGTAAAGTACTAGTACTATAACAAAGTTTCTCCCAGGTTTAGTTTTTACTTAGTTTTTTTCAAATATTTGTTGTGGAGAAAAATGATATACTATGGTACCGAAGATGTGTCTATTGGAAGATGTTGCAGAATGGCCAACATCTTCTGCGGAAGTTGTTGATGCTAGTAAATGTATAGCTGATCTTTACAACTAATTGTTCTTAATTTTATAAACTCCTTTTTATTTTTAGATATGACGTTCAGCTTGAAAGTTTGGAAAAATCTAGAGTTAAAGAATATGAAAGAATTATCTCTAAACAGCAAACCGATTACAAAATCTTCTGTAAGAAGAGTAGAGCTGATCAAAACAAGGAAATTTCTCGTTTTAAAGATGAACTCAAAAGAGAAGAAAAGAGTATTCTTAAAGAATTGAAAATGAACAGGCTGAAAAGACCAAAAGAAATCGTTAAAGAAGAGATCAGGCTCAAAATGTTAGAAATTATTTCAAAAAATCAAAAATCAATTGCTAACTTTGAACAAGATCAATTAGATATTTACGAGGAAGGTTCACTACAATTAATTAACAATTTTAAAACTGATCTGCTAGATTTTCAACTCGAATATTTAAATGCAAAACATAATCTCATTCGAGCAAAGGATGCAAAACATAATCTCATTCGAGCAAAGGAAGCTGATATTTGGGAGATGGAGCAATCGCACATGCAAATTTTCCACAATATCGTCAAAAACAACCTTTCAGAGAGTTTTTTGATGCGAAGGCATCAAATGCATATTAGGCATCAAAAAGATATCGAGCACCACCGACAATATGACGCTCAAAAGTTAGAAATTATGCGATCACGTCATTTATTGGCTAGAAGAAGACTCCCAAAACAACAAAGAATAATTCTAAGAAGATCTATACACGATTTCAAGAAGCAAAATATCAAAAATTCTTCGCGCAGAGATGATAAGGAAAAAATTCGCCAATTTGAGGCAGAACAACTGCAAATTATGCGCAATGAACGTATCTTGCTGGATAAAAAGTTGGATAGGGAGTTAACAGATTTCAAGCATGCTGCTGATTCATCAATGATAGAGTTAGTTTCGCTTCAAAATGAAAGAAAAATGCATTTGACACAGCAAGAAAATGACAAATTGAATGAAATAGATTTGAACTTCCAAGATGAGCTGAAATCCTGGAGGGATAGATTAAGTCAGCGTAAAGAAACGCTTGAGACCAAATGTAGCCAAGATAATTTCGACATTAAACTGTACTTTCAACAGACCTCTTCAACAGAATTAACAAAACTTCAGATAGCTCAAGGAACATCACGCGCATTCAATCCTAAGTTGTTCCAGATTAGTCCTACTATTCCAATATCTAATGTGGATGATTCTTAAATAATCATTAATTTATCTTGCGACACATATTTACCCGAATATATTCTTTTTTATTTTTCTTTTGATAAATGATTAAATTCCTCACTTTTATTTACTTAGTCTTTCACTTCAACCTTTAAGGCATCCTGAATTCTCAACGCAATCATCTAACTTATTCATTTTATATAAATGTTCTAAGCTGAATTTTCAATTTAGTATCATACATCAATATTTACTATATTCTCGAAACATGATTCCATTTATTTATTATATTCAAGCGAATTAGTCATTGCGAGTACTTGGTATCTGAATTGGGATGCCTGCAGAATTATTTAAAATCTTTTCAAAATTCAAAGATTTAAGAGTTCCCAGATTTGTAGATTTGGAATTGTTCTGATTGGAAGCTGCGGCATTATAGATCAGCTAAAATAAAATAATTGAGTAAGCAGTAAATTTTGTATTATAGTTTCCTTCACACATAAATTATTCTAAATGTGAAGTGAGATGACAGACTTTTTAAGTAAGTATTTCAAGGGATTAAAACAGTATGTGCAAATGTAGATACTATTAGCAATCAACTTGCCAGTACTTAATGGCAAAATATCCTTTTAAAAACATGCTACCATCGATCTACTCACTAATTATTGAATTAGCCTTGGATACAAATAATGCTGTACCGATTGATCAATTTCGCGCATTCTTTTGATGATACAAGTACTACAAGTAATTTGATATAATCCATAAATGTATGTCATTGTCATAATTTCACAATGACATACCATCCGTGGTGACTATATTTGATTAACGTTAATGTTGGATTTTGAGTAATGATTTTATCGATGGGGATTTTGATCAACACATGTTGGATTTTGTTCAACATATTACAATGCATATGATTTAAATCAACAATTACAAAAAAAGTAGTATATATAAATATATATACTTTTATATAAATATTCAATTACAGATGTACAATGCTTAATCATTCTATTTCCATTGGGAATCGTTCTGCTGGTAGCTATCCATGTACTGCTGCGTTTTCTCCGATTTATTCTGATGAGGAAAACTCAAATCGTCGTAGATGCTTTTTAGGTCCTTAAAAACCCAACTATCGAATCTCGGGGTAATACCCGTTGTTTCAGCCACCAGTATAATCGACTGCTTGGGTTGAGCCTCAAGTAGTTCACGAATCTCAGTAATATGGACACTATCAGTTGAAGAACGAGGACGTCCAATTAAAAAAGGTTATACAGAACTAGCATAACTCAGCAAGTTTTAATGCTCTCTTGCTGAATCGAGATAATGGGCAATTTTTGCGCGCTATATTAAAGTTAAAGTCTCCCTAATTTTATGTGGTTTTTAACTTCAAAACACCATAACTCGCAAAACCTTCATCTGGATTTTGCATCGATTCCCGCCAAGTGCATCAATATAGCAAGAAAACTCGATGAGTTATACTTCCGCAAAGGACTGGTACAGAGTTGGAAATTTCCTTTGCAAGTTGTTGTTCCACTTGATAAGTTTGACACCTTAAAACCCCCCAGAGTGGACTTTGGAAGGTATTAGTTTGAGAATAAGAAAGTTTAGTTATGTTCCTTGCCCAAAACAAATTTTTTTAAATTTTCAAAATTGACCCGTTTTCCTGACTATTAACTAATTAAGTACAGGGTGTAACAAAATTGATGCCCTATGCTATTATACCTAGGGTTGCAAAATTCCCGGGAATTTTCAAATGTGGAAACTTTCCGTGAATTTATAAGACCTGGAAATTTCTGCATAGTGTTTAAATAAATCCGATTGTTTCCGAGGCATTTCTCTGAGGAAATAAATTGAATTCAATTAAAACCTTTCTTTATTTGCCTCTAAATACTCAAAAAATAAAGGAAAAATGTAAATTATACAATCAGTGCCGAACTGATTCAAGATGGATCAATAATAAATGTAATACAAACAATCGAATACTAGTTATCCGATTCTTCTATTTACGTATAACAATCGAGAAACCTATCAAATAGTCTAACAATATGTTTCTGACTAGTTATTAAGTTAAAACTGATATGAGACAAACAGAAGCTAATAGCTTATAATAATATATTGACTACAACTCTAGTCAATAAATATCTGACAAAATTTAACCGAGTTTTATTTAACTTCATTGAAATGAAAAGTATATTGGCTATAATTGTTCTGAATCTTGTGATTCTCGTGAATGGCATTACCATTCTAAATATTGAATACAAAAATTGTGGCTGGTTGGAAAATCGTTTACTGAGATGCAAATTAGATGGACTTTTCATGTCTACTTGCCCATAGCATTCTATACACTAAGGCAATGGTGCTGATTGGTAGACTTGGACTAGTGATTGGTTAGTTTACTTTTATATCAAAATTCTAATACAACTTTAAATTTACTGTAACTACCCATATTAAGGAAATAATTAATAACCTACTTCCCTTCAATGAAATCATGAATGTCTGGAGATAATTTTATATATAGTGTATAGAATGCTATGACTTGCCAAATTTAATGTTAATGGTGTAGCCAGGACAGGTCTATTGACAAATACAAACAAAATAATGCATTTCAGAACTGGGCCACTATACAATATTATAGTCGGCACAGTAAAATCTTTGAATATTTCTCATTAAAAATACTACGCACATAGTTGATAAATCCTTTCTAGTTCTTTTGTAGTTCTTAGTGAAGCTACGTTACCAACGGATAATATTCATCGACTATTTTTGCGAATAATAATGGTCAAAGAACACAAATTTCGACGAGAAATATGGCAATAGGGATGCTTAAAGGTGGAATGACACAGAATTGGGTTTCTGAAGAAGTCGGAGCAAACATTCGTACGATACGCAGGTGGTGGGACAATCATATGAAGGGAATAGCTCTTGAGAACACACCGGTCGTGGACGGAAGAAATCCCTCTCAAAAGTGGCCTAAATTATAATATCCAAGTCACTCAGCAAAAAGCAGCAATCTACACGTGAACTGTCAAAAAGGTTGAAGAGGAATGGTATAACAGCATCTCACATGACTGTCCAACTTTATTTAAAGACTACTATTCTGGGCGAAAGGTACCTGGCCTGGCAACTCCACAGATTTGAATCCAATAAAGAATGGGCTATTGTGCAGAGCAGCGTCGATGGTATAGAGGAGGCAACCAATCTAAAAGTTCTCGAAAGACAGCTAAAATTCGCATGGTCGCAGATAACCCCCGATATTTTAGATAACCTTGTTAGCAGTATGCCTGAAAGGGTTAAAACATGTGTTAAACTTAATGGTGGATATATTGGAAAGTGACTAATGTACTAACTCTTTCCAATCGAAAATTATAATTACTTATTTAACAGGGAATCAATTTTGTTACACCCTGTGAATTGTGCAGAATCAGTATCCTGACCAACATCAACAAGATCATGATGCGTTTGTAAATTATATTTGAATTCTTAGACCAAAATGATTGCTCTCCCCGTGGAAAAAGTGGGGATCCCTAAATCGCAAGAGATTTAGGCTCTAAAATTGAGGAGCCTCAAATCATTCTGTCCCAAACGCTGCACTGGGGGGGGGGCAAAATGCTAGTGTTTATGGGCCACCCCAGACCTCTATCTAGAGATATTTTCGGGGGCCCCAGGCCTAAAACGCTAGCATATTTTTATGTTGGAGGAGCGCCCGAAACGCTCTTACATCCGGACATGTTCAGTAGGCACGGAAAGGCGGTTTATCATTGTCATCATTTTTAATGAGGATCGTTGGAATTACAACCGCCCTCCATCGCGGAGGAATCTCACTGCTATGGAGTAGTTCTTCATACCGTATGATTATCTGGCGCCGCTTGAGTCCTCTCTGCCTCAGACAGTGGCATACTATTTCACCTGTAAGTAGTGGATATGTTTGCCAAGATTTAACAACTGTTTTTGAATTATACTTGCCATTTTGCGGATACTTTAAGGTCTTTTGAAATGACCTTGTCATATATAAAAAGAGGCTTTAATGGAACATCGAAACGATTATTCTGAATTGGAAACAATTCTACGCGTCGTTGTGATTAAGAAATTTCGATATTTTGAATAATTTTTGAGTTACGATGATGACAAGGACGTTAGATTGTCAATTTTTGGAAAATTACTCCTCAAAATTTATAAGATCAAGCGGGGCTTTAGGATTTATTAAATAAGCCCAAGAGGGTTACTAAAAGTTCCTATTTTAACCTTATAGGTTAGCCTTGAAAAATAACCTGTATATGAAAACATCCCTCAATTTAACGTTAACAATCGGGTAAATAGGTCGATTTTGAAATTTGCAGCCCCACACCTTTTTTTAGGAAGGGCGCTCCCTTCAGGTAAAATTTTCTTTGACCATCTACCTTGCGATTTTTACCCAATTTTACTCAACCACAATATAAATAGACATCATATAACTTATATCAATAGAATCTTAAAAATTTTAGATACTCCACATTTCAATATATAATTCATACTACATATAGCTCCAATGAAGAAGAAAAGCTATTTTACTGATTATTACCGTATACAGCTTTATTTGTGCATTATATAGTTGAACTTGGATAAGACGTACCCCTTCGGGAAGGAATTATTAGTACGTACTAGCTGAGTTTGTACTACAAAGAAATCTATATTATAGATGGATTTTGGTTCAGAGAAATGAGTACGTACTAAACCGAAGAACGTATTATCTGAGTACGTATTAACCAAGTTTAACTGTGTTTAATCGTGCGGTTTTCCGAATTTCGCGAATAACTTTTATTATCGTACACAGCTAATTTGTCACTAGGGGGTTTGACCATCAAAATTGGAGCGCCTCCCTAATTCTTTTTCAGAAAAAATAGGGTTGCTTTGCTAAAACAAGAAGTAGGAATGGAAGTCTGTGGGTATTCTCACATGAGATGGGAATTACTTTAAGCCTATGGGTATTCCCACATGTGGGTAACTGTGGGATTTTGTGGGGATTTCCTGTGGTTTCTATGGAATTATGTGAGTATTCCCATAGTAATCCTGTGAGAATGGGTATTGAAATTCCATACCCACGGCAACCATGACAAAACACCACTAGTGGTAATGAATTTATTACATTCACATCTCACATGACATACTTGCGAACTATAAAATCAGAACATTATAATTTACGAAAGTTACAAAAGGAATGTCTTGAATTCCACGTCTTCGAGCGAAAATTCCTTAAACCTTCAACGTCGCTGTCCGAATATGGGCAAATTCCGATATTGTTCTACATTTCATTGATATTGGGTACTTAGCACGTTAAAAAGCTTCCAACTCAAATGCTCAGAAACGAAACAGGAATTGTGAGTTGTTTTCAAGATAAAAAATAAGCTGAAAATTGAAGAGTCTAACTTTAAAACACCATTTTTGCAAAAACGGTCTCCTATCTCGATTCAGTATCAAGATAGTATGAAATCTAAGAGTTAAGCTTCCAAAAAGGATTCAAATTTGAAATTTTGCAAAAAGGTCTCTTTGCAATTTGTTTTGATGACTTCCCTCAAATGTTTGTTGGGGGTTCCTAAATCGTTAGTGATTTCGGGATTGAAGGTTTCCTAAAATGCTAGCGTTGTAGGACTTGGAACCTCAAACCCCAAAACGCGAATAGACCTGCATTTTTTCAAATGATTCGATGGCATTTTCTGGAATTGGTTCACCCTTTCTTTTATTTTCAATCCAAATTTGTTCCCAAACTTTAATTGTACCTTAATTTCAGAAAAATTTAATGCCAATAATGTGTGAATTTGCACTCAAAACACTAATATTTTACAATGAGTATTTGATCTCAAAAATTATCTAGGTGCGCGGGACGCGAATCGTTCCTTTTTTCATTTTGTTTTCAGTCAGAAAGTGTCTATAAGCGTGAAAATTTATAATATTACACAATATACCCTATCTTATAATCTATAGATTTAGACTTATAAAGATTTATGGGTTTGAGATTAGAAACGTTTCTCTGAAGGACTGTATATACCCTGATTGATCTGCATTACCTTTTATATAGATTCATAATAACCTTGTAGAATCTGATAGTATATGTCCCCTCCCCTCGCCGAATGAAATAGCTGGCTACGCCACTGATCTTAAACCAAATTATTTGCGGGAAAGGTTCGAACTCATTATATTAATAGACACAAGCGCGCTTCGCTTGCTTGAGCTGCGCGGCTGGCGGACACTTTGTGTCCGCCAGAGGCTCCCTTCGGTTGCCTGGGGTCACATTGGTTAATTATAAGGGAGATAACATCCCTAAATACGTCTGTCATAATGCTATAATCGATAACGCACGAAAAATCACCAAATTTGTCAAATCTAAAAATTTTGATGCGTAATGATGACGTCAACAGAGTGATGAGTCATCATTTTTTGATGATAGTTTCATTATATGTGAGATATATTAATATACACATTCTATTAAAATTTCAGCCTTCTAACTCCTATAATGGCTGAGTTATGCTCGAATAGCTGTATTGCTTAACTTTTAAAAATATGACAATGACGTCATAATTCCATGATGAGTCGACATTTTCGTCTGAGCTCAGAACTTAGTGGAGCCATAGCCAAAAGACTCCCACATGCCAATTATCAGCTCTCTGGGCCTGACAGTTTCTTTAATCAATTCGTTACAGATACATACTAGTATATATATATACACACATACACACACATTAATCGAGTTTTAGTACTTAGGTCATTTCAAAAGTACTGATCACCCCCCACCAATTTGATATTAAGCAACGACTGATGTGTTATTTAATTACATATACTCGAAATAGTGTCCCTTGACGCGAATACACTCCTTTAGACGGTCTACCCAGCAGCGAATGTCTTTTTATACTCCGTCTGGGGATTTCAGGTACATACTTATGAATGGCGAATCCGATCTCCATTCGACTAGTGAACTCCTTGCCAGAGAGATGACTTTTCAGCTTGGAAAACAACCAGAAGTCACAAGGACTTAGGTCAGGGGAATGGGGAGGGTGATTCAGTGTTTGTATCCCTATATCCTCGATGTGTGCGGCGACTTGTTTAGTTTTATGGCTACTGGCATTATCATGTAGAAGTTTAATTCCACGAGGACCAGTTCTCGGCCGACGCTATGTGTATTGTTTACCGACTTCTGCGAGCACATGAGTGCAATAAAAGTCTCCAGTAACATTCTGGACCATCGGAGCGCAAACTTGAGCAACTGGCCCGTAGGAGTCAAAATGCAATTGCGTACATTACCTACTTGGCAAGGAAATCTGGACGCGGTTTTTTAGGTCGGGGTTCGCCCGGATGCAGCCAACACTTAGATTTTTCCTTGGATTTAGGTTGTGAATAATAAATCCAAGTTTCATCTCTGGTTACTATCTCATAGAGTCGCCTTGCATCAAATCTTTCGTAATGTAGAATATTTTCACAGCATTCTATCCTCTGTTTCATCTGGGCCTGACAGCAAATACGGCACCCGCCGAGCGCAAACCTTCCTTACTCCGAGATCTTCCTTCAGAATGCGGTAAATACTTCCCGTTAAGATATTCATATACTTAGAAATCTCTTCAATAGAGCAGTAAGGGTCATTTCGAAGAAATTCACCAACTAACTCAATTGAGGGTTCACAGGTTGCAGGTTTAGGCCTACCAGTCCGAGGCTCATCTTCAATGCTGTCTCTTTCCTCTCTGAATAGTTCAGCCCATCTTCTAACCGTGGAATAAGCAAGTACTTGATCTCCACAAACTTCCACGAGATCATTGTGGATGTTTCTGTTCGAATCTTTTAGCAGTGAACGAAACTTGATATACACCCTTTGCTCTTGCTCAATAATTGACGATTTTGAAGCCATAAATGTATGTAGCCAAAACTGACAAGATTGAAATGATGATTGTAAGAAAAATACTTATGCTATCTTAAAATTTCTTTTAGATATTAGGAGAGAATGGGTAATGCTATCTGGATTATATTAATTGGTGCATTAGATATACAATAGCTGTCAAAAATCAATAGTGATCATTACTTTTGAAATGACCTAAGTAAGGATTACTCAGACAAAAGTATGGACAACCACGAAAATATATGTAAATATTAAAGTAGGTCAATTCAAAAGGGAATATTTACTCAAAGGGACCGTATATTATATTTTGATCAGAAAACCAATGTAGAACTTTAATCAGAAATGTGGAATTTCAATAAAATTAATAAGTTCTACATTGGTTTTCTGATTAAAATTCAACATATTTGCTGATCAAAATATACAACACACTCTCGTATTCAAACGGTAAGAAATACTCTTTTGATTTCAAAGTCGTAATCTACACATTCTAATTACCCATAATCGAGAACTTGAACCCAATTATTAACACGCAAGTTTTAAAAAATCCACTTATGATACCTGATGCTACTTGTCCCTAGTCACGGCCATTATAGTAGTATATTCTGCAGATTAGAAACATAAAGTGGCACAGGTTAATAATTTTTCGCATGAGAATAGGTATATGTGTTGAAAGTTTAAAAAATGAATAATTCGGATGTTTAGTTGACGTATTTGAAATTGAAAAAATAGAATATTTCTTACAGTATGAGTACACATTCCTTTACGAACAGATTCACTTTAATACTTTTGCATGGAAGTTTGCGTGGTGATCGAATAATTTTGCCCTGGTAGTGTATAAAAGACGCGTACTTTACTAATGTTAAAATATATAATAAAATTTGTTGTGGTTTATAATTTCATTATGGATATCCCTACAATATTATACAAGTGACATCATCATGGCATCATGAAGTCACAGCAAATATATTAATTCCTCGTTTTACTGTAATATCATACAACTAATTAGTTGCAATAAATCCCACCATAGCATATTGACTGTTTGTTGGCTCAAATATATCAGTTCAGCACTTTTAATAAAAGTGTGACAGTGGGTCACAGTCAACTAAAAAAGTTGCCCAACAGGGGGATGGAATTGTTCTTCGACATTTCCTTACTTGGTAACGCATTATATTATTAAGTAGAAACATTATCCAAGAATATTAAAACACTTCTGCCTTTTCTGGTCCAAATTTAATATATCTACTACAGTCATATTGTTTTACAAAAAATCCGAAATGGAGAAACAAGGCTGGATTCGGTTAACCGGCTAACCCCAGTCAATCAAAGTTAACGGTTAAGAAAATCTTGGATCTGTTAGCCGATCTGCTTTATTTTGTAAATATTTAGACTAATTTCATTGTTGTTCGATGGAGATTCATGAATATTATTTCTAAATTTTGATATTACAATATGTATTATTTCTATTTTCTATCCAAATAGCATACGTATTTCGAGACCATTGAAATGTGAATTTCCAATATCAGGTTAAATATTAGTCCAAAAAATCCATATTTCTACCAATTAAGATCTACATCGGTTAACTGCCCTAAAAGAAACCAAATAACCGAGCCCTAAATCGGTTAATCAACCCCAGCCCTGAGAGAAAAATGCTAGGGAAGGATTTCAGTTTATGCAACGTGAAATCTGAAAATTAAAAAAATAGATATGTAGAAGCATAAAGAATTGAAACAAAATTTGAACCAAAATCTAATTGACTTCGTTACATTTAATCAAAATAATTATACACAGCAATTAAACGCAGGCATATTTATTAATTAACGGAATTTTAACCAAACAAAATAATATAATGGTCTAGCATCAAATGGATTACTCTAATTACAAATAATAAGAACATAATAATTCATCATTTTGCATCGCGTTTTTACTTTTTTTTTTTCTTTTGCACATAATATTTATAATCATGATCCAGATATTTAAATATAATGGTCTTAAACATTTTGTAACATAATACACAGAAAAATATTAGAAAAATAATACAAAATACAGCACACAATATTGGATGTGAATAATATATGCCCATTTGTGCAGCGTATAGATCGGCATAGATGGAAGATAATACATACCAATACGAATATCCAGAGATTGGAATTATTTCCTTTTTTCTCACCATGTGTAAAAACTGCTTCATTGTCTTAAAATTGAACGATTCATTCATTGCATCGTTATTTAAGATGAATATTTCATAGTCATAATAGGATAAGTCTGATATATTCCAAACAACAAATTTAGGAAGTTTAGGACATATACCCATTACTTTAGAAATTATACTACAAGAATACGAATAGAAAAAAGCAAAAAGTCCATCAAAACAATCGATATTATTATGCAACATATGGATACTTTTATTCCACTCTTGACTTATAAAAGAATCATTTTCAAAAACAAAAATACTGATGTATTTACGTTTAGAGATAGATATTATATCTGGAAGATCTGAGAGAGTAATAGTTTGAAATTGACTATAGCTTTCTTCCTTAATCCAAAAATTTAATTGTGAAACAGAAATAATGCCATCATAAATAATTTTAATTCCATTTTTAAACGCAACAAAATAAGGATACGATTCAACAACACTAAAAAGAGAATGATTTTTGGTGAAAAAAAATTTGCTTTTATATTTCAGTTCTATGGCTGCTTGAGTGTAAATAGAATGAATTCGAGTGTCAATAGTACGGTTATAGACACAAATATAGAATGTTTGCATTTTATACATAGTAGTAAGAGTAGTTAAATTTGCATCATCATCAATTTCATTCAATAGCGCATTGTTAAGATTATCAACAAATCGATTTATTGTTAAACGGGAAATTTCCCCTTTCAATTGATACTCCAGACCATTATCGTAGAATATAATAGTTGGAGTAAAAAGAATACCGATAACTTTACTAGATTTTCGGAAAGTATTTACATTCAATTTTGCTATCTTCAAATCTGAAAATGAAAATTGTTCAGCTAAATCTTCCCAGAATAATAACAATTCATTACACTGAGTACACCAGGGAGTATAAAATAAAACAAGCCATTTTCCTTGATATCGGACAACCCGAAAGTCATTATTCATTTCATGCACCAAAGATGATTGAATAGAAAAAGATGAATAAACAAAAAAGAGAATAGAACAAAATCGCAAAATTATAAGCATTCTAAACGACAAAAATAAATAAATCAAAATGAATGATTTAAATTCTGCACTGAAATAGGACAAATTATTCAAATCTCAAATTAATAAGGTTGACCTTTCTTATGGACATTTTGTTTTTTCATCAAAATTTTGCCAACAGTCCTTTTTAATCATTTTTAGATCCCTAGAATTTAAATGCCAATATTTCGCCACTTAGAGCCACTTGCACCACCTGGTGTCACCCAAAAAGAGACAAATTTTTGAAGCGAAATACAACCAATACTATTTTTCTCAATTACTCTATACAATGCAATCAATGTTTCACCTTCTGATTTGTTTAAATGGAATATTAGAAAGACAATGATCGAAACATTTAAGCTCTCTTCTTACCAAATTTTGTATAATCTGTCATTATGTATGCTGAACGCCGATTATTCGCGGTTTTTTCGAAATTTCGAACATAATTCACACTAATTCGCGAAACAGAATTTAAAATAGGAAATCGGCTTCATTAGATATATAATTCATCACCTATTACATGTTTTTGGAAAGTTTTAACCCTAGATCTCAAACCTTCTCTTGTAGAAAATATTTTTTAGCAATTCATTATTGGCATCAAAAGATATTCGAGAAAACTAATGACAAATAAAAAAATATTTCCTGGTCGAAAAAAATGTTAAGAACAATGTAAATGAGCTATTAAGGATAAATACAAGCATTCATGGGCATTTATACTGATGAATTAGATATAATCCAAACAAAATAGCAAAAGTATAATGATATTCCACAAATTTCCTTGAGGCCCCTAACTCCCGAATAATTTTAACCAAATGGGAAGAATAATTCATAGTTCTAGCACTACAGGGTATAATCCAACAGTTTAGAATGAATAAAGAGCTTCTAAAAAGTATATTAGGAAGTTAGAGCGAGAGTCTACTCTACGACTTTTAGATTCAAAGTTAGGATTTTCGGAAAATGCTACGTCATCACATGATAAAAATCTGAAACTTAGTATCTATAGGACGTAGTACAATTATTGCCAAAGAATCATATATATATATATATACTGTTATAAAAAGTATATTAGGAATTGAGAGCTAAGAATTTGGGCATATATTTCCAAAGATAGGAAGGTATCTGTTTTTGGACCATAAATGGGGGGGGGGGGATTTTATCGAATCTGGGAGGTAAAAGGCCAGAACTTCCAAAATAATTATTAAAAGTGCTCCAATTTTCTGTACACATTATTTCCGACAATTGCATTTATTATTTAGCTTAATAGCTACTTTGGACACATATTTCACTATTAGATTCGCCATTTTCTATTATATTCGAAGTTCTCCATAGAATTTGTATTACAATAAAATCAATGAAGTCGAAAAATATTTATTTTTTTATAAAGTGATGTTTGAGGAACCTATATATTATCATATATATCCTTTCATTTAAGATTATAATACAGTAGGACGTCAGTTATCCGAACGGGTTGGGACCGCGGGGGTTCGGATAACTGAAGTTGTTATGTGATTCTATAGAAAAGTTGGTCAGTAGTACTAAGTACAGTAGACCCTCGATTATCCGACACCTCGATTATCCGAACAGTGTGTTCGAGTACCACTCATTTTATCAAATACTTTTCAATCGAATTTGTGAAAATGATGTGTTCGGATAACTGAAATGATGTGTTCGGATAACTGAAATGATGTGTTCGGATAACTGAAATGATGTGTTCGGATAACTGAAATGATGTGTTCGGATAACTGAAATATGTGTTCGGATAACTGAAATAATGTGTTCGGATAACTGAAATGGTGTGTTCGGATAACTGAAATAATGTGTGCGGATAACTGAAATGATGTGTTCGGATAACTGAAATGATGTGTTCGGATAACTGAAATGATGTGTTCGGATAACTGAAATGGTGTGTTCGGATAACTGAAATATGAGTTCGGATAACTGAAATAATGTTTAATAAATCAATTCCTTAAAAATGTATGTTCCAAAACTGTCAATTTGTTTGGCTATACATGCGTGTAAGTAGTATTCAAATCATAATACGTTCTTTAATAACATCTAAGTTGGTACATGTGCATTTAAGAGCGTAAAATACGTATTTCGCTTATCCGAACGATTTCACTTATCCGAACACCAATCTTTGAACTAACAAACGGAGGTGTTCGGATAACCGAGGGTGTACTGTAGTCATAATGATGAATATGGATAAAATACTTATTAGCGTATGTAGGTATCATCAATAGTATATAAAATGATGGCAGTGTAATAATTTCAATTATCAACTCAGGATGCATCATTTATACATTTATTATATTTTTGTTTGGTCAACCAAGGGGTTCGGATAACTGAAGTGTTCGGATAACTAAAGTTCGGATAATTGACGTTCTACTGTATATTATATATCTTCAATGGTTTTTAAGATATGATATCGGCCTCTTTTGGGACCATAGAGATGCATGATGCCCGATCTTTACCTACAATAAGCAATAACTTACCAACAAATGGTCGGATCTGAACAATCTTTTTTTAAAATGATGATAATTTTATTTTGGATACAATTATCGCTAAATAGCTGATATCACACTAGCCATGTCCCCAACATTTTAGAAATGAACTCCCTTATAAAGATATTTTGATTTGATTTGATATGCCTTTTTACTAAATATTTGTGTTTTATGATCTCTAAAGAGGCTAAAACAATTTTGAGGTCTATATCATCAAAAAATATCAAATAAGCAAGAAACTAAGTGATGAATGCGCAGAAAAACCACCAATAATTTTTCAATTTTTAGCAACGTTAAAAACTTTAGGAGGTTAACTTATAAAAATCAAAATAAATACCGTCCAAATGGTAAGATTAGATGGTAGACCACTCAGTGATGCAATGAAATTGACAATAAAAAAACCATTTTTTTGCGTCAGGCAATGTTTTGCGAGGGCACTAGCGTTAACCATGCCAGATCATCATTTTAATGAATTCGTGCACAGCACTAAATTTCCGGAAATTTGATATATACAGTGGAACCTGTATATAACGGCCACCCAAGGGACTGGACAAAATTGGCCGTTATACACAGGTGACCGTTATATACAGGTGATTGTCTCAATCCCCAAAAGGCATCAACGTAGTACAATAAATATAAGTTTTTAGAAATCCATTACTTGAAGTAATTACACGAAACTTGTCTATCGTTCGTAACAGGCCCCGTATTAAACACATAAAAAGGTGAAAAAGGTGATGGCTGTTATAGACAGGTAGTGGCCGTTATAGTCAAGTAGTGGCCGTTATAGACAGTTTTAGGGTTAGCAAGGGACTACAAACGGGTAGCCGCTGGCCGGGTTGAGCAGGTGACCGCTATACACAGGTTAAATATTATGGAATTTCGGACGGGACTGTTCATTGGTGACCGCTATAGACAGGTGACCGTTATATAGAGTGGCCATTATAGCAGGTTCTGTATACAAGCGCGCTTCGTTTGCTTGCGCTACGTGGCTGGCGGACACTTTGTGTCCGCCGGAGGCGCCTAGGTGCACATTGATTAATTATAAGGGAGATAACATCACTAAACACATATGTCCTACTGTTATAATCGATATCGCACGAAAAATCACCAAATTTGTCAATTTTTGAAATTTTGATCATAATGATGACGTCAAACAGAATGATGAGTCATCATTTTTTGATGAAAATTTCATTATATTTGAAATTTATTATTATACACATTCTATTACATGTTCAGCCTAACACCTAAAATGGCTAAGTTATGGTCGAAAAACTGAAATTTCTAATTCTAAAAAAGGTGACAATGACATCATAATCCCATGATGAGCCGACATTTTCGTCTGAGCTCAGAACTTAGTGGAGCCATAGCCAAAAGACTCCTACATGCCAAAAATCAGCTTTCTGTGCTTGGCAGTTTCTTCAATCAATTCGTTACAGCTAAAATTCTTCAAATATGGTCAATCATAGCATTCTATATACTAATGCAATGGCACTCTATTCAAAATCTGGACTATGGATGGCAATTACCATCGGCTTTCAAAATATCATGTATTGTTATACTGCCTTTCATTACTATTCTAAAGTACTCTAATGTAACATTTGATTGATTTTAATGATTTCGGACCACCCAACCCACTTAAAATTAACATATTATTATACACTTTAATGGTAAATCACAATCAATACACTGCTAAATATAAATAAATAATTAAATAAATAAAAGATATAGTGTGACAATTCATTTAGAACTAGACTAGATTCTTCATTCTCTCTCTCTTTCTCTCTCTCTCTCTCTCTCTCTCTAAAACAAAAGAACATAGAAAAAATACAGTCAGGACCGCTTATTGTGAACCACCAGGGGGCCAAGAATCTGTTCATAATAGAGATACAGTCAGGTTCGCTTATTATGAACATTCGTTTATTATGAACTAACTCTCTGGTCCCAATTCAACAGGTTCCATAGGATTTGTATTAGGTCGAGTTCGCTTAATATGAAGTCCCTCTATTATGAACATACTTTATGGTCCCCAAGGTGTTCATAATAAGCGACCCTGACTGTACTTCATATTAATTAAGCGAACTTGATTCAATACAAATCCTATCTAAAAAAGGAATTCGGACCAGGAGGTTAGTTCATAGTAAACGAATGTTCATATTAAGCGGGTTCATAGTAAGCGACCCTGACTGTAGTTATAGTATATTTTTAGCCTAGTGTTATCTCTATTTCATCATTACGAATGTAGACTTCAGAAGAATGACATGACGCTCCAAATCGTTAAATTAGAAGAACTTCTAGAATTTTAGTATACTCACTCTCTAAAACAATACTCTTTTTTATCTTAGCATTAGTGATATTATGAATGGCATTATTCACGTGTTGAATCGAAGGGGTGGATGAGGAAATTACCTTCTCATTTTTAATAATTTCAAATAATTCGACTTCATTAATGATATTTTCCAATGACATGGTATCGGTTAGTGAGTGGCAGGATAGTTAAATTTTGTTTGTTTCCTTATAAAAAGCGTTGTAATATAAATTTTCATTAATAATTATTGAACGTTCGATTGTAGAAATTTCATTATGATATTGTATCTTAAGAAAAAAGATGACCGTTGAATTTGGTCAATAAATAACCCACCGATAGGGAGTTCGACTAGATGCAATTTAGAATTAATACAATTAAGAGTAGAAATAGTAAACTTAGCTTCTGTTTCTTTGAATTCCGCAAGACTTTTCTGATATGCTTCTTATATCCTCCTTTACTCCTTGCCATATAGAGATAGTCTTTGACAACTAACAGTAGCGTCCGTCAGATAACTAGGACAGTTAGGAAAGATGCTAGGGACTGCACCCTTCTTGAGACCCACTTTCTTCCTTTCCGTCTCAATCATCCTCAATCCATCTGAGAATTGAATGGTCATTTCGATGTCTTCTTCATGGAAATGGCGTATGCAGACCTTGAAATAAAAAAACAAACTACAATAGACTATTGTGATTAAAGTGTATTATCCAACATACCCTCAATCGTTTGTTCATCTCGTAGTCTTCTCTCCGCCGAGGTATAGCTCGGAACCATTTATCACGAGTTACATTGTCAGCAGGAAAAGAGAAAACAGGTTGGATTCATCTTATCACAATAGTTTGACTTACAACCAGCATACATGCCAACCTGAGTCATTATAAAATCGGGACGCAGCGTTGAAAAAAAAGCGGGACATAATGGGGAAATTTCATTTAAAAGCGGGACACTCGATAAAATGAGGTCAAGAGGAGGGTGAAAAAAGCGGAACGTCCCGCCAAAAAACGGGACAATTGGCAAGTATGAACCAGGTACCAGACGAGCCATGTTGAAAAGTATGCTGTGAATCGAGTAATAGTGAGAATAGGGTAGAATAGAGCAGACGTGATGTGAAGATGAATGTTGAATAGACAAGCGATGTGCAGATAGGCGATTTGAGTGAGTGACAATATTTTGAGAACATTTTGAAATATCGTAAAAATATCGTTTTTAATTATTATGGGTGACCAAAATGTGGTTAGTCATTTTATTCAGTGACGTTTATTAGACAGAAGTTGACACATATTGGTAAATTCACAGGCTTTTTTCTAAGTAATTACATCAGTGCATATATTTCCTGAACCCGAGGTTAAAAAAATCAAGATGTTGTCATTGTAAGCAGGGTATTATACAGCCTTCCAGAGATACGCTCCTAATCTAAAATTTCTAAATTTTCATACTCCTAAATCGCTAAATAACATCATAATATTGACTAAATTGGGTATTTTTCTGAATTTTTACGCTCCTAAACACATTGCGGCTTAAAATCATACGCCTAAAGGAGCGTCTCGCGCTCCTAGATAATCCCTTGATTGTAAGGTGATGTATTCTGATATTTTTCACGCATAGATAGATGATGCAAATATCCAGGAAAATGAATTATTTCAGTTTCGGAAAATTATTCCAAAATATCTTCTAAGTAAGTAGGAGTATATTAATTTATCATATTTAATCATAAAATCATAAAACTTGATAAATTAATTGTCTAGAAAGTTCGATGGTAATGGCCATCCATGGTCCAGATTTTGAATAGAGTGCCATTGCCTTAGTATATAGAATGCTATGGGTCAATATACATAGGGCATTCCAAAAGTTCTCGTCCAAAATCTGTATCTCAAATGAGAGTGAAAATAGGATATTTTCGGTTTGTCCATTGAATTCCTTAAGGGATCAGCTTCCAATTTGTATATTGGATTATTTTAAGAGGACAATTATTGTGGTTCCTATATTAGATTTTTGTGCATCGGTTTAGGGCACTGCCTTTGAACGTGATTTGGGGTTCCCTTTGATATATTTCAGTTCTGAGCAGATTTAGATTAAAATTGATCCCGTCATCCAATTCTACGCATCAACTAACATATAGATTGAATTCTCTGAAGTATTATAGTTTGAGGCTGAGGGAATAATTGTGTTTTGAAGTGGTTTACTACCATTTTTGTCCCACTTTTTGAGCGTCGAAAATTGACAAAAAATCCACTAAAAGTGGCATGATATTTTTTCAACACGAGCAATACTATTGAACACCTCCCGATTACTTTTTCACATTGGTTCTTAATTATTTCACCTTTTAATGACCTTATTCTACGATTTTCACAACTTTTATTCTCCAAATTTAGTTTTAAGCCATTTTCAATGGGAAGATTCCAACTTTTCGACACTACCCTAAACCGATGCATAAAAATCTAATATAGGAACCACAATAATTGTCCTTTTAAAATAAACCAATATATAAATTGGAAGCTGATCCTCTAAGGAATACAGTGGACAAATTGAAAATATCCTATTTTCACTCTCATTTGAAATACAGATTTGGGACGAGAACTTTTGGAATGCCCTATGTATATAACAAATTGCTGGAAATTCAATGCTGGACACGAATTCAGAATTGAAATGATGATCTGGCATGTTTGTAAGAAGTCATAGGTCTGGGATTCCGGCGGATACTATCGGATGTGGTTATTCTTTTGGTGGCCAAGCATGAATGACCAGTTTTTCACACCATTGAAAGTGAAAGTTTTTGAAATACCATTTTTGAAATCAAGTACTGCTATAAGCTGTTGAATAAGGATATTTGCATGTTATTTAATATTACAAAGCAATAAAACTAATTGAAATTGAGTGACATATATAGATATTTTTCATATCCTATTATCGGAGACTTTTTTTCAGGACTTATAAATGTGACAACTTTTTGCAAATAAAACATAGAAGCCATTATAGGAGATAGAAGGCTGAAATTTTAATACAATCTGTATACTAACATACCTCACATATGATGCAACTATAATCAAAAAATGATGACTCATCACTTTGTTATGACGTCATCATTACTCAAATTTTTAAAAATTGATAAATTTGGTGATTTTTCTTGCAATATAGATTATAACAGTAGGACAGACCATAGCCTACTAGATATAAAGCCTAAGAGTAACTTAACCAGGGATGCGGTAGAAGATGGATGAAGAAATACATGAGCTGCCTTAAATCAATAACAAAGCACAATAGAGCTTAGGAATGTATTACCAGCATATATAAATATGGTATCAAAGCACCCATATCCGTTGTTAAAATTTAGATTAGCCATCAAATGATTGCGCAACAGGTTATATTTGAGTCAAATTTGGTTGATTTTCAGAGGCCGTTTAAGGGCACTTCTAAGTGTTTTTATTATAAGGTTTTTCGCATACAACTGAGAAGTGAATGTGTTAATACGAAAAAATTGGAATTTTTTCATGGAATGTTCTTACATTCCAGTATTGCTATGGAAACGTGTTTTAATCAGTTGGGGCTATATCTTGAAAACAGCGATAGCTAGACATTCAAATATAATCCCATTTGATAGCAAATAGGCTACTTCCTAATTAGCTATAATACAATTTCTGTGTCTAAATTCAATGATTTACGAGATATTCGACAAATTACCAAATGTGACCAATATGATAAATTGTCTAATAACTCCTAAATTATTGAATTAAGACATAGAAATTGTATTATAGCTTAATAGGCTACTTCCTATTAAGCTATTTGCTATCAAATGGGATTAAATTTGAATGTCTAGCTATCGCTGTTTTCAAGATATGGCCCCAACTGACGAAAACACGTTTCCATAGCAACACTGGAATGTAAGAACATTCCATGAAAAAATTTACTATTAACACATTCACTTCTCAGTTGTATGCGAAAAACTTTATAATAAAAACACTTAGAAGTGCCCTTAAACGACCTCTGAAAATCACTAAATTTGACCCAAATATAGCCTGTTGCGGAATCATTTGATGACTAATCTAAATTTTAACAACGGATATGGGTGCTTTGACACCATATTTATATATGCTGGTAATACATTCCTAAGCTCTATTGTGCTTTGTTAATGATTTAAGGCAGCAAATATATTTCTTCAACCATCTTCTACTACATCCCTAGTGCCAAATTCGCAAGTTACTCTGAGCCCTTATTATAGTAGGCTATGGACAGACGTATTTAGAGATGTTATCTCCCTTATAATTAACCAATGTGACCCCAGGCAACCGAAGGGAGCCTCCGGCGAACACAAAGTGTCTGCCAGCCGCGGCGCAAGCAAGCAAGCGCGCTTGTGAGCAATACAATCAATAAGTTACACGATGTCAAAATCGAGCGGCCCTATGTTTATTGTATAATGATATGGAACGACTATTGAGATTTTAAACCCTCTATCTCAAACAAATTTTGACTTTTTTATTTTAAAGATTATCAATTTTTAAATTTTAAATTCCCGAGATATAGGGATTTTAAATTTCCTTTTCTTTTTGCAGGAAAGTTAGAAAGGAGTCATTAAGGATTTACACATGGTTTGGAGTTAAATTTTCATTAAAGTTAAACTAATAATGAATGAAAAGATAATTCAGATATAGAAGCGGAAAATATAATCAAGTCAGTGGTTCTCAACCTTTTTTGGCTTTCCCCCCATCAGATCTAACATTCTTTCCTATCCCTCCTCCAAAGTATTATAAATTTATTTGTTATTTTATAAATTTTTATTCATATTAATTATAATGAATCAGAATCTTGGAGCTAGTTGTGAGATGCAAATTTTTCAATTTCTCGAGTATACTTAGACACTGCTATCCTTAGGTCTGTTGCGTGAAATTCTGAGGCACTTATATAACAGGAACCATGGATGTACAACTTGCGTGAAATTCTGAGACATCCGCTTAGAAAGCTCTGATCTAATTTATGCAACTTAAAGTTCCTATTACAGAATGATTTTTCACAAAACATGATTATTTGGTTCTATTTTGATTCCAAATCCTATTCTATTTCTAGGATCACCGTATATATTATTGAGTTATTTGCTAATAGCCTTAAGCAAGAATCCTTATAACTTATAACTACAAAATAGAACCAAATAATCATGTTTTGTGAAAAATCATTCTGTAATAGGAACTACAAGTTGCATAATATTAGATCAGAGCTTGCAAAGGCTTCTATGCGGATGTCTCAGAATTTCACGCAGCGCCTCAGGATTTCACGCAAGTTGTACATCCATGGTTCCTGTTATATAAGTGCTTCAGGATTTTACGCAAGTTGAACATTCAAGGTTCCTTTTATATGTGTCTCAGAATCTAACGCGCCTCGGAATTTCACGCGCCTCAGAATTTCATGTACCAGGTCTTCTCTAAAATCAAAGACGCCTGCGGTGTATAGATCTAAGAAAATTTGCAGAAGAAAAGGTCTATCCTATTCACGGAAACCAGAAGTTAGATTTGTTAGCACAGGAATATTTAGCTTTGGCCTCCTCATTTGCTTGTAAATATAACAACTCCTCAATCAGTATGTTTTCTGAGTCCATCATTCTCGCAAAATATTCATCGGATCTAGTAGGTATTTAGGGACAGATGAAACATCAGAAAAGCGATTAGAAAAGTCTGTAGCTAGATTCAGCAAATGTTCCTGGACGATTATACTTAGTAAATTTAATTTCAAGAAGTGGTAAAATAGAAAAAATGACTCTACACGTGGGAATATATTCCATTATTTGCTAAAAACGCGTAAATGAAAGAGTTGTAACTGATTTCGGAAAGCAGTCACAATTTCTATAGCCGCTTGAATGAATATTCCGTCTTCCTGTAACCAAATATTGCAAGGTTATAGTATAAGAAGATTTCAATAAGATAAGCTAATTTCAGCTAGAAATAGATTGATGAAAACTCTTCTGCCTTGAAAAAATTGTCCAGTGCAACGACATTCAAAATAATCAACGAAAAGCAATTCTTCCTTTATGCATTCGTTTTCTATGAAGCGGATACTAGCCAATAAGAGTAGAATCTGCTCCAAATGTTGACTCATCTAACTGAATGCTAATAGGGATATCCTTTATATGCCGAACCAATTGATCTTTTAAATTCTCTGAAATTTCTCTAATCCTCCTTTTTACTGTATCATTAGATAAGGGGATTTTCTTTCTAGTTTCTCAGGCTTGATTAGAGTTTCTCCATCAGTGTGAGGTTTTTAAGCCTTGCGATATACAATGATACGTCATAGGATGCCAAAGTAAAACTTTTCAAATCTGTAGATTGAGTGAAAAGAGAAAATGATTTCTGTCAAGTAAACTTTTTTTTTGTGAAAAGTATTCTACTGGTTCCCCACCTCTGTTGGCTGTTTTGACAATTGATGTGCTTTTAAATGATGAGGCCTCATGGAATCATTCGCCAAACATACATGGCAGGTCAAGCAAAAAGGTTTCAATTCGTCTGGACTATAAATGAATCCAAACTGAAGATAAGATGGATCATGATGTCGAATTCGACGTTTGGCATGTGGTTCGGACATAATATTGTGAATATTGATTGAACTGGTACTAATAACTTTATATTCTATACTTTATATAAGTTAAGTGGAAATGCACTTAATAGGATGGTATATTAATCACACTTTCGGAGTTCTCGCATTGGCTAAATGTATTCAGTATTTAGTGTGATACAAAAACAGTCTCAATTTGGAAATTGCATGCCATCCTTTTGAATCAAGTTGTTGAAATTTGTTATCGCCATCCCCCCCAAGGAGGGGATACCCCCCTGGTTGAGAATCACTGATCTAAGTCAGTTATCCATGGTCAAATTACGAATGAAGAGAAAGTAAATACTTTCCAAGCCAATTGTTCTTATCCATGATCCAAAAATGCTTCACATGTGAGAGATCATTATTTATTTCTAACCAATTGATTGTACATTATTTGGCCTTGAGAAGGAAATGATTTATGTAGATCATTTATTTATACATCTGATATCAGCATTTTGGATAAATCGGAGCTGTTTTGACAAAAATGGACCCCTTACAATTTTGTTTTGTAATGTTAGTGAATCCATTCAAGACTTTCGTTCGTTTGAATTAATATTTTCTTATAAATACATCTACATTTTGTAGTGTAATTAGTTTATATTTACGAGTTTGTAGTTTATATAAAAATATACATATTCAAGAAATAAAAATTTTGAGGGGAGCTCAGCTGCGGTTTTAGAGGAGATAGGGAGCATGAAATCTATTAATATGAATACTATAATTTTCACCATTTTAATAATAATTGTACTTAAAGGTATTAATGAGATATCAACGGATCTTCTATGGTATTTGGAGTTGTTCTGGAATCTGTTTTTCGCATTTAGAAAAGTATAATATTAATATCTTTATTTGTATACTAGTACAGTAGAACGTCAGTTATCCGAACTTCAGTTATCCGAACACTTCAGTTATCCGAACCCCTTGGTTGACCAAACTAAAATATAATAAATGTATAAATGATGCATCCTGATTTGATAATTGAAATTATTACACTGCCATCATTTTATATACTATTGATGATACCTACATAAGCCAATAAGTATTTTAACCATATTCATCATTATGACTACTTAGTACTACTGATCAACTTTTCTATATAATTACATAGCAACTTCAGTTATCCGAACCCCCGCGGTCCCAACCCGTTCGGATAACTGACGTCCTACTGTATATGCATTATAAAATATTTTTATTAAGTTGAGAGGTCTAACAAAACTATAAATGGATTACAGCTATAATTGAATTATTTAAAGAAAATTAAAAAATAACATAGCCTGTTGCATATAAGGCCTCACAGTAACTTGCGGTTTTTGGACTAGGGATGCGGTAGAAGATGAATGAACTTACTGTGAGGCCTAATGCAGTAGTAGGCTATGAAAATAACTACTTAGTTTATTGATTAACCAAGTAAAAACTAGCAATAAATTAAGTATTGCAATTTTTAAATTAAAAAAATACATATTAATAATTATCCCTTAAATGGCGCTAGATTTTTGCTAACTCATTTCCGGTTAAGTCATTTTGGGCGGGGAAACCTTAGAAGTGTGGGGTCTTTGCTATGAATAGAAATGACCCCAGGTAATTTAAGGGTTAACTAAACAAGGATAATTACAGGCTGCCCTCACCGTTCGCGGTTTCGACTATTCGCGGAAAACTTTTTGAGTCTTGTTTTGCTATTCGCGACTTGTTCCCTCGACTATTTGCGGTTTTCGTTACTCTCTTCAGTAGTTTCATGGGCTACCATAAGTCTATCACCTTATAGGTATCTACTTGTACAATTTAGATTTAGTACTAAAGGCTAGACTTTACAATTTAGGTATGGTACATAGGTTTGCTACTAGGGGATCTATATCTTTCATTTATCACTTCATTTATTACTACCATTTCACTTGTGCCAGTGTTTGTATCAGTATTACAACTCAATTATTGAATCAATAACGTATTTTGCAAACTGTATCTAGCGTCGCAGGCCAGCATGGATCGTGAATCGGATTAGTACATATTTTAGCCCGATTTTAGTGTGTATGATGTGAATATGTTCCTCAATATTATTCATTGGAATAGAATTCGTCAAATGTTCTACCTCTAGAATAAATATAGGAGGTATTTTGAAAAAACTTAGGGATATAGGGACAGTGTTAACATTTGGATCCCGACATTTAAGACAAGTAAAACTTGAATTAATTTGATGATCAATTGTCTTTTGACACTTCTCTTTGAATCCAACCGACGTTAAGCAGTTTTTTTCAGATTCAGTACAGCAGCTCGAACATTGAAATATGATAATGTACATGTCTGAACTGAGAGACAATCCGGTTAAGAGATGCACCATCTTCACTTCATAGCCTAAGAAGTTACACCGTGAATAAATGACTTTTATGCCAAGTTTAGGAGACCACCAGAAACGTAACTTGTAGAAATCTTGTGATTGAATCAAAGATAACATTTAAGAGTTGGAGGTGGAAAAAAACTTGCTAATGTAAATGCTGTAAATATTCTTCGTGCATGCAAACTTAACAAAGTAATGAAATTGTCTACTGGACAAGTTTTCGTTAATTCAATACCATCATAGTGACAGCCCCAGGATACACACATATTTTCCATTGAATAATTTGTGATTAACTCCCTCACAACTGGAGGTAGAACTTTGGTTGAATAGTTCATGCTTTCTTGAGACTATCTTATAGAAAATTCAAAATCCTCAGTAGTGTACTGATATTGAGGGATCTTGATGTTTTTGCTTTCCAAGTCTTACTATGTTAATATATTTGAGATTTCGAATGATATTTCTAATTTAAAACCTTCATTCTCTCGTTTGAATGTAGATGGGTAATTTTCTAATCTCCAATCGATCAAATCTCGAATAGACATATCTTGCCTCAAGTGGAGTTCATTATGAAGATCAGAGAGTGGAGTATTTAGTTTGATTGAAACAATAATTCTGAATTTCATTCTGAAAAGTTGATCTAGAATAATTTTTCTAATTTGTGTACGAGTGTTAAGTTGGCTTAGTATTCGACTGAGCCCACTTGAAGTGTAAATGTGAGAACTTTCCCAATGTCCGATTTTGATAAATGGACCGACGTTTATGAAAATGTATTAAAATTCTGTTTGTTTTTTTACCTTTTAGTTGATAAAATTTTATAGTCGAACCGAGCACAGCCTCAACCAATAATTTTAGTAGTTCCTCTCAAAATTATAATTCAAGAGCTTGCACCCATATTTCTGAATAACCGACGTTTATGCAGTTTAAATTTAATAAGAAAATTCCAAATTTCTTGGGAGTTATAGGTTGGCAAAGTTGGCATTTAGTTAAGTTCGGACGTTTACCCCTCCTGATAGTTACCAGAGTGAGCATGCTTTAAGCCTTGATTTTTAAATCTATTCAAGATGTAATTCAGCTGGATGTATTATTATTTGATAGAATAGACACGGACTTTTTATGAGACGTGATTTGAATTGTCTAAATTCATTAGTTTCTTAGGACTACCTCATCAAAGTTCACTAAAAATCCGAAATTTTGGATGCTGACTTCTGGAGACTTTTCCTACATTTTTATCTAGCTTTCAGGGTTGATACTCCATTAATGTATTCTTTTTTACCTTATTTCTTATTTTTAATAATAAAAACATAGGGCTGCTAATCGATTTTTTGAAATATTCCATTTTTAATCCATCCATATTTGAGCATCTTCCCCAATAGGAAATTGTATTACAGCAACACTATACTGTATACAGAGAAGTATTGTGTAAAGATAAGACTATTAGCTAAAGTGATACAATGACTGTCTTTCTTGCTTGAAGTTATAGTTCCAATAATGTTACTTAACACATTTTTAAAGTCCGTGTGATTTCTAAAATTAGTTTTTATTAGATCTGTGTGCTTAATATAAATGACTTCGAAAAATACGTGAGTACTACTCATATAAGATTAAATAAATCCATAGAGAGTATTTAATACAATTCTTGACTTAAAGCTTTAGAGATTAAGTTGTATTATTTATTCATACATGCTATCGAAAATTACTTACTGTAATGCTCTAATGACATACTTGCCAAATGTCCCTTTTTTGGCGGGACCTAGTCTTCTAATTTCCACAAGTGTACCGCTTTTTTTAAATTATTTGTATAATATTTTCCAAATGCGTCTCGCCATGTCCCACGAAATTAAACGCTGCGTCCCGCTTTTATTATAGCTCATGTTTACATGTACGTATGTAATGGTATTCCTAATTAATCCAAGACATGAGTACCTTCAACCAAATTTGATCAAGGTTAAATATACGTATTTTGAATCCTTAATTAAGAAATCGGAATCTTTTAAAGTATACCTAATATACTAAATATATATGATTGCATTCGACCGCGATATCTTTATAATTATGAAGGTTTCAAGCTTAAATAGGATTTAATGTTATCATTTGTAGAAAATAATAATGTTCCCCAATCTCTTTAAGCCATTCGAGCTTTTAAGAAGGACAATGATCCCAAATACCATAATACTTCGCTTTTTGGGGTCTCGGATCACAGTTTGGGAAACATTCCAAAGGAGAATAGAATAAAGTATATAATTTTAATGTTTGTAATCTACAAAGAATATTACACAGTAATGTGGCCAGGTACGAGCTCACTTCCCACTGGAGGGTTAATTCGAAGGCAATGCAACGAGTTACTAGAACCAGTTTTTATCATTGTTTTACTAGTAGCACCTAAGGATAGTGAGACTCCTGGCTCTAACATACAGAATAGAACAAATAATACATACAAAATACATAATAAAACAATAAAAATATATTATAAAAAGAACATAAATTTATTTTCCAAAAATGTAAAATATATAATATAAATCAGAACAAAAAATATTGAAAAGAAGCACAAAATATCTTTCAAATTAGACCAACTCCTGATATGAAACTTCTGATGGTACTGAGGTTATATTCATTGGAATTGCTTTCAATAGAAAATTTTATTTTATAATCTTGTTTATAGTGGGCGTTGTTATGTTAGAATCCTCGACAATTTAATATAGTTATTATACTTTGTGAATTAGGATTTGAGTCAGCCAGAATCCTTTTACACGTAATAAATGTTAATGTTTACTCTTCTGCAACAAATGAATTGAGTATATATATTTTTGCCATTACTAAGCAAAGTTTATGGGGTTTATGGGGCTTAGAAAAATTATTAAACTCCCTCTAATCTTTACTCCGATCCATAACTGTGGAAGGCTATCAGAAGTACGCCTTTTCCAATTTTGAGCCCCAAACCGGACAAATCCCATTATAAATCTGCACTTGGGGAAGCCTACCTTGAGCAACCTATACTGGTATAAATATCGTAATGTGTAGGTGTGTTGGATGTCTACAAGTGAACACTGATATAGAGACGGTCTAGAAATTTCCATACACCAGTATCTGTATAGACATGCTAGAATCATTGTTCACGTATGGCAGGGTTGGGTTCAAATACGTATTTATATTTATATTTGTATTTGTATTTGTATTTATATTTGTATTTGTTAGTATATGTGGTTAGACCGCATAAAATAAATTATTACATTTATTTTATGCAGCCTAACCAGATCAATTACTATATATTTTATTTTAAATTTAACTCTGATACAGGCTCATAGTGATCGCGTGTATGTCTTATATATAATGATCCGGCCTCATTAGCAGGTGGTAATGTCATTACCTTTTCCAAACTTGCACCATTACCTGAAAATACCATCCATTTATTTCCCATATCACTAGTGAATACCCAAATATCTGTCTTAAATAATAGTACAACAGCAAATAGTTCTAAATCTGTAACCATATCTTATTTACCTGCATTTTAGACTTATTAATATAGTTTTTAATACACCGATAATTAATGACTGTTTTCGGAAATTTACATCCAATGAATTTCTCACAAACGTGAGCTAACTTACCTATCATGTTATTTGTTATAAGCAATCTCATTTCATGATAATAATCAATAGTACCAGTAATTAAATAAGAGAGAGATGAAAATAGACAATTCCCATCCTTCGGTACTTGGTAAGTGGATATAGGAACTAATTCATTCAAATTAAATATTTTGTTGTTACTGTTTTCATGTGTAGTAGTTATTGATTTCACAAAGTTAAGCCCAAATTCATTGCATATATTAGTTTTACCAAGACTTGACAAAGGTTTGAATGGTGGTAATAAGAAGTCTAAATTAGCGACTGCTAAAACGTCTAAGTCAGTAAGTATTTCAATATCAGCTTGAGGAAGAACACTTGTGTCTCAAGAGATTCAGCAATTTTAGCTTTCTTAACCCCTGAATTCACTATAGATGATGCCCTCTTCTTTTTATTTGGAGCAGAAAATAAACCAACCTTAAAACTATCGAATACTCTTTCTATTTTTTTACTAGGAACTGATTTAATGTAACTCCGCCTAAGTTTTTTTCTTTTCCCCCATTCTTCCTTACATTCCTCCTCGTTAATTACTTCATACTGCCTCTTTTTAGACTTGAACACTTTATGTGCCAAGGGCTGAAATGCAAATTAGAAGTTGCTAATCTATCATCAATATGAGTAAATATCGTACGAATAAAGTCTCCAGCTTTAATATTAGTTTCAGATTTGAAAATTGAATATTTTACAATTCTAAACCAATTTTCAATAATGGCGTTACTATCAGTTGTGCTATCATTAATCTTGCTTAAAATGATTCCTGTCCAAAAGGGAAGCAAAGGAAAATAATAAGTCATTAAATAGTCAAGAAATTCTGGATAATAAAATGCATTTTTATTCTTTTTAATAATATTTTTTTCATTTTGAGGTGCTAACTTAATTATATTTAGGCATGTATTAAAAATATTATCAAAATATCTTCCAAAAGGCGATTTTTTCTTGTATGTTTCACAAATTTCCCTCGTTATCGATTCTTCATCAAGTGTTTCAGGATGGAAACTGTCTATTTTCATCTCTCCCTTTATTAACCCCTCTAAATTAACTAGACCATCTCCTACATAAGAAGAACTCACTTCGCTGTATAATAAATAACAAAGAGACTTAAAAACAAGTTTTATTTCCTCCATATTATTACTTTTAACCATTGTACCAATAGCATGTAATATTACTTTTTTAATTTTATTTTCTATTTTAAATTTTTTATCTATATTATAACTTATACGATGCATAATATGTGCAGAACAAAGATGAAGGACTGTACTAAAGCTAAATTCAGGTTTGACATTATTTACTACTTCCCAACACTTATCAAGGTAGCTTAAAACATTTATTTTGTTAAATGAAATGCATGCACTGTGCATCATGGCCCAACTATAATCCAATTCGATTTGATCGATCTTTATTTCTCTATTCATTATTAATTTACTATTTAACACCCATTTATTTAAAAAATGAGTAATTTCAACTGCACCATGATCGCTACTGATCATTTCAGCAATAGGTACAGGACTAGTGCGGTATTCGGGGTGCTGCAATGTTAGCGCATAGTAAAATATTCTATTCGAACAAAATGGCGGTTTAAATATTAAAGATCCAGTCGCATCCAAATTCAGAACAATTTTTTGTTTTTTTAAAAGCTTTAAAACATCTATCTGTTTTTGTGAATATAAATGACTGACATATGGTTCTTGTGCGATATATTGTATATATCCAGGGATCAAACCTTCAAGGTAGGAGTAAGCGGAAATATTTTTGGGTGGCAATAATATCTAGCATATCATTGTTTGAAAATCTAGTTTTTGACTTAAATTCTGACTTAATTTGACGTAAACAATTTTGTGATTTTAGATTATTAAAATTACCATTATTAAATTCTAAAAAATTATCTACACTATTAAACTGCTTATGAAAAGTATTCGTAGTAGTATTTTGCATTAAATTCTCCCCCATCTTTTGTCTTTCACTACCAGATACATGACGAGCATAGTTCATACCATCTGAGTGTTCTGAAGAAAAAATACCTTCACACCTATAATGCACTGGTATATTGCTCGTACTATCATAATCTAGTGATGTAACATCATCTTTAATTGTGAAATAAAAACTGTAACAATTAGAGAATTTACAAACTGCAGAGGCTTGAAAAAATGAAGATTTTACTTTTCGACTAGGATTTTTCTGAATCCAATAATTTTTAAACTTAAGTACACAAAAAGAATTTACCATGGAAAATTTATTTGCAATTAAATTAGTCCAGTTTCTGTTAAGGTTGGTGTTTCCCATGCGAAACTTGTTTTTTATTATAAATGTGCCCAAATTGCTTTTTTATCATTTTTAGATCCTTATAGGGGTTCTAAAAAATAATCCCGATTTTTATAACTCCAGCCCCAATAATTCGCCACTTTGAGCCACTTGTATCACCTGGTGTCGCTCTAAAACGACACATTTCAAATGCGAAATGTCCCACAGCTATAACCTCTTTCAACAGTATCAGATCATCTTTTTAATGCTGAATTCATGCTCAGAACTAGATTTCCAGCAATTTGATATATATATTGGCCATATTTGGAAACATTTTTGTTTGACCGTGCCTAGCAACGGCCAGAAATTTTTTAACATTCCTGACCGTTGCTAGGAAAAGGCAACCAAAAATATTTCCAAATATGGTCAATATATATATCAAATTGCTGGAAATTTAGTGCTGAGTACGAATTCAGTATTCAAATAACGACCTGGCATAGTCAAATAAAGTTATAGGTATGGGATTTCGGCGGAAACTGTCGGACATGGTCATTTTTGGGCCCCCAGTGATAACTGTCAACTTTTTCACACTTTTGAAGGTGACATGATGTTAAAATATTTGATATGTCATATTTTGAAGTTAAGTATTACTATAAGTTGTTGATTTAGGATGTTTTGATGTTATTTATTATCAGAATACAGTAAAAACAAATGGAAATCAAGCCTTTCCGAAGAAAATTGCTTTGTAGCCAGTATTTACCACTTAAAAAAATCAATTTACAAAGGAGGAATCTCTAGTTACAAAGGTCGTAGAGTTAAAAACTCGACGGTTTTAGAAAGATCTCGTCACGTAGAACAAAATGATAGAGACAGATTTTTGATATTCTACTTTAGAAAAAAGTTAAAATATTTTTCCTTACGAAAATCTGCCTCTAAATTTTTATAAACGAAATTTGAAAGAAAAAATTATTTGGGTTAAAATTGAAAATTCTATTCCTATTATTTTCTTTATTCAACCATTTTGTGCAAGAATAATTGAGTAAAAGAGGCATAAGGCATTAAAGTTTCCTTGAATGTCCTCTATAAATTAGGTCATTTGGGGAAAAAAAAAATTTTCTCTTACTTCTTGGGCTCCCGAAAAGTGTATTTTTGCAGATAACTCATCGAGAATAGTTTCCACCAAAAATTTCAGGATAAAATAATGAAAACTTTTAAAGTTAGTTCTGGAAGGAAACACCAACCTTAAGTCGACCTCTACCTTCGACATCTGTATAGTAAATGCTGTTCCATTCTCCATTATCAAGATAAAATTCACCAGTAAATTGGTCATGGCTGTCAATAGATCTTATTGATTCCTGCAAAGATATTGAATCGTTGCAGGAATCAATAAGATCTATTAAAAATTCTTCATTTCCCAATAAGGGGATAGGCTTATTATGAGGACAAGAAACATCTAAAAACAAATCTTTCTTCTCTAATTTTACTAAACATTCGGTATATAGAGATCTCAAAACCTCAACACCATGATTATGAAATTCTTTTCTTAATTTTTGTATCCAAGTAACGAATTCTGAAAGCATGTCACTACTCAACAAAACGTAATTTTTATCAAACAAATTATCTATTAATATACACCTTAACTCATTGTTTAACTGTAATGTAGATGCGATCCACATTACTACCAATGTACTTCGTTCTATCAGTTTATCACTAAATCTATTTAATATATTAGATGTGAAGTCCTCACAACAATGAACTAGATTTATATCAGTAAATTGAACAAACCCTGGAATAATATCTAGTAGTTCATTATAACCATGGAAAATACAACCATCAACCCACAGTTTAGCTTCACAATTAATAAAAACGTGGTATAATGGCTTTCCCATGCTATATTCAGAATCAAGATCAAAACCCTGAAATTTCTCTTTTAGTTCAGTATATACATCCAATTCAGATGCAACAGAGGAGTAAACAATTAACAAATTATCATCGTATAAATCGTTCTCGATCGACTCCCAACTAATTCACTAGAAAATAACTTAGCTGTCGAATCATTCTCTTGGATCCTAACACAAATATCCCTCAGGACGATTGAGGATATTAGGGAAGTTCTCATTTCATTAGAAAGCAAATCCATACGAATACATACCTCAAGTCTTTCATCATTTAATTCTTTGGAGATATCATTAGTCTTAGTGGGGGAGAGGTGGCGCTCCAAAATTTCCCGAATATTATGTGAGTTATTTTTCCACTTGAGATAAAGTTTATGTCTCAAACCTTGTCTGTTCCGACCATAAATTGATTTGGACAGTTCACTCCATAATGAGTCCCCACGGAAAGCAAATTTCTTTTGCAGTGCATCAAAAGTAGATGATTTCTCAGTCAAGACACTGACAAGCTTGGAAAGATCTTTAGGGAGATCTAAAACATTTTCAGATCAAAAATTATCTAAAGTCTCCAAAACAGTCCATCTTTCACTTACCTTTGTATGAATGTTCCATAAATTTGTTAAGTGGTGATGTGATAATGATAAAAAAATATCAAAAAAAGAAAAACGATTTCAGATCAGATGTTAGTAAAAGGTTAATATAATAAATAAGATAGTTCGTAAATATGAGCGATTTCTCAAAGTTTCGAAATGAGTGCATTATATACCTACGTAATTCTGCACTGTAAAACATCGATGTTGTAATCAGTAGTCAGGACCACCTGTCAAGTATTCTAATTATAAGATTAAAAGCAAAGTAACATTATTGGAACTATAACTTCAAGCAAGAAAGACAGTCATTGTATCACTTTAGCTAATAGTCTTATCTTTACACAATACTTCTCTGTATACAGTATAGTGTTGCTGTAATACAATTTCCTATTGGGGAAGATGCTCAAATATGGATGGATTAAAAATGGAATATTTCAAAAAATCGATTAGCAGCCCTATGTTTTTATTATTAAAAATAAGAAATAAGGTAAAAAAGAATACATTAATGGAGTATCAACCCTGAAAGCTAGATAAAAATGTAGGAAAAGTCTCCAGAAGTCAGCATCCAAAATTTCGGATTTTTAGTGAACTTTGATGAGGTAGTCCTAAGAAACTAATGAATTTAGACAATTCAAATCACGTCTCATAAAAAGTCCGTGTCTATTCTATCAAATAATAATACATCCAGCTGAATTACATCTTGAATAGATTTAAAAATC
This sequence comes from Aphrocallistes beatrix, assembly GCA_963281255.1. Classification (NCBI taxonomy): domain Eukaryota; kingdom Metazoa; phylum Porifera; class Hexactinellida; order Sceptrulophora; family Aphrocallistidae; genus Aphrocallistes; species Aphrocallistes beatrix. The sequence goes on from OY725493.1 coordinate 3,442,437, forward strand.
AAGGCTTAAAGCATGCTCACTCTGGTAACTATCAGGAGGGGTAAACGTCCGAACTTAACTAAATGCCAACTTTGCCAACCTATAACTCCCAAGAAATTTGGAATTTTCTTATTAAATTTAAACTGCATAAACGTCGGTTATTCAGAAATATGGGTGCAAGCTCTTGAATTATAATTTTGAGAGGAACTACTAAAATTATTGGTTGAGGCTGTGCTCGGTTCGACTATAAAATTTTATCAACTAAAAGGTAAAAAAACAAACAGAATTTTAATACATTTTCATAAACGTCGGTTCCTTCTCTTTCCAATCACACCGAATTTATCAAAATCGGACATTAGGAAAGTTCTCAAATTTACACTTCAAGTGTGCTCAGTCGAATACTAAGCCAACTTAACACTCGTCATTTGTGTAGGGTCTATAATCTTTTCAAATACTGTCTCTTCTGCTCCAATTGAGGCTAGAAAAGCTGATGATTTGCTAATGTAAATGCCATCGGGTCCATTAGATATTTCAGGAGTATCCAGATGGCTGTGATTACTAGGATGAAAAGATGGCTGTGATTACTAGGATGAAAAGATGGCTCTGGAATAGAAGTACAAAGTGATTGTTTGCACAAATTTACTTTAGTACTATTGACTAATTGCAGCTTGTTGTTACGAGATATTACAGCAGTACTAGGATTCCCTTGGCCTGAAATTTGCCACCTTCCTTTTTCTGATAAATATTCTCCATCAACACCTCATCATCTTCTTCAAGCTTTGCAAATGATTTGGGGTTAAGTTTCTTATCATACTGTTTCTTCATCGAACATTTAGAATGTGTTAAGGCGTGTCCAGCTGTTTGTTGAGCAAGTCATTTGAGTTGTTTCTATATAATCGACAAGTTCTTCTACATCGTCGTCTCTTCCCCATTCATCATTTATTAAATCTTCTAAATCGGGATATAATGATGCTAATATTTCTGCCTCAATTGGCAAACGTGGTTTCCTGCAACTATTCATCAATTCAAATGCCGATGATTTTGTTGTAGTCCTGGGTCTAATGTTTAGAGAAAACGTGATCCCTTCCAAGTAATAGATCCAGTTTTCACTTTTTTCAATAGACGTGTAATCATTTAATCCTTGTCAGCGTTTCTATCTTATCTCAGAGGAGATAAATATCACCATTGTTTATGAGTTTCTGATCTGTATATACCGGGTGGTCCACGGATAATCTACAGATTTAAAAATGTTATATTTCAGGAACTTCGTCTCAGATTTTTAGTAATGACCACTCGTTTTATTGCCTAAACTAATACATTTTGATTTTACTAGCAAAATCCCGTTAGATTATGTCATTGCGTTTAGGGACTGAAATGAAAGTCAACATTGTGAAATGGTACTATGAAAATGTTAAGAGTATAGTCAGAACACAAAGGATGGTTCTAGCAATGAAAACTGGACCTGGTGCTGGTTTAATGGCAACTGAACCATTCTCCTCGAATTTCTTAACAAGATTCCTGATTGTTTGTCCACATGGAGCTGTTTTACACTTGTAAATTCTTTTGAAAGTGCTCTGTGTTCTGACTATACTCTTAACATTTTCATAGTACCATTTCATAATGTTGACTTTCATTTCAGTCTCTAAACGCAAAGACATAATCTAACGGGATTTTTGCTAGTAAATATCAAAATGTAAAAGTTTGGACAATAAAACGAGTGGTCATTCTTAAAAATCTGAGATGAAGTTCCTGAAATATAAATTTTTTAAATCAGTAGATTATCTGTGGACCACCCGGTATATTCACTCAGGGTTTTTTATAGAACGAGTAATCTTAAGTTTAGAAATAATATCTTCACAGTTTAACAAATACAAGCGCGCTTCGCTTGCTTGCGCTGCGCGGCTTGGGGACACTGCGTGTCCGCAGAGTTACCCAGTGGGCGCTTGGAGACATTAGAGAACAATACGTCGCTTTCAAAACAACCATTGCGTTTTAATATATAAGATTCATCATTTGACACCCACATGCCAATTTTCGTATGTCTACGACTTGCCAATTCTTCTATCAATTCGGTTAAATAAACAAAAACAAAAATAATCCTAGCGTTTTAATATATAAGATTGCATAATAATGATATAATTATTATACAATTATTATATAATAATTATATAATTACAAGTGTGCATCGCTTGCTTGAGCTGCGCGGCTTGAGGACACTTTGTGTCCGCAGAGTCACCATGCAGGCGACGAGTTACTCAATCTAGCCAATTTTGGGAATTTGTTTAATTAATATAAATATTGTAAGCAAAAGTTAACAAATAATTTAACGTATCGATCTGAAAATATAATATTCGAATTCTATACCCCTAAAAACCCCATGTCAACCGTTGGAACCTACTCTCTAGCTTATTCTTGTAATTTGTTTACTTTATGTATCTATTGTAAACAAAAGTTTACAAAAAATTTATCATATCCATTTGAAAATATAATATTCGAATTCTACACCCTTAAAAACCTTATGTTAGCCGTTGGTAGCTAGTCTCTAGCATAATTTTCAAAATTCGTCAAAGTGTAAAAATATGTATATAAAGGTGTGAAAATATATACATAACTATTTTATTGTTATATATTATGATATAATTGAGAGATCTATATAGGTTATTGCTTTGAGGTATTAAAAACAATGACAGCCTACAATAGTGCCGTACAATGAGTTCTTTTGTGAGAGTGAAGTCGTACATAGTATTGAATAGAAAGGTGCGAAAAATTGTTTTCCATTTTTTTGTGAAAATTTCGCTTAGATCTTAGAACTTAATCCTAGTCATATCATTTGACACCTGCAAATTTTCCTATCTCTTTGACTCTTCCCAATTCTTCAATCAATTCGGGCAAACACAAAAAAATCCTAGCGTTTTATATATCCATATTATTAATACAGGATTAATGTTTATATATATTCCCTTCCTTGCGCTGCGCGGTAGGCAGACACTTTGTGTCCGCCGGAGGAGCCCTGTGGGCCCCTGGGATCACATTGATTAATTATAAGGGAGATAACATCTCTAAATACATCTGTCCTACTGTTATAATCGATACCGCACGAAAAAATCACCAAATTTGTCAATTTTTGAAATTTTGATGTGTAATGATGACGTCATCACAAAGTGATGAGTCATCATTTTATGATAGTTGCATCATATGTGAGGTATATTAATTTAATATACATATTCTATTAAAATTTCAGCCTTCTATCGCCTAAAATGGCTGAGTTATAGTCGAAAAACTGAAATTTCTAATTATAAAAAGGTGACAATGACGTCATAATTCCATGATGAGTCGACATTTTCGTCTGAGCTCAGAACTTAGTGGAGCCTTATACACATATACACATTAATCGAGTTTTAATGGTAAGGATTAACAGCAAACTGTTCATTCACTTGTAGATAGTCAAATGCCCCAATCAGCCAACGAGCTGCAAGAGCGAGTGGTTTCAAAAATTATATGAACATGAAAAAGCGTACGTTTCGCACGATTTAATATAACACACAAAGATGTATACGATATTAAAAGATATTCGAAAATAAAATTGTGTAAAATGCGGAAAACCGTTCGTTTTGCACGAGTAAATATATCGCAAGCTGTATATGCTAAACAGGGGAGTAAAACTACCAAAAATAGCTCCTAGATGACATCTTAAGATAGTTATTTCTTAGATTTTAAACTGAGCTTTATTTCATAAATGAATTTACTTGTTAGATACGTCTATGTTTGAAATTTTGTGTAAGTTATGTCTCATCCATGGTTCGTGTCAAGTATGGGGAATAACGCGGATTCAATTTTCAAAGTTAATCGGGTTTTCAGGTCCTGAGTTAGTCAATTTGTATCGTTTGACCTTAGTGCAAGGATGTTGACTCGGGCTACTAAGTACCAGGATTGGTATGGCTATTTTATACAAAATGTATTATGGCTAATTGAAGATAATAGCCTTCGACAAATTATCGGTAGACCATGTCCCTACCAACTCGTCATAGATGAGCTCAAAGTCCTTGACAGTTATGTGATATAGCAATGTTGTACATGAATTGTTTTTATTTTTATCATACTCTGAAGAATAAGTCATGACTAAGTACAAATGGACATGAAAAATTAAGAATATAAACATTGAACTAACTATTCATATATTTCTTGGGTTTTCGTAGACTTTCCTCGCGACAGCTAATTGAGAATTGTAATCTTGAGTAGTAACTTGTTATTTCGACCGCAGCAAAATTTAAATCACCATTGCCTCTGTGACTGCATCCAACTTAAGTGATTCTCTGTCCACAATATCCGAGTGTGCATTTCTTGAATCATTGGGTTGATCAGTGAAAAATCCTGGGAGGGAGGTTTGGAGTGACGAGTGAGGTAATTTAGAGTAATTTTAAAATATTAGTGCATTGCATACCCAGGCATAAGATGCTAATGCTCTAGGCCGTCAGACATGTGGCGCTCTTGGGTAAAGCTGGGCTGATAGTGGATAAATCGACAGCTGATAGGCAGGGCAGGGTGGCTGATGGGTAAGTACCACGGGGTGCTAGGGATAGTCGTGGACGGCTGACGTGTAGGACTGCTAGTAGCTAAATCTGGACGGCTGATGGACCGGGCCTAGACTGGGCCGCCGAACTGAAAAGTTTCATGTGAACAATAATGTTTATTCTAAGATGAAAAAACAAGTAATACACTATATATGATAAGTAACTGATAATAGCCATTAACGGTTAGCAAAGTAATCTATAGAGTGTATTAAAAAAGAGCCCGCTATTGAAGTTTACTGTAGCTGTTTTAAGATTTCGGTCCCTTATAGCTCAAATTTCATTAATAAACCTTACTTTAGAATATTTTGCCCGAACAGAAATAAAGTAACAAGTAGGTTTCAAATAGTGGTCTACCTAGGTTATTACCTATACACAAAGGTTGAATAAAAGTACTAATATTGAATTGATTATACAAATTTACTGACTCAAGACATGAAACCCAATGTGGCTGTGAAAAATGGGCGCGCATCATCCCCATGCTTGGTCCGGACAATGGATGAGACCTCTCGAAAAATATTTACTCGATCTCCAAAAAATTTGAGACACAGACGTATCTCAACAAGTTAATTCATTAATGATAATACAAACCTCGTTTAAAATCTAAGAAATACTTAATCAGTAACATATGCACTTGATTTATAATATTTCAACTCGATTACTCTCCCCTCAAGGTTAAATTGTATCAACCTGTGCTATATTGTGCCACTTACTCCATCAAATATACTGTTGATGACTCGACATGTGTCAAGGAGTAGCAAATGTTTTAGTTGGAATAAAGGAGCCGTTTAGGTGGGAATTAGATATGTTAAATATCAATATTACCTAATTTATTGAATATCGTCTTGATCCGGAATATAAAGTATATATTTTCTATTCGCTGTTAGAACTCGGGTGCAATTTTGAATTGAAAATAACAATGAAGAATTCGCTTAATTGCTGCAATTCGGAAATGTCGTTCGGATATTGCAATGTATCATCCACAGGAATATGAATCGGAGAATGGGCAGTGGCGTATTTAGAGGACTTAACAAGTACGTAATCCTTACTATTAAAACTCGATTACGTAATGAATATTTATATATACAGTGGAACCTGTATATAACGGCCACCCAAAGGACTGGACAAAATTGGCCGTTATATACAGGTGATTGTCTTAATCCCCAAAAGGTATCAACGTAGTGAAATAAATATAAGTTTTTAGAAATCTATTACTTGAAGTAATTACATGAAACTTGTTTATCGATCGTAACAAGTCCTGTAATAAACACATAAAAAGGTGGAAAATATGATGGCCGTTATAGACAGGTAGTGGCCGTTATAGACAGGTGATGGCCGTTTTACACAGTTTTAGGGTCAGTAAGGGACTACAAACGGGTGGCCACTGACCGCGTTGAGCAGGTGACCGCTATACACAGGTTCAATATTATGGAATTTCGGACGGGACTGTTCATTGGTGACCGATATAGACAGGTGACCGTTATATAGAGTGGCCGTTATAGCAGGTTCGACTGTATATATTATATCTGTAACGAATTGATTGAAGAAACTGCCAGGCACAGAAAGCTGATTTTTGGCATGCGAGAGTCTTTGGGCTATGGCTCCACTAAGTTCTGACTTCAGAGCAAAATGTCGACTCATCATTAAATTATGACGTCATTGTCACCTTTTTTATTATTAGAAATTTCTCAGCCGTTCAGCCATTTTAGGTGATAGAAGGCTGAAATTTTAATAGAATGTGTATATTAGTATATCTCACATATGATACAACTATCAGCAAAAAAATGATGACTCATCACTCTGTTATGACGAGGGCACAAAGTGTCCGCCAGCCGCACAGCGCAAGCAAGAATTAGTGAGGAGTGAGATATAATTTTAACGCCAACGCCTGTTGGAATCAAAATAAATCCTTCACCAAAGGTTATACCGGATGTACAGCTTCCAACCTCCCTACAACAATTCATGTCAACATTTAACGAAACACAATATGAATATGTAAAACAAAACAAATTAGAACACATTGCAATATCATCCTTAATACTATTGCATGATATTTCTACGTGATATTATTATTACCTTTGATGGATGAACCATTATGATACAATTAATCCATGATATTTCTACTCCCACAGTATTCTTATTACTATTAGTTGAGTCAAACATTCGCCACCAATTGTGCCCAACGTTACTATTTAATGACATGCGACACAATTGATGGTACGCAATAAAATTTAGCGGCAAGCGACACATTATATGACACGCGACTCAATTAAGTAGCACGCGACACAATTTACTATCCTAAGAACATATAAAATTGTGTCGCCAGAAAATTTGCATCAATTGTCCATAGGGGTCTTACCAAATTATATGTTGTGACACAAATTATGTCTCGTGCAAATAAGAAGTGTCGCAAGCAATTAAATTGCGACTTTCGACACGATTTGGTGGCTATTGTTTGACTAAACTAATGGTGGTAAGAGTATAATGATAAGAAATATCATGAATTAATAGTATACAAACATGGTCTCTCTATTAAAGGTATTAAAATATCATGCAACAGTACTATATGTTCCTTCAATGATAATCGAGATTAGTAGAAATTACAGCGCCGGCGCCACCGGTCCTGTTGGTCCGGTTTTCACCGAACCACTTTTAAGAAAAAGCTAAAGTGGTCCGGTAAAACCGGACCACTTTTAATTGTGATCCGGTTAGGTCAGTTCGGTCTGGTTGTTGCGTTTTTAGTACAGTACGCTTGATCATACATTTCATTCAATATGATTGAAAGAAGTGTACATCTTGTAAGAAAGTGTTGACTGTACTAAGGTAGTGATGTGATGACAACTGTTTACTATTAATATAGAACCAAATGACTTATTTCTAATATTAATTATGTGTTCGTATAAGACTATAAGTTATTAGTGTAGTCACATCCTATTATCCTACATCTGATTGAACCTGAACTTTCGTAGTAAGGTTCAACCGGAACATTTCAAATGAGGTGGCGCCGGCCCTGATTTCAATAGCTATTTGAATACAATTAGTTCAGGTTATTTTATACTTTTTATACAAAATCAAATTTAAAATATTAAGAAAATTGAATAAAAAATTCCCTATATAACATTTGAGAGATGATCACTCCAGAAAAATATACAAAACATCTTTCGAAACATTTGAATATTTTTCTACAATGCCCAAATCCTCAAGGACTTCAATCATATTACCTCGAATCGCAATGGACAACTAGTTGAGAGATCCTATCGAAGGGTAGAAGAGCATACCACTCTCCCACTGCACCTACTTATCAAACACCCTTTACCCCTATTAAAATATTGACCTGTAATAAATAACTAAAACTTAAATATGCCGACAAACTACATGAATATCGACTTAAACATCTATAAAGGATTTATTTTAATTCAGCATTAACAAATGATTAATGGTATGTCAAAAATGGTGTCAAGGTAAGCAATTTTCGCTGTTCTTACCATTGGAACATAAATTTAAACCAACATAAAAATAGAAACTGGATTCATTGAAGAACAAGACCAACATTTGATGGTGCAATATCATTAGTACACCAATTATATAAATAATACTCCAAATTACCATCACCCATTCCAAATTTCAATTCTTCTAACGTAGTCTTATGCTCCATTATATCAAGGGAATTGAAAACATCAAAATTGTTTAAATTAGCAAGAATGAGGGCATCATAAAACAACTGCAAACAGGGAGTCACTGTTACGAAGTAGTAAAATAAATATGCAGTGTATAATATCTTGTGCTTAGGATGTCTCATAATGGAAGAGGGGATCGAATAAAAACTGATCATATCTGTAATTGGCTCATTGGGTAATGGCTGAACAACCCAGGTGTAAATAACACCATCTTTTGGTGTCAACCAATGAATTATTTCATTTTCATCAAACAAAGGATACAATTTAAATTGAGACAAAAATTTATTTAAGCCTTCACAGACATACTTAGCATCAGACAGCTTAAATTTCCTGAGTCCATTAGTTAGAGTCTTATTAGGCAATTTATACAATTTAAGGGATCGTTGAAGAGTCATGTTTTTGGTTAGGTACGAAAACTCTATTTCAATTAGCTTTTTGGGATTTAAAGATCGATGCCAATATCTACAGACGGAAACAGGTCGATTAGGCAATTTAGCTCCTGATGTAAAGACAGCTTGATATATCCCATTAACATTAACACGTCTTGTGATCTCCCTAATGAGGACGGGAGCAACTCGTTTATTTCTCAATTTCTCGTGAACACATAAAAAATTAATCTCAACAATATCAATACATTTCTCATCTATACACATTTTTGCAGGGACAGCACTAATAAATGCGACTAACTTCCCATTTGACTTCACTCTAACACCGCAACGGTATTCAGGCTTCCACCCAGGGGGAGAAAGGGCCCAATATAAAAATTCATTCGTGTATGCAAAGCGAAACATGTGATCATCATCTTCAACATAGTTTTCATGTAGTAAATCATAAAGTTCCATTATTTGATCATGATTATCTAGATCTATATTCGACCATTCAAATGTTCCAGATAACGTTAAAGGTTCTGCTCGAGTAGTCCCAAATGGTTCTTTAACAGGTGAATTTGAATAACTATATTCAAGATTGGATTTCAAAATTATAGGTTGAGATCCCCAAAATTTGTGTTTAGAGGCGGGAATTTCTTTTCCAGCTTCCAAATTTAAATTCTGTAACAGTTTGGTCGTCTGTGAAGGGCTTACCGAGATTATATCTTCTTTTGAATGGGAAATTTTGGATTTTTCGGATTCTATGGTTGCATCTGCATCAATAATTTCTGATGACTCGTTGAATTTGGAAAGATGTTCAGAAGTAAAATAATCTTTATGTTTTTCTTCCGAACGATGGTCCATCAAAAGAAGAAAAGTAAAAAAAAACAGAATGTAAGATAATAGATCTACAAAAGACGAAATGCACGATTATTCCTTGAATGAAAACTTCTGGGGATGCTAAAAAGTAGAGTAGTAAACTTGTAGCCAGAATGAGTAATTAATAAGATTTTAATTTTGCTTCATTTACATTTGACTTTAAAATACTAATCACAAAATTAACTGAACGTATGCTAACTAATTTCAGTAAACAGGAGTACAACCTAGAATAGGCACCAGTGGTGGGCTAGCATGGGGCCAATACCCCCATCAACTGGTAGGGCTAAGAGCAGGGGTTGCGCTGGGATCATATTACAACCTCATCTCACCATTAACTAACCGGACACTTCGGGAATTATTATTATATACTTTCAAAGGTAAAAAAAGATTTGCCGAAATAGTTTGAAATAGAAGTTTAAACGAGCTCTACCGTGTTTAGTAATATTGTTGAAAATACTAGTGAACCTTATCACTTCAGTAATCGGTTAGGACAATACTTATGTAGGTGGGTTTATTTTCTCCCCATAATTTTTATTATTATTCCAATGAGGGAATTTAATTCTGAAATTTCAAATCGGGTCATCTGTTCCAAAGTTATGGCCCTTGATGATCAAATTTCGGGCATAAGCCCTCCTTTTCTGCCGCCCTCCAGTATCTTAAACATTTTAGAAGTTGAAACTCTCATCATTGCTTTTTAATATACTTTATGTATTATATTAAATCTAAAGATAATAAATTTCAATGATCTTTAGTGTATATTTATTGAGATATTTCTTTCCTAATTCTGAATGGATCATGCTAGGCCCTCTAAGGTATTTTGGAGAAAAAATGCTCTTGACCAAGAGAATGAAATTAATATGAAATTCTTTTTCAACTCAGAGTATATTTTGCATTCAGAGAAAAAAGTAGTATTCACTAAGATTTAAGTTCGATCTTAAGACCGAACTTTGAGCACCTAAGGTGTCTTAAGTATTGTAATTGATCGATTTTCACTAATTACTCCACAAATGTTGTTTAAACTTACTTCTATCGAACATTTAATTTACCTTGATTGATATTATACTTCAAATAAAATTCAAATATTTTTTTAAACATTTCTCTTATTGTGTGCAACATTGCAACATGTATCACATGCTACAATTCGTGGCAAATTCTTAGGTTTGTATTAATAAACAAACATACATTCTTTGATTATATAATTATACGCTCATTCTAATAAGCATAATTATAGAGATAGGCTTTATATATTGATTCACATGACTGATAATAATCACTTTTGATCCTAAAATTTTCCTATATACAATGATTTTTCAAAGTCTCTGACGTTTCAATCTATAACAGTCCCTCTGCTCTTCTATTAACTGTTGATGTGCAGAGAATACAGCTATCTGTTGAAACAAAACTTCCTGCTGTAATGGAAGTAAGTCTGCAGCCTTCAAGAACTAGACCGAATCATCTTGCTCATCAACAGTTAGCCTTCTTTTCCGACTTTTCTTTGATGTCTTATATATGTCGGGATTTTAACTTCTGGAGACTCTAAAATTGGAGGACCTTCAAATTCAACGGGACTTGCAGCTGGTACTGTTGATGCTATTGGAATTTCATTGTTCTCAGCTGGTGCTTGAAAAAGATCAATAGCACCTGAAATTCCGCTAAAAGCAGGGGTGTTTTAAAACATCTCTATTACCCGAACTGCAGAGTCAGAAATACTTCTATCTACTGATATAATTTGCATGTCCTCGTATACCTCCTGTCCAGCAGTGTTTGCACCCCCTCCACTCTTTCTAGCTACCCTAAAGCTTGCATCTATTTTGGACTTTGCGATTAGTTAGGTTGGTCCATTTTTTCCTAAGGTCTTCTACAGCTCTGCCTTTGCAATGAACTGAATTAAGTTTGGCTGCAATGTCTCTCCAGATTTGTGGTTGTCAGCAGAATTTCCTGAGCCTCCCAAATCTCACCTGCTGATTCAATTTCATTAATAAGACTGCACTCTTCTTCTCTGGTCCAATTTGCTTTGCGGGATTTGTCCATTTGTTTGGTATTGTTAATGCAAGTACTCGGCAGCAATTTATATACACGGGAGGACGCCGATTTACCATAACCACTAATGACACCATTTATTTTCGTACACCAAATGACGCAGAAATTTTAACGTTGATAGAGTTCACTTTATTGTATTTCTCATAGCCAGTATTTATATTTTGTTTTAGTGAGCTTTTCATGTTACAATACACAAAGACTCTCGTTGTTTATATGTTTTGATTAATATAATATTATGAATGCATAAGGTACAAATTATGCTCTTTGATATCTCTTAAATTTAGATTAATTCGACTAAAGTTATAAATAGCAAAATGATCCCTGTAGTTTTTTGAAGGAAAATGTTCAGTTTCCTCAAATGCAAACGGTTCATCCATAATACTTGTATGATGGTCAATGGTTGAATCTTCCAACATGGGCTGCTTCCAAACAATAGCCATAGTATTATGAAGAACAGCACATTACATATCTAAATACGTCTGTCCTACTGTTATAATTGATATCGTACGAAAAATCAACAAATTTGTCAATTTTTAAAATTTTGATGCGTAATGATGAAGTCGTAACAGTAATGAGTCATCATTTTTTGATGATAGTTGCATCATATGTGAGATATATTAATATATACATTCTATCAAAATCTCATCCTTCTAGCTTTCTGTGCTTGGCAGTTTCTTCAATCATTCCGTTACAGATATCGAGTTTTAATTGTAAGGATGAGTTATTAGATAATTGATCATATCGGTAAAATTTGGTAATTTATCAAATACTCAAAAACCACTGAATTTAGACATATAAATTATATTATTGATTAATGGAAAGTATTCTTTTGGCAATTATCAAATAAGATCAAATTTGAATGCCTAGTTATTGCAGTTTCAAGATATGAGCTCAACTGACCAAAATACGGTTCCATCCTAATTCTCCTCTTCTTCCTACTCCACCACAACCACCAACCATTCCTCACTATAGGCCTACACCTCTCCTCCCTCTTCCTTGGAGGCCTATCTCCTCACTCAGCTCGCACTCTCCTAGTATAAATAGGATCGAGTCAGCTGATCTTCCACTTCCGAATCCTAATTCTCCTCTTCTTCCTACTCCACCACAACCACCAACCATTCCTCACTATAGGCCTACACCTCTCCTCCCTCTTCCTTGGAGGCCTATCTCCTCACTCAGCTCGCACTCTCCTAGTATAAATAGGATCGAGTCAGCTGATCTTCCACTTCCGAATCCTAATTCTCCTCTTCTTCCTACTCCACCACAACCACCAACCATTCCTCAATATAGGCATATCCCCTCCTCCCCCGAGTGAGCGCAGCGAGCGAGGGGGAGACAGGTGCTCCGCACCTGAGTCACTTTCTTCTTCCTATTCCTTCTCTACTTCCTCCTCATTCTTCTTCTCATCTTTCTCCTTCCCTCTTGCCTAACACCATGCGTATTTCTTCGGCTCGAAATCCATCCAATCTTATTACTATCAAGCCGATTAAATCTTCCCCGCGTGGTCATCCTCATCTCATATCCTTCCATCTTCTCAATGCTAGGAATCTTAGGACTAAATCCTCTCGTTTTCTTGACTATGTAATCCTTCACGCTGAAGTGCAATGCATCTGGTGAAGTATCATCTTTTGAGTTCTCGGATTGGACTATCTCTTCTTCTGAAATCTCCCTTCGTATTATCCTAATATATCGGCCTCCCTACTCAAGGAATCATCCTATTTCTATTTCTACCTTCCTTGATCAGTTTTCTTCTCTCCTCGAGCCCATTCTCTTATGCAAGGAGCCCCTAATAATAACTGGAGACTTCAATATCCATGTTGACATCCCGTCTGAGTCTTTACAGTTCTCCGAGCTCCTGCGTTCTCTATCTTTGATCCAGCATGTGAATCAGCCAACTCATGAGAAGGGTCACATTCTCGATCTAATAATATCCCGTTCTGCAGACAACATCATCCTCTCTGATCCCGCTCCTGTCCATCTATTCTCTGACCATTTCTCCATCTCTTGTAGTCTCTCGCTTTCCAAACCTTCTCTTTCCTCTCAGGAGGTTACCTATCGTTCCAAATCCATCAACCTCCCAATCTTTCTTGCTGATCTCGCTTCCTCTGATCTATGTGCTAGCCCACCTGATCATCTTGAGGAACTTATTGTATCATATAACAGCACCCTATCCTCTATCTATGATCAGCATGCTCCTCCGCGATCCAAAACCATAGTCACCCGTCCCCGTGTCCCTTGGTTCACCAGTAGCATCAAGCAGGCCAAGCGAGCGAGAAGGAAAGCTGAACGGAAGTGGCGCCAGTCTAATGACTCTGACCATTTGGCTGAATTCAAGCATCAGAGGAATCTTGTGACTGACCTGATGAACAGGGAACGTCGCAGTTTCTATTCTGATTGGATCAGTCAGTCCTGTCATGACCAGCGCTCACTCTTCCGTAAGGCTAACTCACTTCTCGGCTTACGCCAGCAACAGGTCCTACCACCTCATGCTGATAAGGCTGCTCTTTCTCGGGAACTCGCCAACTTCTTTGTTCTTAAGGTAGATAACATCCGTTCCACCATTGATTCAAGTGCATCGTCGTCTTCCGTTACCCCCTCAGATAATTCAAACAGCGAATCCCAACATACTTTCCACCAATTCAAAGAATTATCTGAGGAAGAAATTGTTTCCCTTGTTTCCTCTGCTCCTAATAAATCTTGCATCCTCGATCCTATCCCAGCATTCTTGGTCAAATCATCTCTACCCATCCTAGCGCCCATCCTTACGAAAATCGTAAATGGTTCCCTCTCCACTGGTCATTTTCCTTCTCCCTGGAAGCGCGCCATCATCTTACCCAAACTTAAAAGACCAAATCTTGATCCCATCTTCTCTAACTATCGTCCACTTAGCAATCTTTCTTTCATTTCTAAGATCACTGAGAGGGCCGCTTCCATCCAGGTCGTGAATCATCTTACATTACATGATCTCTTCCCCGGGACGCAGTCTGCCTATCGTAAACACCACAGTACGGAGACTGCACTCCTGAAGGTCACAAACGACATCCTCCTCAGCATGAATCGCCAACACGTATCTCTTCTGGTTCTTCTTGATCTTAGTTCAGCCTTCGACACCGTCGACCATACCATCTTACTCAACCGTCTCCAGTCTCATTTCGGCATTTGCGGCTCTTCTCTGTCCTGGTTTGAATCTTACCTCTCTGGTAGGACTCAATTCGTCTCGATTAAGGGTTCTAATTCCTCCGAATCTCCCGGTCCAACACGGAGTTCCTCAGGGTTCTTGTCTTGGTCCGCTTCTCTTTAGCCTCTATACTAGTCCTCTATTCGACCTCATTAGGTCCCACCTCCCCGACATGCACTGCTATGCCGACGATACTCAGGTCTATCTTTCTTTTAAACCCGGTTCCATCTCTTCTGAAGAATCTGCTTTTTCCGCCATCCAATCTTGCATCTCCGCGATCCGTTCCTGGCTCCTCACCAACAAGTTGCTTATCAATGACACCAAGACTGAGTTCCTTATAATAGGGACTCGTCAACAACTATCTAAGGTTCAAACTGATAGCATCTCTGTTGGTGAGTCGAGAATCTCTTCTTCCAAAGAAGTAAGGAATCTTGGAACTTGGCTCGACAATACCCTCTCAATGTCTACTCAGGTCAGCAAAGTTGCCTCCTCCTGCTTCTATTACATCTATAACATCCGGCGTATTAGAAAGTATCTCTCTAGGGAAGTCTGTGAAACTCTTGTCAATTCTCTTATCACATCTCGTCTTGATTATTGTAACAGTCTCTTGTATGGTTGCCCCTCATCCCTCTTAGCTCGACTCCAGCGAGTCCAGAACAGTGCAGCCAGGCTTATCTACAATGTCTCTCGTACCTTTTCGTCATCTCCTCTTCTTATTAACCTCCACTGGCTGCCTGTTAAACATCGTATCCTCTTCAAAATCCTCCTCATAACTTACAAAGCCATCCATTCTCTTGCTCCGGACTATATCATCCAGCTCATACAGGTTAAGTCATCCAATCGTACTCTACGATCATCCAACGCCATCCTCCTTGAGCATCCTACTATCAAATCTTCCAAAACTCTGGGTGATCGTGCATTCACTTTAGCTGCGCCTGTTGAGTGGAATCTTCTGCCTCCGAGCATTCGGAATGCCCCCTCACTTCTTCTCTTCAAAAAACTCTTGAAAACTCATCTTTTCCGTATCGCGCACGACACATCCACTTAAATTAATTTCAATGCATATACATACCTTACAAGCATACATACACATACATACACATACATACGCATACATACACATACATACATAACACACACTTACTTTTATTGAATTGTACAGCGCACTTGAACATATTAATATGGAATCTGCGCTATATAAATGTATATTATTATTATTATTATTATTTGAATAAAGTAGACAATCTTCAAATAACTCATATTATGGATAATGTAACAATTTCTCATAACGTGACAATAAATAAAGTTATACTAGTTAACGAAAAGATCAAATTTAAAAATTTAGTCTATGTATTCATGATCTTAAATCATTAATCTTCTTTAACAACATTTTGCAATCATTGAGGACATTATCAGTTGTAGTAACACCCAACACAATTGCTCTTAGACGATCTTCATCATTATAGGTTTCTCTTTTTACCCTAGTTTTCAGGTAGAACGTCGTGAAAAGTTTAGAATCCCATTCCGATTCCAAAGTAAATTTTCCATTATTATCGATGAATTTGCCTAGGTCATCAGAAGGTATACCTAATAAAACAAAACTTCAATCACAATAAATGAATTGAGAGAAATCCAACATAGTCCAGCAATTACAGAAAGCCATTATTAAAATACCGAAAATAATGATTACGCGTATACTAAAACATGTCCGAAAATTGCGCAGCACCATTTCCGAAAACTTCGTCTTTGTATAAAATAAAATGGCGTATATATATATATATAGCGACATGACCTCTGGAAAAAATGGAAAACAATTTTCACACAATTTCTATACAATATATATTGCTTCACTCCAATAATAGAAAAGGAGAGCTATAAGAGATGTTAAACGTGGGTGCGTACCTCCTTTTAGAAATACTTACGAATTCCAAACCGCTTTTGATTCTCACTGCTAATTTTTGAGATCAAGTGTCTCAAAGTCTGTTTCTTTTTCATTTATCCCTACCACATCCTAATGATAGACCCCAGGGCACTCCAAAAAATTTTTAGGACATGCAAAGGAAACAAATGCTTCCAAAGTCGAATGATAGATAGTCTCATATTTGCTACCCCATAGAATTAATCAAAAGAAAGTTAAAATGATAAAATTGTAAATTTTATATTGATGTGAAAAAAAAGTACCAAAAACCCGAAAAAGTGTTTCTTTACTAAAAGTTAAGATATCAAGAATCGAGTGGTCCAACGTTCATCGCATAATGATATGGAACAATTCTTGAAATTTTCTACCCTCTATCTCAATCCAATTTCTACTTTTTTAAAATTAAAGACGGTCAATTTTGAAAATTTAAAGTCCCGAGATTTTAAGTTTAAATATTAAGAACAAAATACTAAAATATGATACTATTTCTTTTAGTTTATAGAACGAAAATCACCATAAAAACAACAATTGTTCAAGTATAACCATATAGAATGTACCTGGCACTCGAGATTTTTTCTCTCGGATAAATAAAAGCACTCACATGCATTTATTGGCATTTATACTGATGATTTAGATAACTAAACATTGTGAAAATAGTAAAATTACACTGAAAATCTACAAATTTCTTTGACACCCTTAGCCCCGAATATTTTGAACTAATTGTGAAAGATAATTCATATTCCTAGCACTACAAATTATAATCCATCAGTTTAGAATGAATCTATATACAGTACACCCTCGCTAGTCCGAACCTCGCTAATCCGAACCCTCGCTAATCCGAACACTTCATTCTTAAAATCCGAACACCCAAAATAGATTTTATTCGCCTCTATGATTTGAATAAACGTTTATAAATTTAAATTTATCATTAAGATTGAGAAACCTCGTTAAATAAGCAATCATAGCGAAATAATATCCTTAATATTCTAACAATACAAATGTATTATAATTAATGCCCTATTGAATTAGTGTTATTTCACTAATCCGAACGATTTTTCCGAACATTGGAACAGAGCTGTTCGGATTAGCGAGGGTGTACTGTATTATCATATACAGGGCGCCTAACTTTTCGAAATCTAAGGACAATTTCGGGGTTCGAGGGGGGGCTCAGCCCTAATTTTTGGATTTCGTCTATGGGCCATCTTCGAATCCAGGGGGCGCTCGAGCCCCCCAGCCCCCCCCCGGGATTGGCGCCTATGATCATAAATATCCTTTCAATTAAGATTATAATAGATTATATATCTTCAATAGTTTTCAAGATATGACATGACATTCGCCTCTTTCAGGACAAGAGAGGTATTATGCCCGAACTTTACCTATAATAAGCGATATCTCACAAACAAATGGTCGTGTCTGAATAATTTCTTTTTAAAATGATCAGAATTTTATTTCTGATACAATTGTCGGTAAATATCAGATATCAAACCAGCAATTTCCCGAGCATTATAGAAATGAACTCCCTTATATAGAGAGCTATTTTAATTGGGTTTTATTCGCCTTTCTTCTAAATCTTTGTATTATATAATCTCCAAAGGGGCCAAACAATGTTGAGGTCCATATCATTGAAAAATGTCAAATAAGTAAACCTGATTGATGAATGCGTCGAAAAACCGCCAATAATTTCAATTTTTAGAACGCTAAACTTTGGGGGCTAACGCTAGTGTTTGGAAGTATTCGCCATTAACATATATCCGTATATCTGTATATCCGTTTTACATCCTGTCTATTTGAATTTGGCCCAATTTCTTAATTGACCCAATTATGCATGTAGTATAGGATCATTTAATAAACATGTTCATCGAGGATCTGAATAGTAATAGATATCTAACCTTGCCAAGATACAGAAATTAGTTCTTTAGTTTCCTAAAGTAACTTCTTGGGCAAAGTTTTACGAGGACGACATCCTTAATTTAATCATAGTGTATAGTAATAAAAAGGTCATCTGTATATGTTCACATATTTATATATGTAGTACATATGTTACAACTATTGAAGAATTTTGAAAAATATGCTAGAGACTAGATTCCAAAGGTTGACAGAGTTTTTAAGGGTGTAGATTCGAATATCCGTGAACATATTCGATTTATATATAAGGCCTGACTACTGAGATTTGGTACCATGGATTACTTGAAGTGCATTTTTTAATATACCCATAACTGTAACATATTAATATCATTAACAATCATGTACAGTCGACTCCGCTTAATAGGGCCACATCGGTCAGAGGACATTTTGCCCCGATTAAGCGGAGAACCCTATTAACCGAAAATATTTTGTATTAGCTTCTATGTGTGAGAGCTATTCCGGTCCTGGCAAAAGTGGCCCGATTAAGCGGTTGACCAGATTAAACAGTGGCCCTATTAAGCGGAGTCGACTGTACATACTTGTATTTTTGCTAGCTCTTCTTTATGATCTTAGTTGTAACGTCACCTACCATAATATTATTATCACTTTATTATTTTCCCAAACATATACAATCAGGTTCGCTTATTATGAACCCGCTTATTATAAACATTCGTTTATTATGAACTAACTCTCTGGTCCCAATTCAACAGGTTCCATAGGATTTGTATTAGGTCGAGTTCGCTTAATATGAAGTCCCTCTATTATGAACATACTTTTTGGTCCCCAAGGTGTTCATAATAAGCGACCCTGACTGTATTAGTATTTAAATCTAAGTTGACTAATTCATTAAAAAATGGCAAAGAATTATGAAATATTCGAATAATTCATAATTCAAGTATGAATTAGTCAATCATGTGTGATAAAAAGGAAAGTAACAATTATTAACTAATAAAGATTATAAAAAGTGTTACAAACATTTTCTATAGCATTGATCTATGTATGTATCAATCCTCGACAACAATGTTTCCACTTCCTGAATAAAAAATTATTCGAATAATTTATCCCTACAATTTATGACTTTATCTTGGCTAAAACTTTGTTTTTCAATAATTCTTCTCAGGTTTAATGAATTATTCGAATTATTCGAATTATTCATTAATTCATGAATTAGTCAACTTAGATTTAAATTGTTCGTTTTTTTAAAAATCAACCACAAGAATTATATATTTATTTGCTACCTTGTTGTGAAGTTATATACGTATTAACTGATTGTCACATTTACACTTCTACTCACCGTTTAGGTATGTATACATTAATTCAAACCAGATGACACCGAGAGAACCATTACCTACAATGACGGGCTTCGTACTGTTACAATTTCCAGGATAGAATAGCTCTAAAGAAAACTTCAGTACCCAGTATATTCCCCAACTACCCTTCCTATCTTTCTGAATGGAATTCCAAGCCTAAGAGACTATCTTTGGACCACACTGAACGATTGCTGATGGAATCTGCCTAATCTAAGAGCATAACTGACAACGAAGAATAGGTAGATAAGTTCTTAGTTAATTCATTTCCAGATCTTCTTAGTTTAGCGACCCCGACGCTCGACCTACGAAACGCCTGGATAGCTCATATGTCCAATAACTATTTTTTATTTTTTATTAAGATAATTATTTCAGAAACATATATTTACTACTTTCACAGGCTACAAAATGATCCATTAAAACTGAATAAAACATCATTTCGGCTTATATTGTCAGATATATACTAGTTCAAACTATAATATTTCTCATTGTCAAATATCGGATAGTGAACGTCGACTTCAATTATCGAATCATCTCACATTTCTTTTCGATTAAACAACAATCCAAGAATCCTAGTCTAGTATTGGACTGTTAATTGGGACCGTGTTCCAGCTCCTCGCCCGCATCAATATTTAGCTCACGCATATATTGTGATTTGGGATCAGTAACCCATTATATTTCAGGTACAAGGATTTATTGCTAGAGATTGAATTATACAATCGATATGCCAGTATTTCAAAATATATTGATGGTTATTGAGACTTCAATGGGTGAATTGAATGTTTGTAGCCAATTATAAATCAAATTATAAATCAAAATCAAAATCCAAATGTGGCTATTAAGCTAAGCAATCAATACGATTGTTGTTAATGATGTGTATAGAAAAATTGGAGCACTTTTCATAATTATTTTGGAAGTTCTGGCCTTGGCAAATATGATAGACTATCTATGATTCGATTTTGAAGCATCTGTTTCCTTGGCATGTCCTAAAATTGAGATAATAATCTTGATACTTTCTGTTCAGTGACATGGTAAACACTGACCATAGCATTCTATATACTAAGGCAATGGCACTCTATTCAAAATCTGGACCATGGATGGCAATTACCATGGAACTTTCTAGACAATTAATTTAACAAGTTTTATGATTTTATGATTAAACATGATAAATTCATATACTCCCTTCTTACTTAGAATATATTTTGGAATAATTTTCCGAAATTGAAATAATTCATTTTCCTGGATATTTGCATCATCTATCTATGCGTGAAAAATATCAGAGTACAATACCTTACAATGACATCTTGATTTTTACAACCTCGGGTTCAGGAAATAGATGCACTGATGTAATTACTCCGAAATAAGGAATTTAGCGAATAACCGACTCCAGTTAACAACTTTGAAATAATATTTTCTCAGAAGCACCATTCACCACCGGTTAAGAAGCACTGCTTTAAATCTTAATGATATGTCCCTTCACCGTCTGAAGCTTAAAAAGATTGCATCTGTCATTCTTCTGCAGAATCTTGATTCTACTCAGGGTTTGTGTAATGGTATTAGCTTGACTGTAAGATCGTTTAATAAACGTCTTATAGACGCTTAGATTATCACAGGTATCCATGCGGAAACACGAGTATTCATTCCTCGCATTCCACTACTTACTCCCTCAGATTTTGGCCTTCCTTTTATTTTAAAGCGAAAACAGTTCCCCAGTACCTTTTGTAGTATATTATTATATTGATTATATTATATACATTATTATATTTATTATATGTATTACAGTACACCTTCGATAGTTCGAACCTCGCCAAAACGAACCCTCGCTAATTCGAACACTTCATTCTTAAAATCCGAACACCCAAAATATAATTTTATTCGCCTCTATGCTTTGAATAAACGATTATAAACTTAAATCTATCAATAAGATTGAGAAACCTTGTTAAATATGCAATCAAAGCGAAATAATATCATTAATATTCCAACATATACAAATTTATTATAATTAATGCCCAATTGAATTAGTATTAAAAAACAAGGCGGCTATCAAGCCCGGTTGTTAATAAGTAAGTTTAAAATTACTTCAATCCCTTAGATTGGTAGCTAGATATCATCTACCTTTATTTATTTAATTCTATTATCTCTCAAGGCCTCGCAAGAAGGAAAAAAGTCATTTCTAAAAACTTGAGAAAATTAGTTTAGATCATACCTTCATTAGCATGCTGAGTGTTATAATTATAAATTTTATATTAATATTTCTTCTTAGCAAAAGAAAAAAAAGATTCCATCGAATGTTTAACATATGTAAATTGAAATAAAATGCGAGTTGTTGATAGGAAAGGCCTACCTACACTTTAGACATTTTAATTAGTCGATTATCAATTATTAATCTCTCTTTTAGATTCTTACATATATTAGATTAAAACATGGTCAGTTATCTTTCATTAATTTGGGGATAACCGGGAAACTAAAGAATGCTCAAGGGAAAAAAATTAAATTAGTAGAATAAACGATATATTGGTCAATTTGTCTCAAACTATTTTCAAGGTTAAATATCTCTGACAGTAATTAATCACTCAAATTTTTTCTAAAATTACTTTGCTAATAACAATATCAGAATGGCAAATAAATCTCTTAATCATGGTTGTCGAAGTAACTATGATGGCAAGCATTATAATTCGGAAATACGACAAAACAAGGATAGAGCACAAGAACGGCCTTCATAGAGTCGAGTCGGTATTTCTGATCCTAAATACGTATATGTAAGTGCAAAAGACTTTCGTCCGAATGATAGATAATTTACCCCTGATGGTGAGTGATAGGCCACAACCTGATAGATCGAACAGTCAAAAACTATTGAATCTTTCCTGATAAAACCTGTCCTTGCATTTACACAATTAACCCAACTAACCTTAGTTTACATCCAACTTCTACCAAAGCTAAACATTTGAAACAAGAACATAAAGACTTACCACCTCTTAAAACTGCCTTGAATAATAGTATCGGATGGCAGAAATATAGAAAACAGAACAAATTTTATGTCAAATATTTAATAAAATTAATTCACAAAAGATTCACCAAGAATTTTCAACTACGTAGATGATTTGGTACCCAAGTTCATAGGAAATGCAGAAAATGCAATTTCTATCACGAGTTTTATCAAAATAGATACATCGCTAACTGTCAAAGGAATCGATTTAGTGATTCAGGCTGATAACCGAAATAGAGAGTTCTAAATGAAACTTTTCGAAATACGATATCGTTCGTTGTATTGGCAATAGTTGAAAACGAAAAAAAGAAAACCGAAGTTGTAAATTAAAATCTCACAAGTGAGCATCGCTTGAATGCGCTGAGTTGAGGCTGACGGACATATTGTGTCCGCCAGAGGTACCCTTCGAAATCTAGGCTCACATTGTTTAATTATAAGGTAGATAACAACTCTAAATACGCCTGTATTACTGTTTTAATCGATATCACTCTAAAGTTCACAAAATATGTCAATTTTTCATTTTTGATGCGTAATGATGACGTCAAAACATAATGATGAATCCAAATTTTTTATGAGAGTTATATCTTATTTGTGATACATTAATATACACATTCTATTATAATTTAAACATTCTCACCTAAAATAAAAATTAAATTTCAAATTACAAAAAAAAGGTGACAATGATGTCATAATCCCATGATGTCGATATTTAAGCCTGAGGTCAGAACTTAGTGTTCTTTGGTTAAAAGACTCCAAATCCCAAAAATCATGCATGATGTGCCTGGTTTCATCGGGTATCGGTCACTTCGTACCCAACACTCTTTCGTACCCAATACACCCAATACACTTTCGTACCCAATACACTTTCGTACCCAATACACTTTCGTACCCAATACTCTTTCGTACTCAATACACTTTCAGATTTGTGTTTTTATAAACACGAAATTGTGTTTTTATAAAAACGAAATTGTGTTTTTATAAATACGAAATTGTGTTTTCATAAATACGAAATTGTGTTTTTATAAATACGAAATTGTGTTTTTATAAATACGAAACTGTGTTTTTATAAATACGAAACTGTGTTTTTATAAATACGAAATTGTGTTAGGTACGAAATTGTAATGAGTACGAAATTGTATTAGGTACGAAATTGTGTTAGGTACGAAATTGTAATGAGTACGAAATTGTATTAGGTACGAAATTGTGTTAGGTACGAAATTGCAATTAAGTACGAAATGGAAAGAGTACGAAATGGTTTAGGTGCGAAATGACTTGTATTCGTTTCATCAATCAATTCGTTACAAATTTATATATACGAGGGTCACTAGCAAAGTTCTGTGACTCGACTTGAATAATCGTTTGAATCTAAACGAAATTGATTGAAATATATAATGTTGGATTATAATAGTTCAAAATAACCACCATTGTAAGAAATACACTTATGCATTCTTTCAAACCACTTTTCAAAGTAGGAGGCCCAATCTTCCGATTTTAGGCCCTCTAAACACCCCCTCCCCTGTATGCCGCCACAGCACTCTCTGGACTATCGAAAGTAACTCCACGTATCTCATTTTTCATTCTCGGGAAGAGGAAAAAGTCGCACGGCGCAAGATCAGGAGAATACGGAGGGTGTGTGAGGAGTTGTATATCATTTTCTGCAAGTGTGTCGAGTGTTCTTGCAGCAGTGTGTACGCTTGCATTATCATGATGCCATAGGATTGGTCTTCGGACATGTTTTTTTAACTTGCAGTGCCATTCCTGAGAAACCTGACAGTTTTCCTTTCAACTAATGGAATTGTGGTCACATTTATGCTCCCCGGGAAATCTCCAGACCGATGACTGCTTTTACTCTCAGGATCATATTGGTAGATCCATGTTTCCTCCCCAGTAACAACATGATCCAGTATTTTCGATTTTCCATTGTCAAATTTCTGGATCATGAACTTGCACCATGAGACACGCCGGTCTTTTTGGTCCTCAGTCAAGCGATGTGGGATCCACCTAGCACACACTTTAGATACTTTCAAGTGCTGATGAAGTATTTCGTTTAGAGTAGGTGGGGAGAGTGATTAATATCTTCCAGAATAAGTTCGTAAGTGATTCTCCGATCCTCCTTTTCAGTTTTTTGACATCACATACGTTGGATTCATTAACCGCTGTTGGAGGACGGCTGCTCCTTCTATCGTCGCCTATACTGGTTCTTCCCCACTTAAATTCATTAAACCAGCGATAAAATGTTGCTTTATCAGGTGATAAATCACCATTGCGAATGGAGAGGGAAAGTAGGCGTTTTAGTAAGGAATCAGTGTCAGAAGAAAGTGAAAGGACGCCTTTTGAGTTCGGAATAATGTCAAAGGGACAGTGAATGTGGGCATTTTGGCGTGCCTGTGGGGGGTCGAGTGACCTTTTGCAAAAATACAGTAGTAAGCTGATCTAGACATTATTTCGGACTTAAATATCTGCTGTAATCGTAATAGATCATTGCTCGAAAATCTCTTCTTTCAAGTTGCATTTCTTGTCACTGAATACGACCTTCTCCCATTATGTGGCCTTGTTATCTTTTCCACAAGACACGCGTCTGTCCAATACCTCTGTGTGAGGAACGGAATCACCTTCACAACCTTTTCGGTACATCCCTGCCTCTTGAGATGGTGTCTCACAGTTTCTCGGGAGTATGTATTCGACCGGGTGATGTTCAATTTACTCGATAACTATCGTTCTGGTTGGTAATTCTGCCTTTTCAAGAACCTCTCTTTCTGTTAATTGAAACTTCGGCTTTCAGTTTAGAAATGGTTCGACCGTGCTCTATGGGATGCCTGTACCACGAGATACATCTATCACATTCGTAATATCGGACTGGTATAAGGTACTAACTAATCTTGTCACGGTGGATTTGTTCAGTCATTTGGAGTTAATTCAAAATGAAAATCAAATGTTATATAAATATTTGTGACGGAAAACAATCTTAAATCACTTATAATATATTATAGAAAATGGGAAGTTAGGCTTATACATAATAGGAAAGAACATTAAGTTACTAAATAGTATTAAAATGCTGCATTTATAGAAACTAATATATACGAATAATAGATTGGAAGTGATGGTTGTGATATAACATGCGAAATAACAAAAATAGCAATATTCCCAATTTCAGCGTGTCACACTGTATAGTAGTATATACTTAGTATATACATATACAGTCTGTCACACTATTATTTGCACTCAACAAGTAAAGCTTAACTACAAGAAAATGAGAGAACCTATAGATTTAATCATACTGTGTTGACACCTTCAGTGTAACTATGCATTGGAGGCAAAATTTATTCAACGGTGTAGCCCCACGAGTGTAGATTCCACCCCAAAAGTAGAGTTTAGGTGCATGCTTTCCAGCTACTCGTCCAGATTCTTTAAAGGGTTTATTGAACATCTTTACATTCGCAATACCAGATGATATAACATTTGATGATTTAGAACCATATATTAGTTTACATATTGATACTTTCAAACCACTCCCAGACCTGATTCATTTAACTTACACCAATATTTCTTCTTTTTGAGCAAAATTGGGGAAATTAATGTCAAAATTTTATGAGCAAAGAAGATTGATTAACCCACTCCTGTAAGACATAGCTTCTATCTATGTAGTTGTACCGCCTGGAATGCATGGTGAGTCTCTTACAAAATCTGTGGTGAAATCTTGTTTTGACTTTGAATTCTATGATGAAAATTCAATGTATGCAATCTACAATTATTCTACACTAGTCAATATCAAAGGAAGAGCTATTAAAGAGCATAAGTTGTATCTCATGCATTCATAATATTATACGTATTAAACAAAACATAAACAAGTGTCTTCGTATATTGTAACATGAAAACCTCTAAGACAAAATATAAACACTGGATATGAAAAGTACAATAAATTAAACGACGATGAAATTTCTGCGTCATTTGGTGTTACGAAGATAATTGGTGTGTCATTAGTGGTTATGGTAAGTCGGCGTCCTCCCGTGTATAAAAATTGCTGCTGAGTAGTTGCATTAACAATACCAAATCAACTGGACAAATCCCGCAAAGCAAATTGGACCAGAGAAGAAGAGCGCAGTCTTATTAATGAAATTGAATCAGTAGGTGAGATTTTGAGAGGCTCAGGAAATTCTGCTGACAAAAACAGGAAGACAGAAAGACTGGAGGGGGTACAAACAGTGCTGGACAAGTAGAAGACGAGGACATGCAATTCTTTCAGCAGATAGAAGTATTTCTGACTCTGCAGATCGATCGGGTAACAGAGATGTTTCAAAACACCCTTGCTTTTAGCGGAATTACAGGTGCTGTTGATCTTTTTCAAAGCACCAGCTGAGAACAATGAAATTCCAATAGCATCAACAGTATCAGCTGCAGGTCCCATTGAATTTGAATGTACTCCAATTTTAGAGTCTCCAGAAGTTGAAATCCCGACAATATACTCGTAAGCCATCAAAGAAAAGTCTGAAGAGAATGCGAACTGTTGATGAGCAAGATGATTCGGTCGAACTCTTGAAGGCTGCAGACTTAATTCCATTACAGCAGGTTGATAGAAGAGCAAAGGGACTATTATAGATTGAAACGTCAGAGACTGCTGGAAAAATCATTGTAAATAGGAAAATAGGATCAAAGTGATTATTATCAGTCATGTGAATCAATATATAAAGCCTGTCTCTATAATTGTGCATATTAGAATGAGTGTAAGATTATATGATCAAAGAATGAATGTTTGTTTATTCATACAAATCCAAGAAGAATTTGCCACGAATATAGCATGTGATACATGTTTCGATGTTACACACAATAAGATAAATGTTTTAAATATTTAAATTTTATTTGAAGTCTAATATCAATCAAGGTAGATTAAATGTTCGATAGAAGTAAGTTTGAATAACATTTATGGAGTAATTAGTGAAAATCGAATCAATTCCAATACTTAAGACACCTCCATAGGTTCCTTAAAGTTCGGTCTTAAGTTTGGTCCTAAGATCGAACTTAAATCTTAGTGAATACTAATCTTAGTGAATACGACTTAAGATCGAACTTAAGACTTAAGCACTAAGATCGATCTTAAGTTCTTAGTGAATACGGCCGCTGGTTTATTTGTCATATTACCCAATAAATTTGAAGAAATCAAACAGAAAATGTGGGGAGATTGCAAAATACTGTATCCTAACGCATGTACTACCTACTTCATTGTCGACTTTGAGAAAGCAGGGATAAATGCATTTAAAGAATATTTCCCTGAAACTCAAGTAAGGGGTGTTTCTTAAATCTTACACAAGAAGTTTGACGAAAAGTTCAAGAATTTGGGCTTAAGAAAATATACCAAGATGATACAAAGTTTGCCTTGCAAATAAGAATGATACTTGCATTAGCATTCGCAACACCAACATATATAGCGGCGCTTTTCAATGAAATTTTTAAGGATTTGTCTCCAGATCTTTATGATTTAGCACTCTATTTCGAATCTACTTATATAGGCAGACACTTAGCTAATTAGCACTTCAATAGTATTCCCAAACACATTCCCTTTAAAAATGTGGAGTAATCAGCTTAAAGTATCAGGGACTTCCAAGAACCACGAATGCTGTCGAGACATGGCATAGGTCCTTTTCTACCTACCTACATGTCTTGCCATAATCCTTCAATTTGGAAATTCTTGAATGTTCTATAAAAGAACACGGGTTAATCGAGGTAAAAAAGGCGTTTTGCATGAGTGGCAGTGATCCCCCGAAAAGAAAGAACAATGCCAACCATGAAAGAGCATTAGAAACTCGAATTGATGGATCCCTTACTCGCCCTAATATGGACTTTCTACGAGGGTTTGCATATCAGTCCTATTTTAATTCTTAGTGCGCATAACCTTTGATTGTGTAAGTACGTACTACTTCACATGGCTTTACTTGACTAAATTATTTTACATGTATATTATTATACGTAGATAGCAGTTTTGCTACGTTATTTGATTGTCAAATTTGAGAAGGTTGAGAAATTTTGCTTAGCTGTTAACATTAGATACTGGGTAATACATACGAGCTCGAAAAGGCTAATGTACAGATATGACTAATACAAACAAGTCATAACTTTCAGTGCACCTGGAGTAACGATCATATATTGAAGGCGAAACATGTATTAAGCTTACAAAAAGTTGTTTACAACAAAAATACTATACAATGCGTGTAAGTTAACTGGAATTCTCAGTGCGAGGAGGTAGCTGCCACATTTACTGTTGTTCTAACGTAGCATACCAAAAAAGCAAGTAGGCAAATACCTCATCTGCCTCTATGCTAATTACGTCCTAGCAATTTCTCTGAAATGCAGTCAAAAACGAGCGAATTTATCGCCCAAATCGGCAGAGCCAAAGTTCTGCCGGTAGACCTTTTAATTGGCTATGCCCTATTGTGTTACAGTTTGATACATCTAACCTGAATAATTCGAATGTGTAGAATATGATTTGAAATATAAATTACAATATCTGTAACAGTTTGATTAAATTTCACTCATGAATAAATAAACCCACTTTAAACTAATTATGATTGAAATTAGTAAGGATTTCATATTCTTTTGCCCGATTAGAGTACGTAGATAAAAATTCCGGAATTTGGATTTCCATGGGTGAGTAACTTATAATAGTCATTGTGATATTGGAACACCGCCCACATCATAATGGTATCTCCCTATAGGGGCTGAACTAAAAGTCAGGGATTTAAATTATTTAGATTCCGATTAATTGATGGTGGTTCACTGTGTTTATAGAGTTATACAAATATTAAATTATTTCCGATGCACAAATTACTTAACTAAAATTCTTCAAATACCTCTCAATAAAGTAGTTATTATCTGTATATTAATTAGCCTACCTACTTAGCTACCTATCTACCTACGTAATAACTATCCAAATAAATCTAACTAAAATTCTCAGAAGTGACTGCATTCCCCAATGAATACTGGTAAATTCGTTTGGTTAGATAATGGTTTATTTTGTCCGATGTGAATTTGAGGTTTTGTAACTCGACGACCGCATAGTCACGTACATCAAGATGTAAATTGAAGAGCAAATGGAATGCGAATTCCCATTACAAGTAATTACCACACAAATCTATTCTACAATGACCAAAAGCGCAGTGTACTTGGAATATACAAACTGGAAATATAATTATTGTAAATTGATTATTAGCTCAATTTCTAAAAGGACCTTCTCGCCGAATTCTAATTACTCTGGCGATGCTTATAATTGAAACTGAAGAAGTAGAATTGTGGAGAAACACTTGTTAATTCAGCGATACATCTGGTTAAAATATCTCAAGACAATAATATGTGTTACTGCCAACTGTATAGGTCGAATAAGGTAAATATTTAAGGATACCGCCCGTGAAAAATCCATAGGTTTGGCTTACAGCATATATCAAGAATAGAGATATATAAGATGTTAAGCGTGGGCAGGTAGTGCAATTAAAAAATATTGAGACATGCCAAACAGTTTTTGGTTCACATTTCTAGTTTTTGAATTACAGCGTCTCAAAGTCGGTTTTTTCCGTTTTTCCCTAGCACATCTTAATGGTAAGCCCTCCTGCACTCTGTGATTTTTTTAAAGCACATGTTTGGATCAAATGCTTCGAAAATTTATTCATAGATAGTCTATCATATTTGCCACTTCATAGGACCAAAAGAAAGTTAAAATTGTAAAAATTGTAAATTTTATCGGTGTCCGAATAAAAAGGGCCAAAAACGGCGATAAAAGTCCGATTTTCTTTGCAAATCAGCAATAAAATCACAAATTTATAAAATATCAAAAATTGAGTGGTCCTACGCTCATCGCCTAATGATATGGAACAACTCCTGAAATTTTCAAACCTCTATCTCAAAGCAATTTTGAGTTAAAATTTTTGAAAGACGGTCAATTTTGGAATTTTAAAGTCCGGAGATATAGGGATTTGAAGTTTTGATTGTAAGAACGATGTAAAATGAGCTATTAACGAAAAATAAAAGCATCCATGGACATTTAATCGCGTGTATACTAATTAATTAGATGTATTCCAACAGATTTTGGTGAAAATAGCAAAATTATACTGAAAATTCACAAATTACCTTGAGGCCCCTAACCCCGAATATTTTGAACCAATTTAGGGAATGTAAATCATATTCCTAGCAGTACAATGTATAATTCATCGGTTTAGAATGAATAAAGAGCTACCAAACAGTATATTAGGAAGTTAGAGCGAGAGTCTACGACTTTTAGTTTTCAAGTTAGGATTTCGAAAAATGCTACGTCATCACGTGATAAAAATTTGAAACTTAGCATTCCATTCCATGTAGTACATTTATTATTTAAGAATCAGATATATACCGTCTTGAAAAATATATTAGGAATTGAGAGCTAAGAATTTTGGTGTATATTTCCCGAGATATGGAGGAATCTGTTTTTGGACCATAAATGGGGGGGCTTTGACTAAAATTTGGAGATCAATGATTTGAACTTCCAAAATAATCATGTTGGGTGCTTCAAAGTTTCTGTATACATTGCTAGTGACTATTGCATTGTTTTTTGAGTATAATAGCTACTTTTGGGAACTTATTTCATGACAAGATTCACCATTTTCTAATATATTCAAAGTTCTCCATAGAATTTGATTAGTCTAGAAATATTTGATTAGTCTAGAAATATTTACTTTTTGACAAAGAGATGTTTGAGGAACCTATATATTATCATATATATCCTTTCATTTAAGATTATTATAGATTATATATCTTCAATAGTTTTTAAGCATTGACATCGAGCACTTTGGGGGCCATAGAGTGGTTTGATGTCCGAACTTTACCTACAATATACTATAACTTACGAACTAATGGTCCGATCTGAACAAACTTTTTTTTTAAATGTTCAGAATTTTTTTCTATACACAATAGCTAATATCACAACGGCCATTTCCCGAGCATTTTAGAAATGAAGTCCCTCATAAAGATATTTTTGATTGGATTTCAGGTGCCTCTTTTTCTAAATTCATCTGTTTTATAATATTTAAAGGGGCCAAAACCATTTTGAGGTTCGTATAATTGAAAAAATATCAGATAAGTTAGAAAATAATTGATGAATGCCCCGCAAAATCACGAATAACTTTCCGATTTTTAGTACGCCTGAGCTTTAGGTGCCCAGTTCTAGAATATCAAAATAAATACCGTCCAACAAGTACGATTAGATGGTAGACTACTCAATAATCCGATGGAATTGACAATAAAAAATTCCACAATTTTTTTTAATGTTTTGCGATGTTTTTCGAGGGCGGTATCCTTAAACTCTCTTTAGAGTGACACTTGAGAGAATTCTTGTAAACTTGACATTAAATCAACATAGTGCATATATTTCCCCATCTGCAACTGAAAAGCGCCCCAGGGTATTTTTTGCGCAACTTACCCCTGCGCTTGTTTTTTTCGTGCTCAAAAACCTCAGGAGTACAACAAGTTAAAGCGCGCAGTATTAGTTTAAAAGAGGCGTAATTGGATGAGATAAACGATATATTATTTGAAAAGTTGCAATTAGTTATGTATTCATAGACTGCAACATTTACTATAAACTGCTGCTACACTCAAAACATCCATAATTCTATGAATATTTATCTAATTAGTATGCACGGGAACCACTATTCTTCAAAATGACATTTAATCGTAATCCATATGAAATAACGACTTCAGCCTATAAGAATTCCATTGTTTAAAGGAGTGTTATGATGTTAAATAACTAAGGTCACCAGTTTAGTTTAGGTAACAAGCTATGATTATTAGCAAATTAGCTCGTTACTTTTCAATTAATTAGATCGCTAATGATTTATACTAGATATTCGTATTGATTAGATACAAAGGTGTAGGATGTAAAAATACTATTGTTGGCTTGTTGCGTGGTATTCTGAGGCACCATGGTATTTTGAGGCACTAGTCAAATGAACATCATCCTGCGTGGTATTCTGCGAGGTTACACCAATCCTGTGATCATGATGCGATCATTTACATATGAGATCTTGACCCACTGATAGCTTTTTCATTTTAGACTAAGTAACATTTCGTTCATGGTAACTTGCTATTTACTATAAAATTACATTCATATCATAAACTCTCATCTTAACTTTATCTATTTTTTCTAGATTTCACTTCAACTTCAATTTACGAATTTACTTCGAACTGACATTGACTCTATCATGAACATGAAATAGTACCAGTAAATTCAGAGTTATCTCTTGACTAATGTCATTCCTCTGGGGATCAAGGATTCAAGTGATCGATCGATATAAGAAAAAGAATTTTGTCAGGAGGTGCAGAGAGTATTATCTCCGGAACAACAAACTTGTAAAGGTAAAGTAGAATAAAATACGACGGCATTTAAACTAGCTTTTACCTAACCTTTGCTATTATTGGATCTTGGTCACCAATATTTCGCTTCGATGTTTTTCAATTTTATTGTCTGTGGTGGTGATTTATTTTACTAATCATCCAAATCCTATGTATCCATTCCTTTTTACAGTCAATATTTTAGAGTGTGAGAGTCGTGAAATACCTAAGGTTCCATTTGAATCCGAAATCAATAATATCATCAGCTTCTACCATGATACTACTCACACTGATATCAATGCCACCATTGATGGCATTCACGCCATCTCAAAACTAAAACATTCAGGGAGGTATTGAACACCACTCACTACACTATACTATATATGATCACCACTCTTCAACTACAGTAGGACGTCAGTTATCCGAACGGGTTGGGACCGCGGGGGTTCGGATAACTGAAGTTGTTATGTGATTATATATAAAAGTTGGTCAGTAGTACTAAGTAGTCATAATGATGAATATGGATAAAATACTTATTAGCTTATGTAGTAGGTATCATCAAATAGTATATAAAATGATGGCAGTGTAATAATTTCAATTATCAACTCAGGATGCATCATTTATACATCTATTATATTTTAGTTTGGTCAACCAAAGGGTTCGGATAACTGAAGTTCGGATAACTGACGTTCTACTGTACCATCAATCGAAAACAAAACTGGATTAAGGAAGTGAATAAAAAGTTAGATATACCTGTTCTTTAAAAGTGCCTCAACTGGCTAGTTTTTAAAATATTCGATACCAAAAAATCCAAAAATTTCCCTTGGTTCCTAATAACCATGCCCAATGCCCCGAGCAAACTCATATTCTTTATTTCACAAAATGAACACCATTCTTCTTCCTCGCAATCCAAATTCAGTTGATCAATTGCAAGCCCTCGTTATGTTATCTGTGATTTTGACTCGACACATACTCTCACTACTATTAAAGATCGGTACATTCGACTCTCGGTTCACTCGATTCTCGGTTCACTCGACTTTCGGTTCACTCGACTCTCGGTTCACTCGACGATATATCTTAAATTGGATGGTCGTACATTTTACTATCATAAATTCGGTTATCGTGCTTTCAACTGCTGGCATACGACTGTCACACATTTTAAAAACTGACGAAAAACACGATTGACGGAACACATGATTGACGGAACACTCGATTGACGAAACGCTCGACTGATGGAACACACTTTGGCGGGGCGCAATAGAGAAGTATCTAACACAGAATCCTAAAAAACGGGACATAAGGCGAGATTTCATGTAAAAACTGGACACGTAGCAAAATTAGCTCAGGAGAACAGTGAAAAAGCGGGACGTCCTGCAAAAAAACGGGACGGTTGGCATGTATGCTATTGAGGTCTGAAGCGAGCGAATGTCTGTAAGTAGGGATGCCAATCTAACCCAGTTGATGAATATCAAGTCACTAACTAGTATTGCATTCACATCGAATTGTAAACCAATTCTATCTGGAGAGGAACGGGATGCTATTAGGGGGTGTGGAGGCCATCACAGTTAAAACACTAGAACGCATTGAAATAACATCGCTCTGTAAACGAATTCTATCTGTAGAGGAACGGGATGGCTATTAGGGGAGGTGGAGGCCATCACAGCTAAACAACTAGTCACTAGTACTGTCCGCACATCACTCTGTTTATACCTGCACTACCTGGAGAGGAACATGATGCACAGACTCATAGTCTAGTTATATATTTATGCATGATTTATGATTGATTGTTATTAAATGGAGTATATCAGGAAATTTTATTACATATTAATGATTCCTCGTTTCATTTTAACATTGTAGATAATTAATGAGCTAGAAACATAATATCGCAAATAAGTTACTTAAGATAATACATATTAATGCTTCCAGTCCATGACCCCTAATTGCACCGTTGCCTTCTAGCGACAATCTTTGTTCAAGTTAGAAAGTATGAATACGGCCGCAAAAATTAAGGCCACTCTAGTCTTGGTGCCAATATTTGCAAATTTTAAAGCCTAAAAGATTGGAGATTGAAGGAGGTATAGTAAATATGCTCATGTCCGTGGTGCGGGTCAAAATCCCAAGGCTAATTATTGTATTATAGATGATAATGTTATTTAAAGTGGGTCACAATTCCAATATTCTACAATGTTGTTTGGTGCGTGTCAAAATCCCACGGAAAATATTCTACAATGTTGTTTGGTCAAATCCCACGCGGGACAAAAATCTCATGAAACAGTTCTAATTTATAACTTGACTTTCCATTGAGTGGTGATACTTGTAGTTTCCCTGCTCTAAATAGTGCATTGTGCTTCACGAAATGCGGGGGCCTGATTATTCACCAAACTACTTAAACTTAAGTTTTGCTACCTACTAAGTAAAACAAAGATAAAAAATAAGACAAAGCCAAACTGACTTAGTTTTGACTTATTTTTGCTAAAAAGTGGTCTGTTTCTAACTAGGCTTAAATCGATATTTTTAAAAGTTTACATTGTGAAAGTAAATGAAATACGTGTATATGTAACATAGAAAACCTAGTAGTACATTGATATCGTGTTCTGAATTCATCACTGTATGATTTGCTTTTTTACGTAATATATAACACAATGAAGTTTGCATTTATTTGGTTGCATTTCCAGGCTTGACAATGTTATTCATTATGCAATACAATGATGAATTCTAAAGATACAATACATATATAAATAATAGTTAATTCGCAAATGACAAATTTTATAAATCAATATTCATATTTACATTTTGGTCTTTCAATCGACTTGAATATTGTAGTATGTCGACTAAGCACGAACAACCCAAAACTTAGTTTAGAGTTAGTATGACAAAATTAACTTATTCTATCATACAATCTGTTAAGAACGCAATTTAAGGATTATAATGTTTTTATATGAACGAACTTGTTTCAAACCTGCCTTTTAAAGAGGATCATTCTTAATGGGAAAGAGTCGAAAGTTGAAGTGCCAACAACTGAGGAAGTTCAGGAAATATATTAAGGAAGCTACATGACCTGGTAGGCCATCCTGGAATCAACACCACCTATTCTGCAATACAATAGCGATTCACTAGGAAAGGAGTGTATACCAGCGTCAAAGACTATGTAAATATAAATTATCAAACTTATTCAACTGCATTAAATTTTCTCCCATCTTAATCGAAAGAGTGTATTTGTACTGCAATGCAACTTCGAATTAGTGTAAATCAAGAGTTTTCACTAGCATTTCTTCAAATTATAACCTCAAACAAGTTTTACTTAATGTTCTGGCTTAAACTTGAACTTTTTAATTTACCAATTTTATCATTTCAAAAAGTTCAAATCATGTGAGATATGACAATTCACAGCCTCATTGCCACCACTACAGCCGAAACTACAGACTATTCCAGCCCCAGATCGACCATGGCTGCATATAGAAATGGATTTAATATGCGATCTCCAGTAACTCAAGACGGCTTTCGATATATCCTTGTCTCGGTGTATTATATTTGAGTAAATTTGTAGTAGCTGGAGCACTAAAATCTGAAACATCTCTGAAGAGATTCTTGAGAATCTAAAAGATATCAATATCCACATGCCGGATTGCCGAATGTTATTCAGCACGACTAAGGAAAGGAGTTTACTAGCAAGGTGTGTTTAGAAACTTAATTTTATACGTTATATTTACATCAATATCGACTAATAAACTTATTATATACGTAGATATTTCAGGGATTTCACCAAAAGGATGGAATAGAAGATGCTATGACCTGTGCCAATCACCACCCTATGGCTTAATGGCTTAGTTGATGAACACAACAAGATTCTCGAAAACGTAATGTTTGTATTTCTTGTACTACCTCTTAATTAAGGGAGAACAGTCGGTCAATTGGGCAGAATTTCAATATTTCAAAAATGCTTCATTTTGTGTACAGAAGTTATTAGAATTAAAAGACCTCTTAAGATCTGTCGGTTTTTACAAACTTTTAGTTACTCTTAATTAGGAGGTTAAACAAGCTGAACCTCCAAACTAAAAAGAATTGATCAGAACTACTCAAGTCTACAGTTCTTTTTATGAATAGTACCCAAAAGAATCACATGGATATACTCCTTACATGGTAATGTTTGGAAGAGAGTCAAGGTATGAGGATCTTCTCTCAACGATAAATGATAATATTTTTATTTAACATTGGAAATTTGCGGGTCTGCATGACAACAGGCGGATTCAGGTTACGTATATGTGCAGACTATTTTATCTAATTAATCTTATTTGCCTAAAATTAGTCTAGCGCAGGCATATTTTAAGCAATTATGCAAACTTCTCCAATGGAATATAGCTGAATTTGTCAAGTGGTGGGTCCACCTTTTGGTCCAAGGGTTAACGAGGATATGGCATATATTTTCTATTCCATTTGTAGACTAAATTAAAACAAGTGGCAAGAATTTGCAACCAAACATGCCTCAATTAAAGAAAATGCCTATACTAAGAGACAACAAAAATACACGGGGCAACAAACAGTCAAGCGGGTTACTGGCAGTCATGTTGTCATATCACAAGACTAGCTAGGGAAGCAGAGAAAAAAACGCATTCCTATTCACATTGCTCGCTCGCCCTTAAATTTGTGCTAATTTGTCCCCAGGAAAGCAGATGATAATTACAGATTCTCATATTGATGCTTTTGGCAAGAAACGGATTAAAATAAGTGGTAAACTATATACATTCGATAATATTCTGAAATATATTTATTCATTCCGTGGTATCATGTTAGTTGTCAAGCATTTAGCATATTAGAGATTTTGTTTAGAGTGCCCGACCCCATTATAGTTTCCTAGTGCACATCTCAACACTCTCAAGGTTTGTATATTATTTGCTCTATTTATGGATTTCAACATCCAATTTTAATTAATTAATATAAAAAAATTTCTAACAAGTTAAGATTGACTGACATTTACTTGCAAATTTTTTCGTTTTAAAATAATTGGACTGTTGTTATAGATGATGGGTTTCATTCAAATCTTATATTCAGGCTATCCTAACACAGAATGTTCGGGTTGGAACATTTATGTCTCCATTGCATGAGTTACTGCAAGATTGATATTACAAGTAGTATTACTTACTATACATACAAATCATCTAATTTATAGAAAATTGCGATTCGAGAAAAAATATTAGGATATACAGAAAATGTTCGGCGACGTGTTAGCTGGATAAAATAATCTTACCAATTATTGCTTCTGCAGATTCATGAAAACTTGTAACCCAAATACTTCCAGAATGATCTTGTATCTCCATATTTAGCATATAGCGATATTTAAAATCATTAAATTCTAAATTACATTTATCACAATGGTATAACATTCCACCGTCATCATTTGCAGAAACCTTTTTCTGACAACCGTCAGTAGGACAGGATTTGTAAAATATCTAAAATAATTGTATTTTTAAAAAATATTTGCGAGAATGATCTGAAACCATGGTACTGAATTCCGTTATAATAGGCAAACTCATAGTAAAAAAAGTTTATTCTAGGGACAAGACCGAGGTTAATTGAGAAAATACATGAATTACAAAACTTCATAAACCTTAAGAATGCATTGACCAGCATATATATAATTTGGGATAGCGACATTTCGGTCTAATTTTGATTGTAAATAGCATTAATGGAATTAGATATGCAAAAACAATTTGATATTTTTCTTGTTATATAGGAATGAATAATTCTAGGTAATTTATAATTATAAAACTCGTTATATTTTACATCACACTCACCACTAACGTTATTCATACTTTTTTTTCTCAATAAAACACTGCCTGAACAAAGTATTCGTACATCCCATAATTTCCCCTACAAATAGTTATAATACTGATTTATTTAGCGTTTCAAGAATATTTAATTTGTGAGAGATACACTTAATTTGACATCAAATTCGAATTCTCCACATTCAAATTACCCACTTTATATGTTTTCAACTTAATTACTCTTCTTCAAGATTAAGTATTTTCTGCATTGGCTTTCCTATGCCACATGTCGCGAGTGATCACCATAGTATATGATGGTATTGGTGTGGTATGAGGTGGCACAGTTTGAAATTTTTAACCTTGTGGGAGTGTAACCAAGTTGAAAGATTAAAAAGTGAGTATTTCGAATATGGGAATTCGAATTTGAAGTTAAATTAAGCGTATCTCTTACCAATTAAATACCTTGACTCGCTAAATAAATCAGTATTACAACTATTTGCATGGGGAATTATGGGGTGTACGAATACTTTTGTTCAGGCAGTATACACTCAAACAAGAACCAAAAGAAAAGAATAGAGGCAAACACTCGTTGATAATTTATAATCCAGGTTGCTATATATACAATGTAACAACAACCCTGTCTACAGTGGCGTAGCTAGGGGGGGCGGGGTGGGGCGGCACTAGATCTTGTGTTTCATAAATAAACTTGCCAAGTTGAAGTAGAAATATGTGTTGAGGGGCGGCATGAAATACATCCGCCCCGGGCGACCATAGGTATAAGCTACGCCTCTAACTGTATAAATAAAAGGCATCCAATGCAATGGCATATCTGTTGTTTTGTTCCAATGGTTTTCTACCCAGAAATTACTATCGAATAACATAATAAAAAAGTGCTACAATCTAATTGGTGGAACCTTCCAAAAATATGCTCACCGTCGCCGACAAAATTTGAAATTTTCAACTTTTTCTGATTCATTTAAAAGTGGACACTAGAAAGTAGGATGTGCCTGCATTAGTGCTAATTTCTAGAGTTGGCATTAGATCTACTCGATTTATGGAGAGTTGGCACTAGTTCTACTCGAGTTTTAGAGAGTTGGCATTAGTTCTACTCGAGTTTTAGAGAGTTGGCATTAGTTCTACTCTACTTTGGAGAGTTGTCATTAGTTCTACTCTACTTTTGAGAGGGTTGTTATTAGTTCTATTCGAATTTTGGGAGAGTTGCCATTAGTTCTAAATAATCAATTCTTGATTTTTACTCATTGTTATGCTTCCAAACCTCACAAAATTAAAATTCAACTTTCACGGTCAATTTGATACTGTTTCAAACTTAAAATGCCTACTTTCACTTGCGATTATTTTCTCCGCAACCATATTTCCGTTAACGAATGTCTACTCTCTAAAAAATCGAGTAGAACTAATGCCAACTCTCTAAAACTCAGTAGAACTAATGCCAACTCTCCATAAATCGAGTAGAACTAATGCCAACTCTCCAAATTCGCACTAATGCAGCGCCCCCGAAAGTAGCTACTATAATAAGGCCTCAGAGTAACTTCCGAATTTGGGACTAGGGATGCGGTAGAAGATGGTTGAACAAATACATGAGCTGCCTTAAATCATCAACCAAGCACAATGTAGCTTAGGAATGTATTACCAGCATATATAAATATGGTGTCAAAGTACCCATATCCGTTGTTAAAATTTAGATTAGTCATCAAATGATTGCGCAACAGGTCATATTTGGGTCAAATTTAGTGTATTTCAGGGGCCGTTTAAGGGCACTTCTAAGTGTTTTTATTATAAAGTTTTTAGCATAGAACTGAGATGTGAATGTGTTAATACGAAAAATTTGGAATTTTTTCATAGAATGATCTTACATTCCAGTGTTGCTATGGAAACGTGTTTAGGTCAGTTGGGGTTATGTCTTGAAAACAGCGATAGCTAGACATTCAAATCTAATCCAATTTAATAGCAAAGAGACTACTTCCTATTAAGCGATAATACAATTTCCACCTGTCTAAATTCAATAATTCATGAGTTATCAGTCAATTTATCATATTGGTCACATTTGGTAATTTGTCGAATATCTCGTAAACCATTGAATTTAGACATAGAAATTGTATTATCGCTTAATAGGAAGTAGTCTATTTGCTATCAAATTGAATTACATTTGAATGTCTAGCTATCGCTGTTTTCAAGATATAACCCCAACTGACCAAAACACATTCACATCTCAGTTCTATGCGAAAAACTTTATAATAAAAACACTTAGAAGTGCCCTTAAACCACCTGAAAATCACTAAATTTGACCCAAATATGATCTGTTGCGCAATCATTTGATGACTAATCTAAATTTTAACAACGGATATGGGTACTTTGACACCATATTTATATATGCTGGTCATAAATTCCTAGCTCCATTGTGCTTAGTTGATGATTTTAGGCAGCTCATGTATTTGTTCAACCATCTACCGCATCCCTGGTCAAGTTACTCTTAGGCCTTTATATAGTAGGCTATGCTGATACCTATTATAATTTTTACCGAAATTTAACAATATTTGGAAACAAATATGCAGTAATGTAACAGTTTTAAATTCTCAATTTTGAGCTGCACAATAGGATTGTTGTGTTGGCAATCTAACACTAACTATATTATTTGCAAAATTCCAATCTCTGTATATTGGACAAAGGTACAGGGTGGCTCATAAGTTCTGATACAAGCTTCATTAAGTATAAAATGATTAAAACTCAAACAATCTTGGCTATTATGATCTTTAGAGAATGTAATTCGAATATTCTCAATGATTTAATAGATTTATCGAGTCTAAGACCTGGAACTGTGTTTTGTATGGTGAGTTTTATGGGGGAAAATGTGTCCTGGCACGCAGCGAAAATCGAGAATCAAGGTCGCTACTTCTGTAAAAAATGAAAAATGTAGCACCAGATACCTTTCATTCACCTTGGAAAAATTTCATAAATCCATTGAATTCATTATCAGAAACGAGATAAAGTTATTATTTCACGAAATCAAATTAGGTACATTTTGCAAAATTACCCAAAATTGCACTTTATTTTCACATCACCAAAAATCTGATCCAAATGGTTCTCAATATGTACTGATATAAACATCCTATATTTCTACAAATTTAGAGTGTTCGAGGGGAATGTGAGAGCCAATTTTTCGTAGAATTTGAAGACTCTAGAAAGATCATTTGGAAAGGAGTGGGTTTTGATACTCGATTTTCGCTGCGTGCCAGGACACATTTTCCCCCCATAAAAATCACCATACAAAACACAGTTCCAGGTCTTAGACTGGAAAAGTCTTCTAAAATCATTGAGAATATTCGATTTAGAAAAGACCATAATAGCTAAGATTGTTTGAGTATAAGAAATTTTATACCTAATGAAGCTTGTCACAGAACTTATGAGCCACCCTGTATATTGATGTTTTATGTTAGTCAAAATGATTTTTCAATCAGAATCATCAAGTAGTTCTCCATCAGATTGGACGCCGCTACCAGACAAAGACATGTTTGCACATATACCCATGCATTCTCCAGACCAAGTAGAACAATCTATTTTGTTCTTCCGACAACTGCAGCCTGTCTTGCAATGGCACCTGATAATTGCAGCCTGTCTTGCAATGGCACCTGATAATTTCCATTAGTGCCTGTGGTACGGGTGCGAGATTCGTATGAATTTGTACCTATTTCCCCTCATTGATTGTCCACCCCCAGTCTTCTGGATTCAAAAGTTTATTTGTTGATTTCCATTCCTGGACTTGGAGATAGACTCGTTGGTTATGATATTGAGCGGCTGCAGATGTGGGGGAATAGTATGGCGCTGCATGCTAGTGGTAACTACTTGCTGATACTTTCTCACAGAAACGTCCAAATTTTATTGGTAAGAGATATACTTAATTTGACTTCAAATTCGAATTCTCCACATTCAAATTACCCACTTTATAAGTTTTAACTTAGTTCTCTTCTTCAAAATTTAGTATTTTAAGCATTTGCTTTCCTATGCCACATGTCGTGAGTGATCACCATTGTATATGATGGCATTGGTGGTATGAGGCGGCGCAGTTTGAAAAATTTTAACCTTATGGGAGTGTAAACAAGTTGAAAGATTAAAAAGTGAGTATTTCGAATATGGAGAATTCGAATTTGAAGTTAAAATAAGCGTATCTCTTACCAATTCAATACCTTGACTCGCTAAATAAATCAGTATTATAACTATTTGTATGGAGAATTATGGGGTGTACGAATACTTTTGTTCAGGCAATGTATATTCTACAATTTATTTATCTTTATACACTTTGAATTGACTCAACTTCTGAAGAGAGAGAATATTAAAACATTTCTGGAACCCAATTAGCATGCACCAATAGAAATTTCTCAAATTGTAGATGTAAGCTTGTCTACAATTTATTATGTTAGGTCAAGAATTGCGAAAGGAATCGATATCTCACATCAAAAAAATGTTGGAAGGCCAAGTTCTCTAAGGAATGGAATTAAACACTCGATTAAGCCAACAGATAAGGCAGAAACCGTAATTGTCGTTAAGAACATTAGCCAGTAGAGGTCCCATTCCAGTATATTGCTAGACAGTACGCCGGGCCGGGCCTTGATAGATCTGAGTTATTCTAAGAGAGACCCGACATATTTGCATCGTATATAATGGGCAAAGAAATTCAAATACTCCAAGATATAATGGGCTAAGACAGGTTTTGCTGATGAGATGTTGATATAGCTCTCCAGGGATCAAATTAAAATGTGGACAAAATCAGATTGA
Organism: Aphrocallistes beatrix; assembly: GCA_963281255.1. Lineage (NCBI taxonomy): Eukaryota > Metazoa > Porifera > Hexactinellida > Sceptrulophora > Aphrocallistidae > Aphrocallistes > Aphrocallistes beatrix. The sequence goes on from OY725493.1 coordinate 3,486,139, forward strand.
GAAAGATGTGTCCCCACGACTAAACATACGCCAAAGATTAACGTATAGGCGGCATTCTCTACATTGGGACTTCCCCCTTTGTATTTTCAATCAAAATATGGATAGTACCTTATTTCTAGACATCCTTTAAGTTCATCTACTTGCCCAGCCTTACGTTTTCCCTTAAAGATTACTGGCAACTCGTAATAGATAATGATCCTAAAAATACCGCTATAAATATTGTGAACCTTTTTTGGTTGGCTAAAGTAGGAATTGCTTTAGCAAACCAAAAATGTTAAAAGGTTCACAATCCCAGAGCTAAAGAACATGTTGGAGGCCACCTGAAGCAGGCTAGATTCTGATTTTCTTAAGCCATACTGGTCATTAATGGCGCGCAGATGTCAAATGGTTAACAACTCAAATGTATTTTCTATACGATATTAAATTTTTGCAATGTAGATAATATCTCTTAACATAGAATGTTGACCATGAATAATCTTGTAAGAAAATTTTGTCAAATATAATTCCAAATAATTATGTAACATCTGTACCTTCTAGCATGAGTACATACATACGAACCGCAGCGTTGAATACACATATGACATGTCACTTGGATTCATATCGATCATAGGCCGAAACATTACAGATGCTTTCCAAGGATGATTTCTTTTCAGAATCATCTGCATTGTTCCAAACCATCCTGGTATAGGTGATTGTATGTATACCCAGTATAGGTGCTACCTCCCAAAGTAGTCAGGGTGTGAAGTCGGATCTTTTTCATTTGGATTAAACAGTATCTCATAAGCAGGGGCGGCGCCAGCCTCAAAACCCTGGTGGGGCGAAGCGTGGGCGGGCCGATTTCCGATGGGGGCGAATCAATTTCCCTTTGTTTATCAAAATCGCTGAGACACTTGAAATTTCCGTAATTATTCAACATTTTTTATATAAATTTTAGTCATAAATTTTATAAGTTATTCTTACAAGTTACTTAGAATGCAAATTACAATGGTGTGTGCATAGAAAACAGTAAGCGCCGTGTACGGATAAAGATACCTCGTGGCATATGAGACATGCGGATCTGATTGCATGTTCATCAGGCATGTTCGTATGCATGAACATGCAAGACATGAAATATTGCGCAGTATTTTCAAGGAGATGAACATACAGTCAGTTTCGCAATTACATCCCGACATTTCTGTCATGTGAGTAGCTGTAGCAATTAATCAGGGACATAACAGCATCGTACCGGTGTATATGTTATGGACCAAAGTGTAAACTGGCCAAGATTTTAGAATCTTGGCTAAATCTTGGCTAAAAGCAACTTTAGCTCACCCGAGCCAAAGTGTTGAGTTAACCTAAATTTGCTGGGAGCATAATACATCATGGGTTGACAAGAAATTGTAGATTTATTTAATCTTATTGCGTTATGAATTATGCGTGAGAGTAGTATAGATTATGATTACCAGTTGAGAAAATCTTCTATCACGCTAATATAATACTCATTCATGTTAACATTAATTAGCAAGCACAATAATTAATTAAAAATATTAACAATTCAACAAATATGAGTCATTAGAACTAGTCACTTGCTCTGTTATAAGGGACAGGGTGTAATTCAGTTGTTACTTGCTCTGTTATGAGGGACAGGGTGTAATTCAGTTGTCACTTGATCTGTTACGAGGGACAGGGTGTAGTTTAGTTGTCACTTGCTCTGTTATGAGGGACAGGGTGTAGTTTAGTTGTCACTTGCTCTGTTACGAGGAACAGGGTGTAATTCAGTTGTCACTTGATCTGTTATGAGGGACAGAGTGTAGTTCAAATATGTTAAATATACTAAGAATGCTGCCAAACAATCTACACTTGGACGTACTCCCTTTGAAGTGCACTTTAGGAGGACCCCCCTGATCTATCTGTAGAATTGATGCTACCCCAAGAGTTTATAGACTCGCTCAATATGATGTAGATGACGCCCTACAGATGGGTTGCGAGATCATCGAATTCTCTACTCAAACTCCCGAGACACAGCAGTTCCTGTCCCACGATCGAGTTAGACCGCTTATTAGGACTGATATTACATCATTTGTTAACCTAGACGATATACTGTAGTACTAATTGCTGTATTGTAAGGTTAAATGTTCTTCATTTAATGTCTGATATGTAAATGTTTACAGTTTGATATTGAATAGCTAGAATTCTGGGACTGTTAAAATCAGTTAAAAAAGGAAGTCGTTTAGTTTTGTAATCAAGAACGAAAGGATTGACTAGAGGAAGGAAGGAGTGAATGAGGGAAGTGTGGGAAGGGAAATTAAGAACATTTAACCTTACAATACAGCGATTAGTACTACAGTATATCGCTAGGTTAACAAATGATGTAATATCAGTCCTAATAAGCGGTCTAACCTCCAAGTCGTAAGAGTCGCTTCATCCAGCTCGTCAGTAGAAGAGAGAGGCGAGGAGGGAACTTCAACTTCGGTGTACCGTGGACAGGTTCTGGGCTATATGAAGAACATGGCTGAGGCTGTTGGTCTCTATCCACTTGGTTAGAAACATCGGCTGAAGGAATCGTCACGTCCGGCTGACATAGAGTCATGCGAGAGAGTGGGAGGAGGAGGGTAGGCGTGCTCGATCGTGGGACAGGAACTGCTGTGTCTCGGTAGTTTGAGTAGAGAATTCGATGATCTCGCAACCCATCTGTAGGGCGTCATCTACATCATTTGAGCGAGTCTATAATCTCTTGAGGTAGCATCAAATCTACAGATAGATCAGGGGGGTCCTCCTAAAGTGCACCTCAAAGGGTGTACGTCCAAGTGTAGTTGCTTGACAGTATTCTTAGTACTACGGAAGTTCAATAAGTTCTGATCATTATTAGATAACATTACTAGATTTTACTAGTACCATAATTCGCTCATAAAATATGTTTATTTTATCAATTACCTAAAAGTCAGTTTTTATTTCATCTTGATATTTAATATACTTAATGATTTACACATAATTTTGTAAAACCTATTTTTGCATACGAATCGATTATGGCGTCATCAAAGAAGAATTCTAATATTGAACAGAGATCATACGTTAATTAAGATTCGTACTCTGCTCGGGAAATCTGAGCACGATATACGTACATGTTGACTTGGTGCAAGTCTACGGTATGAAAGGTGCTCTATCTTATCCTGGAGTCTGACGATGGGCCCAGCGCTTTAGGATAGCTAGAGAGTCTGTGGAAGATGACCTTCGGGCTGGAGCACCTGTTACGGCGGTTGTCCCCAAGTATTCCAGTGCTATTAAGGAACTCGTTGATTCAGATCCTAATATCGCTGTTAAAGAGTTAACTCATATTATTGGTATCTCAACGGGAAGTGTTGATCACATTCTAAAGTGAAAACTCAATCTATCAAAGGTTTGTGCTCGATGGGTCCCTCATTGCTTAACAAAGGCCCAAATGGCAACCAGGGTTAGATGTTGCCGAAACATCTTAAAATTGTATAAAGGAGCTGACCCTCGCCGTTTATTTGATAGTGACTGGTGATGAAACGTGGGTACAGTATAGCACTCCTCTATCTAAAGATCCAAGGTGTGTATTCTTTGATGGATATGGCAAAGTTGCTCAGATAATAGTTCCAAAAGGACAAACCATTACAGGGAATTTATATACTAACTTCGTGAAGTTGAACAACGACTATTTAAACGAAGACCTAGTATTAGAACAAAAGGGTTGAAAATATTGCACAATAATGCCCGCCCTCACAAAACCAAGCAGGTCAAAGCCAAAATTGCCATGGGGATGATTGAGCTTGAGCATCCACCCTACAGTCTAGACCTAGCTCCTTGTGACTTCTATTTATTCCCGAAGCTAAAAGAATACCTAAATCCTCTGGCCTACCACACCTAACCCTATAAATTTTTTTCTTGTTCTTAAATTACCACTGCACAGTTTATGATATACAACATCAACTGCAGGTAGATTCATCGCGTATACTACTTACTCTAGCTTTAACTTTTTCTGCCCACTGATCTTGACATTCTTCAGATAGCTTCAAAATTCTATGCTGAAAGTCGAGTGTTCGAATGGGGATGAGTTTAAATTCTGTCTTTCTCCCAACATAGTCATCTGGTTTTCCACAGAACAAACATTGTTCTTTATAACAAAATATAAGTTCTGCTGATCTCAATGTTAGTTTCTAATTTTCGGGGGAGTCAATATCGAGCTTTTTCTTGAAGTGTTCAATAATTTCGGATTTACATGATCACTCCGGCACTTATTGTGCACTATCTGACCAGGAATTACCCGAATGTTGCTACCACGGACTTCGCTTGCACATGCTATACTTTCACATCCTTTGACTGCCAAAGTGACAGTTTGCGACTCATCTAACTGCGGTTGTTGACAGAAGATACAGTCGACCATCTAATTCTAGTTTAATCTAAAAGAATTCTAAGTAGGATGTAAAAAATTATTGAGTTTTTAAATTATGAATAATAATATAAAATTGAAGAGTCAAACTTCCACATTTCTGCATAAACCTTTTCCAAATATGGTTAAATATCGCTAAAAATTATGAAGTATCATGCTACTCTTTAGTATTCACTTTTAAATGAATTAGGAAAGTTAAATTTTTCCATTTTTTTCAAATTTTCATTTTTAGTATGTTATTCTATAGTTATTTCTGGGTAGAAAACTATTGGAATAGATTCTATTGCAATTTGTTTTACGTCAAATCGCAAGTTCATCGGACTATATGTTCAACCAGTAGTAAATCAACTTCATCAAGTCCATTTTATTATATACTTGTAGATTCGAAAATATGATGTTCGAAATCTACACCCCTAAAACCCCCCATGTCAACCTTTGGAAGCTAGGCTCTAGCATATTTTTCACAAAGTATGCGCCCATGTACATATTTTATTCTTTTCTAGAATTTGAATATATTTCTCAAACAATAGCAATTATGAAAAATACAATTAGGCTCGACATCCTCATTTTCACATATTTTATGGATTGTAAGTTTGTGTGGCTTTTTCTGTATATAAGTTGCAAATCCAAATTATGCACTGCTCCATTAAAATGAGAAGAATTTGTAAAATTGATTGTTAAATGCAGCTTCATTTGGTATCTATTTAAAATATTGTAGGACCTCTAGTGGTCTCTATATTTGGGGAACCTCTAGGTGGGAAGATTTAGGACATCTTCAATCATTTCATACAAATAAAATCTATGAGTGGGGAAATGGGGAGATAATAATTTCTCATTGGAAGCAAAATGGTGAAAGAGTGTTCTGGACAAAATTTGCAGTTCGTTATAAAAATGGGTTTTAAATTGACTTGAATTGAACTAGAAAGTACTTTCCAGAACATTTTAGTTAAAAATATTTTGATCCAGAAGTCATAAAATGAACGAAATAAATATTATAGACCTAAAATGCCAATCTATTCAAACTACTTTGGGTATATACTATATTGTGATTATTATACATAATCTTGATGTAAGATGGTTGAACAACAGTTGTTACTGAATTGTTCTGATTGTACTGCAATTCTGAGGAAAGGGTAATCGAACTTATAAATCAGAACGAAATAGTTTAGCCAAACTCGTCCCTCACTTGACTGAAATCCTGTTACCCTTCGAGTAGTGAGCGGCAAAATGTAAAATTGGTTCCAAAGGGAGTCAACGAACTAACGCAAGCTGCACTTGATATCCAAAATGAATTACGTTGCCCTGAGTTTCGTAATAGTACATCTGATCTAGTCAGGGTTCTAATTTCTCTTTGGAAATTATTTAACATCAACACTCCTTTTAAAGGCATTCGTTTAAACGATAGCTTCTCGAGCCCTTTAACTTTGAATGATGAACGATTTTCATTTCTCACTCGTATCGTATTTTGGTTGGATGCTTGGCACTCTTTAACAGGTAAACCAGGAAATTGAGTAAGCAAACCTACAGAAGTTTTCGACACCCTTGTATTGCTTTACCACGAATCACTAACCATTTAATTCAACACTGTGGTTTTTCCTTCTACGTAGTTATCATCTTTTTCACAGACAGATCCATTAGAACATCATTTTGGACTGCATTGTTTAATGTCAGGTTCTAATTACCACATATCCTACCCAAGTTCTTGAGACCGAGCGACGTCTGAAACTCTCTATCATTTTGAAAATGTTCCCTAATCAAAATAGCACATCGTTTGAATCGTTACAGAATTTTATAAAATCATTTTCATCGCCTTCACTCACAAGTGATGAAGAAGGAAATACTACTGCCTGAACAAAAGTATTCGTACACTTCATAATTCCACACACAAATTAGTTATAATACTGATTTATTTAGCGTTTAAAGAATATTTAATTTGTGAGAGATACACTTAATTTGACATCAAATTCGAATTCTCCACTTTCAAATTCCCTACTTCATAAGTTTTCAACTTAATACTCTTCTTCAAGATTAAGGATTTTCAGCATTTGCTTTCCTATGCCACATGTCGCGAGTGATCACCATTGTATATGATGGCATTGGTGGTATGAGGTGGCACAGTTTGAAAATTTTTAACCTTGTGGGAGTGTGAACAAGTTGAATGATTAAAAAGTGAATAATTCGATTATGGAGAATTCGAATTTGAAGTTAAATTAAGCGTATCTCTTACCAATTAAATACCTTGACTCGCTAAATAAATCAGTATTATAACTATTTGTATGAGGAATTATGGGGTGTACGAATACTTTTGTTCAGGCAGTGTATATTAGATCCTTTTTTTGAAGGAATCGGTGATCTTTCATCTATAGAATGTACTCTCCAAATAGTTCAATCACTTGCTTTCATTGCAGGATATTTTTAAATACTTGAAACATTTTCAATCATGTCGTATTTGTATCAGCTCTTTGACAATTGATAAAGAAGTTATGTTTGATTTTGATTCACCTGATGAGTATAAGCTTATCCAGTTTGTAGATTGTGGTGGACTTTAAATATCCATCAGAACCAGTTCTTCTTGCTGTAGCTACATTATGGAAGATTTTTGTTAGTATTGAAAAGAATGATGAATTAGTAGCTGTGCTTGTAGAATGTCCATTTAAGAAAATTCTAGTTGAATTGGCTTTAATTTTTTTGAAGGAGACTGATGCTGACAGTTGGAGGTTGAATTGTTCTAGTTGCGAAGTATCAAATTGGAATATTTTGGAGAAGATTATCTTTACTGCTGCCAACTGCTTTATTGCCAATAAGATGAAGAATTATAATTCACTAGTAATATCGAAGGGAGTTGAGAAGCGTAAATTGAAAAAGTTTTCTTAAAAATTCTGAATTCTTATGGTATTTTGTTAAATTTTTTATTTACTTATGTTTGTTTTGTTTCAGTGAGTTAGCAAGCGAGTAGTATAGTAGATTAATAGACACGCTAATATAAGTTTGTCAGAGCAACCAAGATTTAGACTGTGTGAATGAGAGAACAGATATTTGTATTAATTATTCAATATTTCTTTGTTGTTTGTACGTGCAAGATTGCACATAAGTGATTATTAAATTTAATTATCATATTCCAAATTTGTTATTCAAATTCAAAAAAAGGGATTGCAGAATTAGTCGAATTTGTGTGTACTAGAACAAAATTTGTAATATTAATAAGTTAGTGTAGAATATTAGCTTTACATCACAGATTCACAATATCGGCTATTACTGAATCCATGGTACTTTTACTGTGAGGCATTATTACAGTAGGCTATGAATTATCCTATTTTCGATTTGTCTATTGTATAGCTCAGGGGATCAGCCTTCGATTTGCATACATCATTACTGTGATAGGACAATTATTGTGGTTCCTACATCCGATTTAAGTACATCCATCCGTTTAGGATACTGCCTTAAAACCAAGTTGACTAATTCATGAATTAATGAATAATTCGAATAATTCGAATAATTCATATTTCATTAAACCTGAGAAGAATTATAGAAAAATATAAAGTTTTAGCCAAGAAAAAGTCATAAATTGTAGGGATAAATTATTCGAATAATTTTTAATTCATGAAGTGGAAACATTGTTGTCGAGGATTGATGGATCAATACTATAGAAAATGTTTGGAACACTTTCTATAATCTTTATTAGTTAGTAATTGTTACTTTCTTTTTTATCACACATGATTGACTAATTCATACTTGAATTATGAATTATTCGAATAATTCATACTTCTTTGCCATTTTTTATTGAATTTGTCAACTTAGCTTCAAACGTGATTTTTGAATTTCCTAAGGCTGTATTTCATTTCTAAGCAAATTTAGATTAAAACTGATCTTTCCATTAAATACTACATACATATAAAAAAAACAACATAAATATTGATTTATTTGTACTGTTGCATGATATTTCTACTACTGTGATATTCTTACTACCTTTAATAGTTGGACCATGGATACTATTATTCCATGATATTTCTACTACCATGATATTCTTACTACCATTACGTTAGTTAAACAATCGCCACCAAATTTTGTCGAGCGTCCTAATTTAATAGCATGCGACACAATTTGATGGCACGCGACATAATTTAGCTTGGTAAGACCCATATGGACCATGGATGCAAAATTTCTGGCGACACAATTTTGTATATGATCTTATCATACTAAATTGTGTTGAATTGAGTCGGATGCCACTAAATTATGTCGCGTTCCATCAAATTATGTCGGGGCCATCAAATTGTGACGCTCGACACAATTTGGTGGCGATAGTTTGACTAACATAATGGTAGTAAGAATATCATGGTAGTAGAAATATCATGGATTAATAGTATCCATGGTCCATCTATTAAAGGTAGTAAGAATATCACGGTAGTAGAAATATCATGCAACAGTACCATTATGGTTTTAGGATGGGGAATAAATTGTTTATGAAATGGTACACTACCACTTTTGTCCCATTTATAGGGGGAGAAAATTGGGAAAAATCCACGTAAAGTTGCATAATTACTTTTTATCACAAGTTATTGTTCTGAACACCTCCCGTTTTCTTCATCACACATATGTTCTTATTTATTTGACATTGTAATGGTCTTATTCTACGAATTCAAAAAAATATCACCAACTTTATTTTTAACCCATTTTCAAAGGGGAGATTCCAATTTTTCAACAGTCGCCTAAACCATGTATATAAATCGAACGTACCAATCACCATAATTGTTCTATCACAACAATCCTATATACAAATCGAAAGCTGATCCCCTGAGCTATATACAGTGGACAAATCGAAAATAGTATATTTTCACTAACTTCTGAATACAGATCACCGCTCAGTACTTATGAAATGACCTAAGTAATACTTGTATGAATAATATCAAAACAGAGATAAATACCTCTTTATCTTTCTTAAACAATGAAATCATCGAACGAAAGACGTAAATTTCCCCTTTATCGTGCAGATTATAAGTATTTTTCGCAGCTAGAATTTCTGAAATATTTTGCATGTCAATTATGCTACCCAATTTCGCACTAACAGAATGCAAATTAGCATTTTTCCCTGTAGAATCAAACCACATCCTCAGGTCTCTCGACTCTGGTATAGAAGGATCAAAAATAATAGAAGAGTTTGATCCAACACTCAAGGAGCAAGTATTAAAGTCAGATACCTAAAGGAATATATTAAAAGAGATGAGGTAAATTGGCAACCAAAAGAAATTTATACGACTCGAATTTCATATTTTGAATAAATATAAAAATTGAAAAGTTGTGGATAAAAATAGTAGAACCAAAAAAAAATTAAAAAGACTAATACCACAAGATGGATAAGTTCAATCTTTGGAAAGATTTCGCACAATTTTAACAAAAGCAGTATTGTGTAAAAAATCACTTTGGGGATGGATGAGTGCTACAAACTTGGGGACAAATATGCGAATTGTTAGGTTACCAGTAACCGCACTCTGTCTGATATAGACTTTTTCACTGACTCATTATGACGTCATCAAAACATCTATATTAACATTTTATCAAACATATGTTCACTTCTGTTCCATCTAATCCGCGGATATAAATCTCAATAAGGAATAGTGACATGATTTTTTATGTTTTATTAAGATACATTCATACTGAAGGCAACAAATATTATAGAGATATCAATACAATCGCATACCATGGGACAAATTGGCACCTTTTCAGAAAATAAAGAATAATCATAGCCTACTGTATATAAGGCCTCACAGTAACTTGCAGATTTGGGACTAGGGATGCGGTAGAAGATGGTTGAACTAATACATGAGCTGCCTTAAATAATTAACAAAGCACATTAGAACTTGGGAATGTATTACCAGCAAATATAAATATGGTGTCAAAGTACCCATATCCGTTGTTAAAATTTAGATTAGTCACCATATGGTTGCGCAATAGGTTATATTTGTGACAAATTTGGTGATTTTCAGAGGCCGTTTAGGGGCACTTCTAAGTGTTTTTATTATATTTTGAAAACCGCGATAGCTAGACATTCAAATGTAATTCCATTTGATTGCGAATATACTACTTCCTATTAAGCGATAATATAATTTCGATGTCTAAACTCAATGGTTTACGAGATATTCGACAATTTATCATATTGGTCACATTTGATAATTTGTCGAATATCTCGTAAACCATTGAATTTAGACATCGAAATTATATTATCGCTTAATAGGATTCGCTATCAAATGGAATTACATTTGAATGTCTAGCTATTGCTGTTTTCAAGATATAACCCCAACTGACCAAAACACGTTTCCATAGCAACACTAGAATGTAGCAACATTTCCATTAAAAAAGGTTTTTGTTCCTTTTTGGGATAAAAAAAATAATCCCCGGAATAAAAAAAAAATATTATATTGGGATTTTTATTAATATAAATTTAAAATTTTGAAACGTTATTGTACTCGAAGTCATCTGAAACTCCCAATATTGGCTAGGAATGTAAAATTTATCATACTTCGAACACAAACATGTAATAATACGCTAATATAAAATATCCAACTCTTTTCTTAGTCATAAATATAAAATTTATATTATAATCTAAATTCTAGGAAAAAATCAGAAATAAAAAACATTTAGAAGTTAGAAAAAAATTGCTTAAAAGATAGCCTGATGGTGACTAATCTAAATTTTAACAACGGATATGGGTACTTTGACACCATATTTATATTTGCTGGTAATACATTCCTAAGCTCTATTGTGCTTTGTTAATTATATAAGGCAGTTCATGTATTAGTTCAACCATCTACCCGCAAGTTACTGTGGGGCCTTATATACAGTAGGCTATGGAATAATTTATATTGTTTTCTGTGGAATCATAAAGTTAACATGATTATGATCGCCTAAAATTAGAACACCCATAGTGCACCTTGGATGGAGTTAAACAATTTCAAATTTAGAATTGATTTGTCATATAATTTCGGGTCATAATCTAAAGCAGTGTTTCTCAAACTTTTTCTTCTCGCGGCACCCTTTCTAAACTTATACCTCTCAGCGGCACCCCTTAATTTGACTTAGGGGCAGGCCAATGAACAAATGATAGTAAAAGTGGAGATTCCAGAGGATTGTCAGAGGGCAATCATAAAATTCAACATTGAGATTTTGATATTCGAAGGGTCAAGTGCAAATCTTCATATATGCCTCAGCATCACAAAATCAAATCATTATCTATTAAAATGTGGCTAGGGGAGTGGTTACGGCAGGAAACAAACACTCATTATAAAACTAAAGCTAGAAATTATATACGGATTGTAAAATTAGAGATACAAGCGCGCTTCGCGCTTGCTTGCGCTGCGCGGCTGGCGGACACTTTGTGTCCGCCGGAGGCTCCCTTCGGTCGCCTGGAGTCACATTGGTTAATTATAAGGGAGATAACATCTCTAAATATGTCTGTTCTACTGTGCTAATCGATATCACTCGAAAAATCACCAAATTTGTCAATTTTAAAATTTTTGATGCGTAATGATGACGTCATAACAAAGTGATGAGTCATCATTTTTTGATGAAAGTCGCATCATATGTGAGGTATGTTAGTATACAGATTCTATTAAAATTTCAGCCTTCTATCTCCTATAATGGCTGAGTTATGCCCGAATAACTGTGTTGCTTAACTTTTAAAAATGTGACAATGACGTCATAATTCCATGATGAGTCGACATTTTGCTCTGAACTCAGAACTTACTGGAGCCATAGCCAAAAGACTCCCACATGCCAAAAATCAGCCTTCTGCGCCCGGCAGTTTCTTCAATCAATTCGTTACAGATATATATATATATATATATATATATATATATATATATATATATATATATATATATATATACAATCATCGAGTTTTAATAGTAAGGATAACCAAGGAGAGATTATAGTTTAAATCGAACCCCGTAATCGTAACTTAGTTGTTTCAAAAGGGTAAGAAAAGAAGTTAAGGAATGGTTTCTCTGGGAAAAGATAACAGTGAATTAAACTGCGGCTCAAATTATACATAATATTCAATCCATTAAGGTGAAATGATCAAGGAGATACAAATTGAAAATTGCAAAATGCGCACTTTTGGAAAAATTATGTTAAAATTCCCAGTCTTAAAATGCTAAATGCTATAAAGGGGGCTTTGGGATATACCAAACCATCTCGAAGTACCCTTTTTAGAATTTTATTGAACTAAACTGCATAAAATTAGAATCGCTGCAGTCAAATAAGTTAAAACAATTGGAAATTATACTATCTTCTCTTCTTAATCAGCGTAACATAGCCTCCACCCTCAGATGACCATTTCAGAATCGCGCTATAAATTATCTTTCCCCCTAGTTTTTCACAAATTTCAGCTTGTTTAAATTTAAAACATATTAAATAAAAAAGAAAATCGCGATACAGGTAACATATAGAGGTAAGTTTTTCTATTAAGATTGACTAAAAGAATTGGAAAATTGGCAATGCACACATTTTGATTTGCGATGGTTAGAAATATTTCAGATGGAAATTCTCTAAAAAGGCCGCCTTCAAGTTATCGAACAAAGTATGCATTTCAAGGTGACAAATCCCAAAATTAAAGTCTTAATTCAACCATTGCTATAATGTTTATGGATAGTACTAGCTAGTATAAGAATTAATGCATAATTTGAGTTTTGAACTAGGAAAAAATATGAAGTTATAGTCACTCAAAGTCTAAATCCTATACAATATCCGTGGTTGGGCCAGGCAGCAAAACTACACTATCGACTAGGATCAAGCTGATTTAACTATTCAACTATCATTATTAGTGATTGATAGAGCTAGTAGCGAAGCTATTTTGTTCAATTTTAACTAATATTTTTTTATGATGAAAAATATTTTGTCAAGCATTTAATCAGAAAACTTTTGAGGCAAAATATTTTCATTTTTTAAACTTTCCTTTTACTTGAAAATCGGGCTTTGCTACTAGCTTAATCAGAGTATTTTGCGTGTTTTTCACAATATGTTTGCGTTTGAAATATTATTTTTTCTGAGTTATGGTGATTATACGATGTGCGGAAATTGAAAAATTGAAAAATTGAAATTATAGATTATGAATGAAAAAGGCTAGATAGATTTGACCTGATATAAGTACTCTAATCAGACAATAGTATTTGAAATTTACTATTTTCCATCATAACTAGTTATAAATTAGGTCTATTCATTAGTGAAATGTAATCAAACTGTAACAGATACTGTAATTTCGATTTTAAATTCATAGTCTACATATTCGAATTACTTAGGTTAGATGCCTTTTATTGATTTAATCATTGCCAAGGTTAAGATTTATCAATTAAACTTGTGCCACTCCACGTCATCATGTCTAATGGTAATGGTAGTGAAAAATGGCAAAAGTGACATATATTGATAATAATTCAACTTATGAATGAGTATAGCAATAGAAGGCTTCAAACCTGAGTAATCCGAATGTAAAGAATATGAATTTGAAATCGAAATTAAAGTATCTGTTACAGTGTGATTACAATCTCTCTATGAATAGACCCGCTTTAAAACTAGTTATTATGGAAAATAGTAAAGATTTCAAATACTATTGTCCGGTTAGAGTATATACATAATCATCAGATTGACAAAATATCTCACTATTGGATGGTTTAGACATCCTAGAATGATATAAAAACTAAAAGGTGTCCCAAAATTATTGTTGTATAGCATATTTGTCTATATCAGCTTTTTGTATTATTCCGAGTTTACTTTCTGTTCATTTACTTTTCCTCGGAAGTACTTGTATTAATTAACGATTGATTTTATATTGAACCTTATGGTAGAGTGAATTTATCCATATTGAAGATTTTATCATCGGAGTTTGATTAATTCACTATGGATGTCAAAAATTCACCAGAATCGCTTCGTAACAGAGCCATTGGCATGATAATCATGGGATTTTGCAGAAAGATATTGCCAAGAGTTGTGAGAAACTGGTGGGCACGATACCGACGGGGAGAAGATCTCAGATATAAGCTTGGGGCTGGGCGTCCAACAACAGCAACAAGGGTAGCAAAAATTGTCATCTCCAAATCTCTTGGGAAAATTCGTCAATCACTAGAAATAATGCGACTAAATTGAAGTACAGGTATCCATCGCCGTTCGCGGGGGTTACATTCCTGAGAATTGCCGCGAATGGCAAAATCGCGAACGGCAAGACGTTAGTTCAATGAGAATTGTGGGGTTGCGTTCCTAGATTACGTTATTGATTCAATAGTTAAGCTGTAATACTGATACAAACACTGGCACAAGTGAAATGGTTATAATAAATGAAGTGATAAATGAAAGATATAGATCCCCTAGTAGCAAGCAAACCTAAGTACCATACCTAAATAGTAATGTCTACCCTTTCAATCACCAACCAACTTCCTTTCATGCATGATGTAATTATTTAGTAGAAAATTATAAGTATACGTAGAAACAATAGAGTCTAGTATTAGTATAGAGCAATAGAAACAGTAAATGCTATTGCCAGGATAATATGGAGATACGTATAAGGTTATAGACTTATGGTAGCCCATGAAACTACTGAAGAGAGTAACGAAAACCGCGAATAGTCGATGGAACGAGTCGCGAATAGCAAAACAAGACTCAAAAAAATTTCCGCGAATAGTCGAAACCGCGAATGGTAAACCCGCGAACGGCGAGGGCTGCCTGTATAAGGGTCATGGTATCTCTAAATCGACTGTTCATCACTATTTGAATGAAACTTTAAGAGCTACTGCCTATAAAAGAGCAAAGATTCCCAAATTGACGCCAAAAAATAGAGGGAAATCGCATGGACTTTGTAATGAAAGGATAAATTGGGGGTGTAGGGGAATGGAAACGAGTCTTGTGGAGTGATGAATTGCCATATGAACTGTTTCATCCCAGTTCAGTCTAAAATGATAGAGTTTGGTCCACTTACAACTCTACAGGTCCACCTTGTGAAATTATTAAAACCCCCCTAAAGTCAGGGTCTGGGCAATTATGAGCTACCATGTTCCTCCTAAACAAATGGTAACCTCTCAATACTATGTGGAAGAGGTGTTGGAGAAATCCTATCGATCTGCGATGTCCCGTTCCACGAAGACAGGGGGATATTCTGACCAGGAAATTACTCCCAAACATGTCACCCGTCATTTTCATGCAAGATGGTGTTCCAGCACACACCTAATCGCGCACAGGAATGGTGCAAGAACAACATGCCAGCTTTCTGGGCCAACCGGATTTGAATCCATTAGAAAATCTATTGGAATATTTTGCAGGAGAAACTGAATGAGATGTCGCCCTCAACTAATCTCAAGCAGTTATCAGGAAATCTTAAAATTGCTTGGGGAGAAATTGATCCCTCAAACCTGGATAATTTAATTGCCGGGATGCCAGGTCGTATTGCTAAGTGTCTCCAATTGAATGGAGGATATATTGGCAAATAATGGGTTACATCTGACATTTTTTACCTATTTTAAAATAATCCTAACGAATACGACAATAATTTTGGGAGATCCTGTATATTTGGATTTTGGGGACTGTCACCTTCAAGTCAAAACTTCCAGCTGACCTAAGGTGTTTTTGGGACCCGAATTACAAAGAACTAAAACTTAAAAGACAAATATTTCCATTAATATAATAAGGAAAATTTAGATCATCTATTTAAGCTCATAAATTCTAGCATAAACCTGTAATAACTCAAAAGGAAAAATTTCAGACACTAATCAAATTGAAACAATTCAATCCAGAAAATATTACCGCTTATATTATAATAATTTCTTCACGTTTGAATTACACATTTTCCGAGTCGTGTTATTGTAATTTAGGATTTTTTGACAGCTGAAATGGATACTCTGATATGTGTAGTTGGTATATGTAATAATACATTTAAAAGATCTATCGTTCAAGGTCTTTGATTTGTCATAGTATTTAAACATCAAACTAAGTTACAAATGGCATTAATCTCTGATGGCCACCTCGGAGATATACTACGGATATAGTATATTTAGTAGATTTAGTAGGTCTTGCGCGGTATCATCATTAGCGTAATTTTATAACTCTAGTTCTATGCATCGATAATTACAGGGCCAATATCGTCAGAGCACTATATAGGTTTAGTATGCAAATCATTCGTCAGCTTCAAATGGATTTAATCGCTGAATCCCACTTTGGCTGTTATTAATAGATCATGTTCTAATTTCATATCAAATAAAATTTACTAGTTCATAACTGCCAACCATCCCAGAATCCGGGGATCCCAGGATTCCCCAGGAACACGTACAGTGGATATCGGTTATAAGAACACCGGTTATAATAACATGTCGGTTATATGAACCATTTATTTGGGAACGGATTCTTTTCTATTCATTACCATTTAAACAAAACCGGTTATAAGAACATCTAATATCGGTTATAAGAACATTCTATCAATAATTTCTAGAACTATTAGTAGTCAAGTTCTCATTTTTTCATTCATACACAACCAATTTTGTAATTTCTGACTCCTGCATTTTCTACCTCGCTTACTTTTTCGAGCTTACTGCTACAAGTATTTATTAGGTTAGGGACCAATCTTATAGCCGATAAAAAGAACAAAATATGTTCTTATAACCGACATATCTGACCTCTTATCTCGGTTATAAGAACATGTTCTTATAACCGAAATACTGTTGTAAGAACATATCGGTTATAAGAACATTTTTTTCAACTCCCAACGATGTTCTTATAACCGGTTTCCTCTGTATCTATATTATTTTAGCTTTATCAATAACACGATTGATCAAATATTATAGTATATCCACAATGTTTATCGCTTCCGGCATATTCTTCATTTAAATTAATACTTTTCAACCTTCCTAGGATCCTGCTTAAACTCTAGAGGAGTGCTAGAGTTTGTAGGTTTCTTCAAAATCCCGAGATATATTCAGGATTATTGACCAATTACCCAACTATAAACAGATTCGACAACCACTTTGAGAACCCTGGATTAAATAAGATCCTGAATGAAATTTTGAAATGACTAGTATATAGTCTAGGTATTCTGGCAAAATATCAGGAAATCTTATTACATAAAGGGGTGTCAAATATGCTAGCTACATACATATACAAACACGATGGAATCAACATCCCTAATTAAGTTACATATACCTACTTGTTCAACTGATAACCTCATTCATTACTTACCATAAAAAGACCTCACTAAACGGTTTGGATCACTGAATAGCACCAACCATAGCATTCTATATACTAAGGCAATAGCACTCACCAAAAAATTGGTACCATGGATTGGTTAAATACTTCAATATCCTAAAACCGCTAATTAAGTAATTGTTATTATCAACTATATAATTATCTCATATTGTGAGTTCATGGTTGTTTAGATATTCATTTTGAAAATATTATGTAACCACAATATTTATATTTACTTCACATTACAACACTAGTGTATTACAATAATGTATTATTTTGCAGCATATTATTTCTATTACTCATTTATAATACCTCACTTGACAACACTAATTGCATAAATCATTATTTGGACGAGATGTCTTGTCTCGCGCCTGACTCGACTTCCCTAAATTACAGAGGAGTAGAACACTTCATTAATTTCTTCAATTTCCCAAATATGGTGCTCTTCGTGAAAATGGTATCGAGCCATTCCAAGACGTGTGAATACTACCAGAACAACAAGATCCCGGGTGAGTGATTTCATAAGTAATGTAGTTAATTATTCTAGAATCATGCATATACATACTCGAGTTGGGTAGAAACAATTGACTGAATTTAAAAGACTAAGAAAAAGTGTTGACTTCCCCAAATTTAGTAAATGCAATCCTCGTTACTACAAAAACGTGGGCATATGTACCTTTTATTTTAATTCGGATAAGTGCAATTTATCAAAACGTGCTCCAAATTAACATCAGGACATTTCGCCTTTCCAACCTGACAAGCCTGCTGGTTGTCAGGTTGGAAAGGCGAAATGTAATTTTGGCCCTTAAGATTTTCCATTAGTCAACTTCAGCCGTACTGTTAGCTTATATCATGGATAAGAACAGTGTAGACCAGAACTAAACTTTCGTTCTTGAAATTCGTTAATGATGTTCTTTTGGTTATG
This sequence comes from Aphrocallistes beatrix, assembly GCA_963281255.1. Taxonomy (NCBI): domain Eukaryota; kingdom Metazoa; phylum Porifera; class Hexactinellida; order Sceptrulophora; family Aphrocallistidae; genus Aphrocallistes; species Aphrocallistes beatrix. Next base: position 3,504,663 of record OY725493.1, read on the forward strand.
GCTCCACTAATTCTGAGCTCAGACGAAAAAATCGACTCATCATGGAATTATGACGTCATTGTAATCTTTTTTACAGTTAGAAATTTCAGTTTAGGTGTTTTTTTTGCGATATCGATTATAACATAGGACATACGTAATTAGAGATGTTATTTCCCTAATAATTAATCAATGAGACTCCAGACCCCCAAAGTGCGCCTCCGGCGGACACTTTGTGTCCGCTAGCCGCGCTGTGCAAATGAAGTGAGCTTGCAGATACAATTTTGATTTGAATTTCGTAAAATTAATCTAAATAGTACTATGAGAAATAACTGATAATGCTGCCAAAAAGGATTCTAATTTTGAAATATTTAAAAAGGTCCATATGCAGTTTGCTGCTCCATGGAACGATTTTGATACTCTAAAAAACCTTCTAATGGCTTTTATTGCTTTTATAGAGAAGAGATTAAGAAAGTTTAACAAATTATTTATTTAAAAAAATATTTTTTTGAAATTTTTAAACACCGAATTCATCGAATTTAAAGTTTTAAACTGTAAAGAAGTTGATGAATACGAGTGTTTTAAGACTTGAACACTTTAAGATCAGAAAGCTTGCTTTTTAGACGCCTTTTACTGTGCTTTCTACACTATCATAAAGGATCTATGATTTTCTGTAAGAATATAGGTGCACAGTAGAGTGTGTCAAAATTTGAAAGTTTGAACCTTTAGATGATTACCCCTTAAATAGTCTACTTAATTTGGAGATGATTTAGTTGTCGCGCAAGGTAGACTTCTCCAAGTGCAGATTTCTAATGGGATTTTTCCGGTTTCGGGACAAAATTGCAAAAAGAGTACTTTTGGTATAAGCAATGAATCTAACAACCTTGTATTGAGATATTTGGGTATGGTTTTATATCAGCCAATAATACATTTTGTTGGGCTAAAACCTACCGGTTCGGAGATATTGGTGAAATCAGTTGGGACCAGCCTTCGTACAAGTTTGTAATTATTAATGGCCCCAACTTGTTTCACCAATATCACTATAACGGCATTGTTAACTTTTTTATAACTATAAATTTCAGTTTTTCGAATATTACTCAGCTATAGATGTCTGAATGTTAATAGACTGTGTATATAAATATTCTTTACATATGACACAACTCTCATCAAAAATTTACTCATCACTGTTATGACGTCACCATTACGCATCAAAAATTGAAAGGGTGATTTTTTGAGTGATATCGATTACGTATAACATTAAGGACATATTTAGAGATGTTATCAATCTTATAATCAATGTGAGCCTAGGCGCCCTAAGTGTGCCCCTTGTGGACACTTTATGTCAGCCAGCCGCGTAGCGCAATCAAGCGAAGCGCGCTTGTAGCCATTAAAGTATCAAAAGTTGTCATTTGCCGAAAGCAAATATTTGGTTAATCGAATTCTGACCGAATTACTACAAACTGTACAACATAATATATCATAATAAATGTACAGGGTGTCTCAAAAGTTCTGCAACAAATTTTGCTAATGTATTATACATAGATAAATAGATCGAACATCCGATACCTCATTTTAATCAAAAATAGTGAGGATTATCTTAATTATTTGGCATTCCAATGGCCTGTATTTCTCAATTTATTTGCAATGATGGATCATATATTTCATTGTCTCTTAAAGAATATTTTTTAACTCAATAAAAAATCTCACATCCCAGCTACATTTTATGGCTATACTTTAAAAAGACTCGTTCTTATCGAAGATTCCTGCAACAAAATCAAAAGTAATAATATTATTTTAGTATTATGAATCAATTACAGAATATAGAAGTGATTGATGTAATATTTCATTAGAAAAATAGTGATCTTCAAACTTAACACTTTTGAGCTCCAAATTTTTGAGTAATTAGTATGTAATTATATAAAGTTTTATGAGAATTTTTTTTGCGTAATGAGTTGGGCTCATTTCTATGCTAGAAGGGTGCTAGATTTCAAGGATGCTAGATTCAATTTGGAATACAATCAAGTGATCTTAGTCAAATTAACAAAGTAAAATTGGTTGTTGCAGAACTTTTGAGACACCCTATATATTCATAGAATTAGTAGAGAGGACAATATGGTTCAAATGGTTAATATTAGCTATATACAATGTATTATTCAATAGAATCATCATCATAATTGCATGGTTTAAATTCATACTTAATGATCATCAAACAATCGACAGGTTTATAACTGCTATAAATTTGGGGTATATCCATTTTTGAGATGCTATATATACGGTACATTAAAAGTTATTTTCCTATTTATATTTGATCCAATGGAGCCGATTGCAAATAACTAAGATTTAATATATAGTTTGTAAGGAACTTGACAAATTACATTAATTTTATTAGCAGTTAAAAAGTGTTCACAAAGTTCCTTATAAAAAATTGGACTTTTTGATACCAAAGAAGGAAATAAAGTTAATAGACCTTAGCAAAAAAAATTCAATCGTATAGGATGGGGGTTTGGGAATATATTATCCATCATTGTTGTAAATATAAATGGTGTCATAATATACATATCTGTTGGCAAAATTTTGATACGCACCAGTCACATTATTGCGCAATTGATATATATAACAAATTTAGGCGATTTGGCGGCATGTTAAAGGCCAACATTTAAGCTATTCATAAGAAAAATTTCAGATAGAAGTAAACTAACATAGGTTATAGCATTTAAATACACTAAGGCAATTGCGCCAACTATAACTTCTGGATCATGGATTGGTTAGACGAACCAAGTGAATTCTTCACTAATTATCAATTTAACATTTATTCGCTTTTTATTTGATATAATCTTCTACACCACACTAAATTAAATTCATATCATTGGGTTCAAAAGGTCAAGCATTTAATCAATGAGCGTTTATAATCATAATAAGTTCAATTTTAATTAGCGAACAAACTTATACATTCGAAATAGATTCATAGTACATACAGCAAGACTAACAATTAGACACTAAGTACGAATAATCATTATTGAAAGGGCGAATTACATGAATTAAAATTAGTAAACTGAGGGATGTTTTGAAGAGAAGATAATATTATTATAAGATTAAGGAAAATCAAAACTCTCATTATTCCGTGAGACATCACTTCTCTTTTCTTCATCCTTTATCGTCACAGCATACCTAAGAAAAAGAAGAATGATTAAAACTTTTGAAGTTTGTCTGTTTTTGACATTAGAGTAATATAATTCCTAGATTTATAGCGAGGATACGGTTACACAGGGTCAGGGTTATTACAATTTTTATTAATACATATATCCTATTGAAATCATCAAAACAACGCAAATCTCTCTACGTTTGAATCCATTTATCATCAACTATGATTAAAATTAATACTAGTAATTTAGTATAAGTTGAACCGGGATAAAATTGTTTTCGAAGAACTTTAGAGTTTGCAATTTGAAAAGAAAGTTTTATAGATAATAGCAACGTAGTCGATAACAACAATAATGGATACAAAAGTGAACCACTGTCTAATAAATCTACGAGAATATATTGAGACCCTACATCACTACGTAGATACTTATATTGTTTATCAGGAGTTAAATAGGTTAGATTTTTTTATAAGAGAAAACTGGTATGCGCCACGTAATATAACCATCAATCATAGCCTACTCTAATAATGCCTCACAGTAGACTGAAAATCATGGACTAGAGATGAAGTAATAGCCGAATGGATTAATACACGATTATCCTGAAATCGTTAACCATGCAGAATAGGCATTAAGAATGTATTACCAGCATATATAAGCATGGTATCAAAGTACATATATCCGTTGGAAAAATTTCGATTAGTCATCATATCATTGCGCAACAGGTCATTCTAAGGACAATTTTAGCGATTTTCTAAGCAATGGAATGTTGTTACATTCATGCGTTGCTATGGTAAAGTATTTTGGTCAGTTTGGGCCATTTCGTGCAAACTGTAGTAGCTAGATCTTCAAATTCGATCGTGTTTGATAGGCAATTGACTACTTCCTATTAGGTGATAATACAACTTGAACTTCTAAATTCAACGAGTTTTGAGTTATGGGTTGATTTTAAGAATGTGGCCAAAACACTAAATTGTCTCATAACTCTATAGTCTGTTAATTTAGAAGTTTAAATTGTATTATTACCTAATAAGAAGTAGCCAATCGCCTATCAAATAAAATCAAATTTGAAGACCTAGCTAGTTCTTACAGTTTGCAGGATATGGCCCAAACTGACCAAAATGCTCTACCATAGCAACGCAGGAATGTAACAACATTCCATTGAAAAATTCTAAATTTTTCAAATCAACTCGTACTAATCTTGGTTCTACACAAAAATCACACCTTAATACTATTTAGAAATTGGGTTAAAACTGCTTAGAAAATCGCTAAAATTGTCCTTAGAATGACCTGTTGTGCAATGATATGATGACGAATCGAAATTTTGACAACGGATATATGTTATTTGATGCCATGTTTATATATGCTGGTAATACATTCTTAATGCCTATCCTACATGGTTGACGACTTTAGGCTAATCCTGCTGTATTAATCCATTCGGCTATTACCGCATCCTTGGTTATTTTACTGTGAGGCATTATTAGAGTAGGCTATGCATCAATATATTTGAAATGCTGGTACATCGACTGTATAACTCAATCTCTAGGAATAAATTCCCTGTGCCTGAAATATAATGGATACTGAACCTAAATGACAATATATGCGGTAGCTAAATATTGATGCGGGCGTGATGAAACACGGTCCCAATTAACAGTTTAATACTAGGATCATTGGAATGGTATTTAATCGAAAAAAAGTGAGATGATTGGATAATTGAAGTCGACGTTCACTCTCCAAATTAGACAATATAAGCCGAAATGATGTTTTATTTAGTTTTAATGGATTCTTTTGTATTCGACCCTGCTAGTAAAAAATATAGAAGGTTTCTGAAATAATGATCTTAATTTAAAAAGAAGTTATTGAACACATGAGCTATCCAGGCGTTTCGTAGGTCGAAGTCGATAAGAAAGAAGATCTGAAAATGAACTAACTAAGAACGTATTTACCTTTTCTTCGTTGTCAGTTATGCTCTTAGAGTAGGTAGATTCCATCAGCAACGTTCAGGGTGATCCAAAAATAGACTTTTAGGCTAGGAATTCTATTCAGAATGAAGTAAAGTACAGTACGAAGTCCGTTATTGTAGAAATGGTTCTCTCGTTGCCATCTGGTTTGAAATAATGTATACATACCTAAACGGTGACAAGAAGTGTAAATGTGATAATCAGTTAATACGTATAACACATATATTATAGACACTTACTCAGATTAGCGTGTTTACTTCTTAGTCTTTCGGTGGGCATGGAATTACCTAAACGATTATTTGGGAAATGAAGAGCAGAGGGATATTCTGCTTCACTTTTTCCAGCTTGGAACACACGACATTGCCGTTCCGGAAGAGTAGGAGTGTTTCGGGTCAAATTTGAGTGAGAGTATAGGAAATACAGTGATTTGTAAACTTTACAAGAATGAAGTAAATAAATACCTATATAATTCATGTGGTTGATTTTAAAACAAAACAAGTAAGTAGTAAGTTAATATAGTATAAGTAATATGGTTGGTTAAAATTAGTTTACCAGAAATTCTCAACAGTGCGATCCTCGAACCATTTTGAAGAAAATCGATGTAGAATTAGTGAAAACGATCATTAAATGATATATGAAGTTATATACTAGCATAATCTAACCATTTCAAGAAAAAATAATTAGCCGTTTAACTAATTCATGGTCCAGAAATTATAGTTGGCGCCATTGCCTTAGTGCAGTGTTTCTCAACCTTTTTCTTCTTGCGGCACCCTTTATAAACTTATACCTTTCAGCGGCACCCCTTAATTTGACTTAGGGGCAGGCGAATGAACAAATGATAGTAAAGTGGAGATTGATTTGAATTATTACGACTTTATTATAGGATAACTAATTAATAAACTAGGAAATTATTGTGAATATTGCGTAATAAATTATTCCAGAGGATTGTCAGAGGACAATCATCAAATTCAACATTGACAATGGTATCAATAGAAAATAAAATAAAGCAGTGTGCAAGTGTGGTAAGGCCTGCGGCACCCCCTAGAGGAAGTAAATTGCACCCCAGGGTGCCGCGGCACCCCGGTTGAGAACCACTGCCTTAGTGTATTAGAATGCTATGAATAGGTTTATTTGAAAATAAGGGAAATTGAGAGGAATTTTAACATTCCTGCGTTGCAAAGTAAAAGCAGTTTTGCAATTATAGTTTAATTCGAAACCATAATCGCTAGACATCTAAATTTATTCTTATCTGATAGGCATGGTTTACTTGTCATTTAATTCATCAAATACTTATGTATTTTGCAGGACTAGTTTCAAAGATTGCCGTCTATAGGGCGAAAAGATTTTAAAAAATCTTAACAAGAATAGAATTATTGTACCATAGCTCGAAATCTTTGAATTTAGTTTTGAGGTATATTTTGATACAAGCGCATTGCGCTTGTTTGTGCTACACGGCTGGCGGAAACTTTGTGTCCACCAGAGGCGTCCTTTGGACGCCTAGGCTCGTATTGATGAATTTTAAGGTAAATAACATCTCTAAATACGTCTGTCTCACTGTAAAATCAATATCACTCGAAAAATCATTAAAATTGTCAGATTTTCAATTTTTGATGAGAAATGATGACGTCATATCAGATGATGAGTTCTCATTTTTTTATTATTGTTGTATCATATATGATACACATTGCGTTCGGAAATTATTGGAAGTAAATATTATTTCATTATCCTTCACATATATTCTTTTAACTCACCATGTTTAAGTTGTATCAGTTATAAAAAATTAAAATATACACCCCACTATTAAAAAATCATAGCAAAGCGTGCTTGTGTTCTTAACCCGGGAAATACTTGTGGTCAAAGGTATAAATAGAAATGACCCAGTTTTCATTTTCATTTTCAGTTTACTTTCAATTAACTTTCACTTTCAATTCAACATTCCTGGACGTCACGGGTTAAATACAACCTCTACCTAATAGAAAGGAAATATTATATTGCCTATCAAAAATTATCAAATTTGTAGACCCTATTCAAAAGGTTTTCTACGATAGGGCCATACTGACTAAAATGCTTCACCATAGCAACACAGAAAAGTAACAACATTCCATTGAAAAATTCTAAAATTCTTTCCAAATTAGGTAGTACTAATCTTGGTTATACACAAAAATAATAAACATTTATAAATCTACGAATAATTTTAATTACCATCAATCAATATTTTTAAAAATTACCAAATGGAGTTAGCGAAAAGAAAGCACAAACACAAAGATTAATATGATATACTGGAAAAACTTACTCTTGCAGATCTTATAAGAATGATAGGATTGCCATTTTCTGAAAATGATTCAGCTACTGCTCCCCATAAAGTGCAATTAATTTTGTGACTTGTCTTGTCTGCAAGAATCAATTCTCTCTTAGTTAATTGTGAAGCCTTATTTTTCGAAGTAACTTCAACTAATTCGCTTGATTCAATACAGACACCTATAGTGGATTAGATATAATCGTATTGCATGCAAATGGCGAGCCAGTTATCTGGTTATCCGAACCACTCGGTCAAACAATATAGTAGTTTTGATAATTTGGAAATGACCTTAATTGGCCCAAGAGAATTGGATACATTAAAAATACAAAATTTAAATCAAATTCATAAAATGCTGTAAATCAATGAAGGCTGTCCTATTCCCCTCCCTGGTACATTAGTTGTGCAGAAGGTCAATCTCAATCACCGCATGTAAATATAATGATACTAAACACATAGTTCAGTAATGACATGGGTTGACCCACGATTCTTAGATTGAACACGAATGAATATACGTAGCCACCCGAGTGATTTAAGGTAGAAGGAATAATTCATTATTAATATTCATTCTAAGAATAAAAACAAATTCGCCTCAGATGGGGGGAGGTGTGCGATTACTTGAGGGAGGTGTTTATTCGAGGGCTGGATTCAATTTGAGTATATACTATATACAACGCACAATAGGAATTTACCAGAGTGATACCCCTTAAATGAGGTTGCACAAAAACATAAGTGCAGTTTCTAGTAGGTTATTGTAATAAATTTCAAAGTCATTAACAGAGAGATTTACTATCATCCTATGTATAAATTGCGGCGCATACTGGTAATATTTTGACATGTGTTTGCCCATTATTGTTCATAAACTTTTCTATTGAGAGAACAAGTTCTTTAATTAGAATTCTATGCACCAAGATGATCAGGAATAAAGAAATCTGCCTTGTGAGTGAAACAAAGGTATAATAGGACGAGAGAGTGGTTTTTGGTGAGAAATATTAATACTACTGTCCAGGTAAGTGTAGAGTTGCCAACAATAAATCAAAAGATATAATTAAAAGTCGAAAAGCGTTGAAATTGCTTTTGAGTTGGCCTAGGGTTAAATATTCATCAAATAAATAACCAATATTAGCTAAACAGGTTGAATGAAATTGTGCGGTGCTTCTCCTTACAATTTAAAACTCATACTAAATAATTCAGACTAAATTGCATCAGTTGTACTGTATCATGCAGATGAGGAATCTTGGTGGAATGGTAGTATCACATTGCTATAAGAAACAAGGCTTCCTGGTATGCACCACCAGGGAGTGTCCGTCCTCTGTCCGTCCTCGTCCTCTATACTTAAAAAACGAACTAGGTCTGTTTTTGATTTCGAGATACGAAGTCCAGTTGTACTACTTGATTGATAATGTCAGGTGTGTCGAAGGGAGAAACAAAGGCAGCGCAGGTAATCGCAGGGTTGGACAAGACAATATTTTCTGCCTGATTGTAATCAGCTTGCAACCCTTGAGCAATATATTATGTGTAGCGCAAGAAGCAAAACTTAAATAAAGCTATTAATGGCATACTATATAGCTCACCTAAATCTAATAGTCAAGAATTTCCAACTCCGCGAGCATTTAAGTTAGTTAACTTTGGGGACGAGTATCTAGAAACTAGCGTGGATTAAAATTCAAAAAGTGTTTAGATGCAGCTTGCCTCATTATTTTGTACAAATGATGTATTAAGCTAATGTGTAAAATTTGAAAAGTTCGCATTCATTTAGTTTGATTCGATCGGGATCGGGATCGGTTCCGAAGTTCGGGAAAACTCAGAAACCATAGACAGGCTGAGTTTAACCAATTAAAAACAACTAATTAGATAGTTTGGGCTGGTATTCATATTTGTTAAAGATATATTTAACAATGTTTTAGTGAAATATTCTCTAGATCTCGGTAAGTAAGAAACATTCGGTCTATCCTCCCGTTTTTCCTTTATATGTTATATCTAAATAATAATTCATTTTAAATATGCTAAAAATGTTATTAACTACAAGCGCGCTTCGCTTGCTTGCGCAGCGCTGCTGGCGGACAATTTGTGTCCGCTGGAGGCTCCGTTCGGTTGCCTGGGGTCACATTGATTAATTATAAGGGAGATAAGATCTCTACAGGGTGCGATTTAAGTTCTGTCCCCAATTTAGACTACTACCAATCCAAGCATAACCAGTATATTAGTTATTATACATGCTATTTTTAGGTTATAATGACACTTTACTGTAAACATCTAACTTAATTGCACAAAATAACCAGATTCCGAAATTTTATTCCCAATGGGGCAAGAGAGGTGTGGAATTATTAATTATTCAAAACCTGCGGGACACATGCAGAAATAATGAAATTGTTTAATTTTCCTGAATCCAGGCACAAGTTCGTCCATCGTACTATTAGGAGATACAAGGGCGCCGAGAGCTGCGGACAGGGCAAGAAGTAGTTGTCCGCCATCAATAAGGGTTCTTCAACTCTAGAAGGCTGTGTGGGAGCGGATTCTTCGAAATTCCCGGCGTTCGCTGAGAAAAATGACTCTAGAACTCAAAGTTTCCGAGTTTTCAATCCGCAAAGTTGTGAAAATCTGTTTAGGGATGCGAGGTTATAAAAGAAAGAAGATCCATTTTCTTAGTGAGCAAGTTAAAGAGAAGAGATTACTGAGAAGTGAGGGAGAACTTGGTCGGCACGCTACTTGTGGTCTGGAAAATATCCTGCTATCAGATGAGAAAATTTTCACAATCCACGAGGTTTCTAATAGTCAAAATGACAGAATAATATCACTCACGACATGTAGCAATAAAGAGATGTTCAGATATGTCCCTAGGTTGCAAAAGCCTCTCTCAGTGATGGCTTGACCTGGAATATCCGCTAGTGGACTGACACATCGGGTTTTTTCCCAAGTGGGGTTAAAATCAATGCTCCCACCCACCGTGAGTTGATTTTACAGCGGGTTGTGAAGAACCTAGGGCAAACAATATTAAAAGGGAGGTCCTTCGTCTTCCAACAAGATAGAGCTCAAGGCCATACCGAAAATTCAACTCAAGATTGGCTTCGCAGCAATATTCCGGGGTTCATCAGTGATAATAAATAGACTTCGTACAGCCCAGAGCTAAACCCCATTGGCTATTCGATTGGCCCATTCTCGAAACAAATGCCTGTAGAAAATCTCACTAAAATATTGAGTCTTTGAAATGATATTTGGTAGCAGAATGGGCGAAAGTTCCCCAAGAGGTCTTACGTGCCGCCGTAGGGACTTTACCATGCAGAATAAAAGCTGTAATTAAAACAAATGCGGATACATTGAATAGCAATTAATATTTCGTATTGTAGCATGATCTCAAAGTTATGGGTAATTGTAAATAGGACTGAACTTAAATCGCACCCTGTAAATATGTCTATCTTAGCGTTAAAATCGATGTCACTCGAAAAATCACCAAATTTGTCAATTTTAAATTTTTTTGATGCGTAGTGATGACGTCATAACAGAGTGATGAGTACTCATTTTTTAATGATAGAACAATGACGTCATAATTCCATGATGATTCGACATTTTGCTCTGAGCTCAGAACTTACAGGAGCCATAGCCAAAAAGACTCCCACATTCCAAAAATCAGCTTTTTGTGCCGGGCAGTTTTTTCAATCAATTCGTTACTGATATCCTTAATATTAAAACTCGATTAATATATATATATATATATATATATATATAACGAATTGATTGAAGAAAACTGCCGGGCACAGAAAGCTAATTTTTGGCATGTGGGAGTCTTTTGGCTATGGTTCCAGTAAGTTCTGAGCTCAGAGCAAAATGTCGACTAATCGTGGAATTATGACGTCATTGTCACATTTTTAAAAGTTAAGCAATACAGTTATTCGAGCATAACTCATCCATTATAGGAAATAGAAGGCTGAAATTTTAATAGAATCTGTATACTAACATACCTCACATATGATGCGACTATCATCAAAAAATGATGACTCATCACTTTGTTATGACGTCATCATTACGCATCAAAAATTTTAAAATTGACAAATTTGGTGATTTTTCGAGTGATATCGATTATCACAGTAGGACAGACGTATTTAGAGATGTCTTCTACCTTATGATTAATCATTGTGTGCCTATGCACCTCAAGCGCGCCTCCAGCGGACATTTTGTGTCCTCCAACGCCCTGGGGAAGCAAACGAATGTTCACTAATTATTCAAATTATTTGTAGAATTTAGTACATGAAATATTTTGACGCAAGCAATTAAGCAATCATAGCATGACTATTGCCATTCTTATTAGGCTTATTCTTATTCAATATTACCGAATATATTTGAGTATTTTTATGTCCCAATAACCCAATATTTCTGTTTTCAAATTAGAATATGCCTAAATTGAATCGGCGCGGGCGCCAAACCCGTAAAAGTGGCACTATAGCTGAGAGAGTGAGGAAAGTTCGAGAGAAAGAAACTCCTCAAGAGCGACTCCTTCGCCAGCAACATGACCGTGAACGAAATATGCTGCGATTGAGAGTCCTAACCCCCAAGTCCAAAGGGAGGCGTCTTCGAGAAATGCGAGATCGCACTCGACTCCACTTGAAAAAAGAGACGCCTACCGGGAGAAGAGCCCGCCTGAGAGATTTGGTTGAACGGCAGGGTTCCCGGTTGCGAGCTGAGACTCCGACGAAGAAAGTTGCATGCTGCCTTGATCTGAGTCAGCGTAAGGCTTCCCGCTTAGACAGTGAGACGGAGGACGCTCGCGAAGTTCGTCTCCTAGACTTGCGGGATCGTCAGACATCTCGCTTAGACGGTGAGACCGAAGACACTCGCGAAGTTCGTCTCCTAGACTTGCGGGATCGTCAGGCTTCCCGCTTAGACGGTGAGATGGAGGAAGCTCGCGAAGTCCGTCTCCTAGACAAGCGAGATCGTCAGGCTTCCCGCTTGGACAGTGAGACGGAGGACGCTCGCAAAGTTCGTCTCCTAGACCTGCGGAATCGACACGCCTGGAAGATAGCCTGTGAAACAGAAGAGCAAGTCAGCTCACGTCTGAAGTACCAGGCTAAGTTGTATGCTAAGAGAGTTAAATCTCGCATTGTCCATAATTTTGCTAGGTCAATTATTGCCACCGAAGTTCCTGATAGTATTGTCGACGAGCATTCAGGTGGCAGTATGGCATACAGCTGCTCCGTGTGTCAGGCAAAATTCTGGGCGGGTGAGAAGCTCTCAGGTAGTACTAAATCCTGTTACAAGTTCTCCTTATGTTGTGGGGAGGGCAAAGTTGTTCTACTTCCTGTGGCTCCACACCCTGAACTGTTGATGCACCTGCTAACGGCTACAGACCCGCGGGGAAGAGCGTTTAGAGAACAGATCAGAGCATACAACAACGCTCTTGCATTCGCTTCTCTTGGAGCGGACCTCGATAAGGGTCTGGCTAATGCTAAGCGGGGAGTGTACACATTTCGTATACATGGAGTGATGTACCATCGTATCGGACGGTTGATGCCTAACGAAGGCGAGGCACCAGCATTCGCACAGATCTACATTCATGGCGGAACCGCTGATGCCGAAGTGGCGAACCGTCAGCGCCATCTTGGAGATGCTGCGCTCCCTGAACTAAAAGGATTGCAGCATATGCTGCATGAGGTTAATCTTTATGTGGCATTTTTAGACAGGGACTAGATCTGATGCGAGAGCAGGGGGGAGCTGACGTGAGAATGGTGATCAAAGCAGACGGGTGTCCAGATTCTCGACGTTATAACGCTCCCATTGTTCAGGAAATAGCTGTCATTCTCCCGAATGACGGTTATGGAGAAGAGGTCGCAAGCAGGGATATAGTGCTGTAAGCGCGGAAGGGCGGTCTACAGCACATTACAGAGACTCACCGTGCGTATGATATACTGCACTATGTCCTATTATTCCCTCTAGGCGAAGACAGCTGGCATCTCAACATTCCTCACTCGAAAGGGAGAGGAAATGTCACCGCTATGGAGTATTATGCATACCGACTGATGGTACGGAGCCGCTTGAGTCCTCTACACCTGAGTGGTAGACTTTTCCATCAGTATGCTGTGGATGTATACGCCAAGATAGAACAGCAGCGTCTGAACTACATCAGGACCAATCAGAAGATTCGTGTGGATCTTTACTGTGGATTGGCTGATGCAGTCGCTGCGGGTGACGTAGACTCCAGAGAGTTGGGACGTAAGGTAGTGCTTCCCTCCTCCTAACGCCCTGATTTAGTGGTTAGAGTTTTTAGATTGAAGTTGAGAGAATTGATTTCGGATCTTATGAATAAACACATATTGGGCAAACCCCTTGCTCATGTTTATACTATTGAATTCCAAAAGAGAGGTCTGTTGCATGAAAAAATGCCCCCACGTGAAAAAATGCCCCCACCATGGATATTCATGTAATATGGGGGGGGCAAAATTTGATGGAGTTAGCGTGAAAAATTGCCCCCCCGTGAAAAAATGCCCCCCACCATGGATATTATAAAGTATGCCAATGCTTATACAAAACATTTTGAATGCTATTTGACTTCTATTCGTTTACTAAAGCATTGCAAACCAACAAACTAGTCGTGTGAAGTAATAACAATGACTTTCATAAATGTATCGTATATAAATATTAGTAGTATCAGCAATATTTAGTGTTAAACTCAAGAATTTCCATGGTGGGGGCATTTTTTCACGGGGGGGGGGGGACATTTTTTCATGCAACAGGTCTTCCTCACGCGCACATTCTGATTATTCTATCGGATCATGATAAGCCCAGGGAACCGTGTGAGTATGATCGAATTGTGTGTGCTGAGCTCCCTGACCCGATTCTCCAACCTCGACTGCACGCTATCGTTAAAAGCTGTATGATGCACGGTGCATGTGGTGTAGCCAATAAGAGCGTCCCTGTTTAAAAGACGGGAAATGCTCTAAGAGATTCCCAAAGGCATTTTCAGCAGTTACTACAAAGTCTGAAGATGGCTACCCATTGTATCGTCGTAGAAACGACGACCGTGCTGTTAATGTGGGTGGGGCACGGTTGGATAATAGATGGGTTGTACCCTACAATCCATTTTTATTGTTGTTTAATGCTCATATTAACGTAGAAATCTGTAGTACAGTGAGTGCAGTTAAATATCTATACAAATAAGTGTACAAAGGACACGACCGAGCTATTGTAGAATTTAAGTCAGGTGGTGAGGAGGCAGAGGCTGCCGGAAAGAAAAAGTGCGTCGATGAAATATGTGTCTGCCACTGAAGCGTGTTATCGTATCTTTGCGTATGAGCTCCACGCGAATCTGCCACATGTGTTGAGATTAGCTCTGCATCTTAAGAATCAGCAGCCAGTTTATTTCCCAGAGCAGGTTGAGCTTGATGATGTGTTGAGCCGACAAAGGCACACCACTTTGACTGGATGGTTTGTTGCAAACCAGGAATTCCATTGCGCTAGGGAGGTTACATATACTAATTTCCCCGATGAGTTTGTATGGGATAAATCAAAGCGCGAATGGAAGTTGAGAGTGAAGGGGCATGGCACCATGATAGGTCGCATGTATGCAGCTCATCCCGGTGAAGGGGAGCGTTTTTATCTAAGAATGCTCCTCAACCATGTCACAGGATGTACGAGTTTTCAGGACATCCGTACTCTCGCTGATGGTACTGTCTGTGAAAGCTTTAAGGAGGCCGCGCGGAGACTTGGATTGTTGGAAGACACGGAGTTAGATCAGTATTTGGCAGAAGCGGCTGTTTCTGTGATGCCCCCACAGATGCGCCAGCTCTTTGTCACGATCCTCCTATTTAGTGTCCTAACTGATCCCTTAGCCCTTTGGGAACACCATCAGGCCTCTTTATCTGAGGACTTTCCGTGTCGTGTTAAGCGAGTAGTTCTTGACGTCCAATTGGATGAGCACATTTTAAACTGTGTATTGTTGGATATTGAGAATCGCTTACAGAGACAAGGGAAGTCTTTAGAGGATTACCCAGCTATGCCTGTCCCTAAGCATATGCGTAATCCGTACGAAGAACCCAGAATCATACAGAATGAACTTGATTATTGTGTTAGTGATCTGTTGGAAATGGTGCGTGTCAATGACGCCAATGCTCAATGCAGACCAACTGATTGTCTTCAACACTGTGATGAAGGCCATTGATGATTCCGTGGTATATCCTAGGTGTTCTTCGTGGACGGACCTGGCGGTACAGGTAAAACTTTCGTTTACAATACACTGTTAGCCAAGGTCCGTTCTAGGAGAGAGATTGCCCTCGCAATGGCTTCTTCGGAGATTGCGGCACTCCTCCTAAATGGTGGCAGGACTGTACATTCGAGAATTAAAGTTCATCTCTCGACCAATGCACATTCTGCGTGTAGCATTACTAAGCAGAGTGTGCTTGCCCGTCTCATCCAGCGTGCAAATTTATTGGTCTGGGATGAGGCTCCAATGTCTCATAAGCATGTTGCTGAATGCATGGATCAAACTCTGAGAGACCTGTGCTCTTGCGATCTACCATTTGGCGGCAAGGTTATGGTATTTGGAGGTGATTTCGTCAGATTCTGCCTGTAATTAGACGAGGAACCAGAGGTGATGTTGTTTCTGCATGTCTCAACAGATCATCTCTCTGGCGTTATGTTAAGGTTTTAAATTTGACTATTAATATGCGCCTACGGAAATTATCTTCTCAGGACTCACTTGAAGTGAGTGAGATCTCCAACTTCTTATTGAGGGTTGGAGAGGGCAGTGAACTCGAAGATGAGGATCACATGATTCACATCGACGACAAGTTTATTGTCCCGGGAAATGATATTTCTGAATTGGTTTCTTCTGTCTATGGTGACATTGTGAATAATTACCTTGATCAGGATTTAATGAGTCGCCGCATCTTAATGTCTCCAAAGAATGAGACAGTAGATGCCATAAACGATTACGTTATAGATACCTGGAGATGATCAAATATTTTTAAGTGCAGATTCAGTTGATGATTCGCAGGCTGCCATATACCCCACGGAGTTCTTGAAATCCTAATGGTATGCCTCCTCATCGTCTGAAGCTTAAAGAGTTTGCATCTGTCATTCTCCTGCGGAATCTTGATTCTGTTCAGGGTTTGTGTAATGGCACTCGCTTGACTGTAAGATCGTTTACTAAACGTCTTATAGACGGGGAGATTGCCACAGGTATCCATGCGGGGACTCGAGTATTCATTCCTCGCATTCCACTACTTACTCCCTCAGATTCTGGCCTTCCCTTTGTCTTAAAGCGAAGACAGTTCCCAGTACGGCCTGCCTTCTGTATTACAATAAATAAGGGTCAAGGTCAGAGTTTAGAGACTGTTGGTATTTTCCTCCCTTCCCCTGAAGCCATATTCAGCCATGGTCAACTCTATGTGGCTCTTAGTCGCGTTCAGAATCCTAGCGGTTTGAAGATCATGGTTTGTGGAGGACAACAGTCTACTAGACGAGGAGTATTGGTTAAGAATGTCGTATATCGGGAGGTTTTTCTAACTCACGTTGGAGAGCCTTCGTCATCTAGCCAGGATTTGATTGATTCATTTTCGCTGGATGATGTATCATTCGATTCTTCTCAGCTGTCACCAGTTCTTTCTCATGCCAAAAAGTGAGTAATCATGGCTGATTCTGAGAGGAAGAGTAAAGTATCAAAAATCTTCGAGTTCAGTTAGAGTAGCGTTGTTACATTGGAGGATCCTGAAAACAAAGCTTTTCAGAGTAATCACGTGACATTTGAATCGTCTGATGTTGTTTTCAATGCAACAAGCGCGCTTCGCTTGCTTGCGCTGCGCGGCTGGCAGACACTTCGTGTCCGCCGGAGGCTCCCTTCGGTAGCCTGGAGGTGACATTGGTTAATTATAAGGGAGATAACATCTCTAAATATGTCCATCTTAGTTTTAAAAACGATATCACTCGAAAAAACACCAAATTTGTCAATTTTTAAAATTTTGATGAGTAATGATGACGTCATAGCAAAGTGATGAGTTATCATTTTTTGATGATAGTTGCATCATATGTGAGACGTGTTAGTATACAGATTCTATTAAAATTTCAGCCTTCTATCTCCTATAATGGCTGAGTTATGCCCGAATAACTGTGTTGTTTAACTTTTAAAAATGTGACAATGACGTCATAATTCCATGATGAGTCGACATTTTGCTCTGAACTCAGAACTTACTGGAGCCATAGCCAAAAGACTCCCACATGCCAAAAATCAGCCTTCTGCGCCCGGCAGTTTCTTCAATCAATTCGTTACATATATATATATATATATATATATATATATACAAGCGCGCTTCGCTTGCTTGCGCTGCGCGCGGCTGGCGGACACTTCGTGTCCGCCAGAGGCTCCCTTCGATCGCCTGGAGGTGACATTGGTTAATTGTAAGGGAGATAACATCTCTAAATATGTCCATCTTAGTGTTAAAACCGATTTCACTGGAAAAATCACCAAATTTGTCAATTTTAAAATTTTTGATGCGTAATGATGACGTCATAACAGAGTGATGAGTCATCATTTTTTGATGAAAGTCGCATCATATGTGAGGTATGTTAGTATACAGATTCTCTTAAAATTTCAGCCTTCTATCTCCTATAATGGCCGAGTTATGCTCGAATAACTGTGTTGCTTAACTTTTAAAAATGTGACAATGACGTCATAATTCCATGATGAGCCGACATTTTGCTCTGAGCTCAGAACTTACTGGAGCCATAGCCAAAAGACTCCCACATGCCAAAAATCATCCTTCTGTGCTCGGCAGTTTCTTCAATCAATTCGTTACAGAGATATATATATATACACAAACATTAATCGAGTTTTAATAGTAAGGGATATACACATACACAATAATCGAGTTTTAATAGTAAGGATTATTAGGCATCCAAGTATGACTGGACATTCGGAAATCGCTCTCAATAATAACTTTACTCTCGAAATAGATATAATCTGGCCCAATCAATCGGGTTGGAGAATGAAGCGATTTTACCGAATAGAGAAGATATAATGTCGCGTGGCCCTATTTTGCAGTACTATTAGTCACTTAAAGCTAGATTGCGCAATAAATTTGGTCCTCAAATTTATTTGTGTCCAGTGTATGGCGACGGTAACTGTCTCTATCGGACTCTATCTCATGTCATTTTTGGTAATGAGAGCTCTTATCGTATTCTCAAACACAGTCTGATCTCCAAATTTAAGAACACTCCAGCGCATTTCTATAACGTGTTATGCGTAGATCAGGCATTTTCAGTGATCAGGAACTGATTGAGCATATGGATCGCGTATCTGTTCTCAATGAGTGGGGTACTAACACTGAATTGAATATGATAGGGGCTTTGGCCCGGATAGATGTAGTGTCAATTAATGCTACCGACATAGACCCTCACTATTGGAAAATCCAGCCAGTTTATATTCATGAACAACTGGAAGTTCCTTTAGAGTGTGACCCTATTTATGATGGTCGTAAATTAGGTGTTTTATTTCACCGGATTCACCATCAGATAGGTATGGAACACTTTGATCCATTCTATAATAGTTAGCTCGATAATTCTACTGACTTTAGTATCCTGCACTGATTATTCCATTGGTTTAATTGTGTTGTGTACTATTGCTACTTTGCTACTTCGGTAGTAATTCAGATAAGTGGAATGGTAGGGTTCCCTCAGGTGAATCGATCACTCTGCATTGAAGATTTGCTACTTCGGTAGTAATTCAGATAAGTGGAGTGGTAGGGTTCCCACAATGGGATTAATTACATTATCTTGAAACTATTCTACTGAGGTAGTATTTGTTGAAAGTGTTGTACTAATCCCTTCTATGTGGTTGTTGCAATTAGTTTGTTCGATGTTATGTATCTACTTTAGTAGTGCATATTATTAGCTTGCTTTTTGTGGCCACTATAGTGCACATGTGATAGTAGCTATAGAATTGATATTTCTATTAGCAAATATCTGAAGGTTTGATTTGCTTGGCTCCCCTTTGCGTAAGCAAGCGAATTATTGAATTAACTAAAGTGTAGATATCATTTCAATATGATTTCTACCCCACGTGAATGGATCGATAAATTCGGGGAAAGGTATAGAGTGTGTCCCAAGTGCACTCCTCTTAATATCATTTAGAGAACCCTGAGGGACTGAATTTATAGGGAAACTTTACATTGAATATGGACAATTGCTTAAATCATGCAATATACAACCAAAAGAATGGATAAATTAAATTAAAATATAACTATCATACAATCAATTAGAACTCAGTCATTTACAAGAAAAGATTTGACTTGATAAGTTTATTCATTTCTCAAATTCTTATAATAACATTAGATGTCTAAATCAAAAGGAAGGAGGAGGAAGAGAGGAAAGAAGAGGACTGGCACCGCTGCCAAAGCCTGGACGTGTACGTCCAGGCTAATAGCTATAGTGGACCGCTTGGTAAATATTTTATTAAATAAAGTCAATCAATTTGCGTGTTTGTATTGTTATTTTTTTAGACGCAAATTGAAGAACTTAAAAACAAAGTAAGTTTTTAAAATACTTTTTTTGAAAAAAATAATGTCAGATTTGATTATTTCTTACTATTTCTAATAATTTCTCTAGGGTCAAAGGAAGTAGAAACGTAAGTTAAAAGTATTTTTATTAATTGAATGAAATATTCATTGTGATTACTAATCTTTATAAAATTTTTCTAGATCCCAGGGGAGAAAAGAGGGGAAAGCCGGCCCTCAATGGACCGGGCAACAAGTCCGGTTGTTAGCAAGTAAGTTAAAATAACCTCAACCCCTTAGATTGGTATCTAGATATCTACCTTTATTTATTTAATTATATTATATCTCAAGGCATCGCAAGAAGAAAGAAAAAAAAGTAAGTAATTTCTAAAAGCTTCGGATAATTAGCTTATATCTTACTTTTTAATGTATGTAATTGAATTTAGAAATTATTTAAATAACACTTTCTTTAAAATGCTGAGTATTATAATTATAAATTTTATATCAATATTTCTTCTTAGCAAGAGAAAAATAAAGATTGAAATGTAAGTTGTAGATCTACTATAAAAATTAAGTTTCTATCGAATGTTTGACATGTATAATTTGAAATAAAATATGAGTTGTTGATAGGCAAGCCCTTCCCTTTAAATAAACATTTTAATTAGTCGCATTTCAACTATTATTCTCTCTTTTAGATTCTTACACACATATCTATATTAGATTAAAACATGAACAGTTATCTTTCATTACTTTGGGTTAGCTGGGAAACTAAAGAATGTTCAAGGGAAGTATATACACATTTTTAAACTGAAGTATTTTACGATTACATTGAATCAGTTAGAATAAATAATATATTGGTCAATTTGTCTCTCTTATACTATTTTTTAAGGTTAGATATCTCTGATGCTTGATGTATTGTACAAACACGTGGAATGAGAAGATCTATATGAAGACGGAATATACATATTTTATGATATAACAATCAGATGTTTACAAACTTTAGAGAGTGTATATATACTGTTTCTTTTGACTAATGACTGAAATTTGATGAATATCTTCACACAATTGAACGTGATGAATAATTAATATGTTGAAATTCATGAGTACATTGATTGTATATACATTTTCAATCACTATAACGAATTTAAAAAAAGTCCAGCGAAGTTCTAAAAACAGACAAAATGTCGACTATTTCTGAAATATTTTAAATAATACAGTATGTCCCGAAAGTCTTTTCCTATTTGATTTGAAATTATAAAATTAATAATACGTGTCATAGGGGTTTAATTATTTCCCAATATAACCACCTTTCATTACTACACACTTCCTCATTCTGTCTGGCATGCCATCTATCAATCTTCTGAGTAAATCAGGACTGATGTCCGACCCAGTGGCGTCAGGTTCAGGGGGGGCGGGGGGGCTCGCCCCCCCGGTTTTGAAAAAAGCCAAAAACCTGGGGGGCCGCCCCCCCGGTTTTCTCAAAAATGATGCTCATTTGAAGGTATTTTGATACTAGTTTCTCAATGTACCGGTAAATAATATGCTGTGTGAAATATTAACCCTAAATATGATTGATTCTATGACATTTTATTGCTTTATTGCTATTGTACGATATTATAGGTAAATTATAAGCAAAGAAATGTCATAAATTTTATTCTAGTAATCCCTTAAGCTGTCTTTACTTAGCACAAATCTATTCATCCTGACCTCACTCATCTTAATCCAACCGTCAGTAATTTTGCCAATATCCAATTTGTCCAATATTTCATGATGTACATTGCATAATGCACATGCATTTAGTCTGTCTTCTGTCATTGTGCTGCGCAGATATGTTTCTATTCGTCTTAAGCAGCTAAATCCACGTTCGGCAGAGCAAGATGTACAAGGAAGAAGAAGGTAGAGCTTAAGAAATAACACCAAATTAGGCCACATTAGACGATGATCAGACTTCTCAGAAAGATACTTGTGAAGGTACTTCATATCAGTCGTGTGTTTGGTAGGGTTGGATATCTTACTAACACGATCCCATTGTATCATCTCCAACTTCAACAGTTTCCAATTAATGTCAGTATTGTAGAGCTCCATGAGCGAGTTCATGCTAGAGAATTCATAAATAGAATCTTCGCTCATATTGGACAAAATGTCTTGAAAATCCCGTGCAATGTCAATTGCCTTTCCTTGAAAACGCTTTGTCAGCGAACCTACTAAAGAGCTATACATCTTTGTCCAAATACCATGATAATAGTTATTGACAACGATGTCATCAATTTCCCATTCAACCCTATTTCCACTATTCACCATTTTCGCGAGACCTCGAGGAACTACAGGCAAATCAATACCCATAGCCAATGCCGAAGACTTACAGCTAGTCATGAAAACGCTAAAAATGTCCACAGATTCTCTGTCTATTCTCAATGCAGCAGTGAGTGCAGTTACTATACTTGAACACTCCCCCAGTGACATAGATTTTGATTGGATTGCATTGTGAACTGGGTGAACTTGACCAAAGATACGATGTAGAATGCGTACTCCAAAATAGACTTCAAAGCGTTGAAGTTCTCTAACATATCCTTGAGCCTTGTTTTCGTTATCAATTGAGGAGCACAGGAAGTCAAGAAGATCCTCGTAATTTTCTAAAATAGCATTGACTGCAGGGTATCTTAGAATCCATCTTGTTGGACATATGGGACGGATATTTGAGTTGCTTATCTTACCGTCTTCTGAGTTTGCAACTCGTATCTGATCGAAATATGCTTTCCTTTTCGCTGAATCCTTCACATATTTCCCGATCTTACCTACGAGAGTCACGATATGATAACACTGGCGAACTTCCTTTGCAACATCATTCAGCACTAAATTAAGATTATGGCCAGCGCAGTGGGAATACAGGGCTTTTGGATGATGATTTCCTAACTAATGTTTGCAAACCAGAAACATTTGAGGACCCATCGTATGCCTGACCTCGGCAATTCTCCATGTCAAGACCAAGAGTTTTTATCGTCTTGGTAAGTATCTTGTAGAGTTCTACTGCTGTAGTACCAACTATGTTATGAAATCCTAAAAAATCTTCCCGCACACTAAGATCTGAATCGTCTACATATCTCATACAGATGAAAACTTGCTCAAGGGTTGAGATGTCATGAGTCTCATCCATGATACATGTAAACCAAACGGACCTCTTGATCTTCTCAACAATTATATCCAGTACACTATCACCTAACATCTTGAGACACACATTCTGTATTGGTACCGACATAAACTTGTATCCAGACGAATTAAAGTATGATTTTACATCCTCATTGAAATTTGAAATTAGTTTAACTTCCTGCCAGATATTTGCTGTATCTTTTTCTTCGCCATGGCCTCGTAGCGGCATTCCTTGTCTAGCCAAGAGTTGTATGCTAGAAATAACAGCATCAAGGCCAATCCTATTCCTTTGCATTTCCCGTTTCTTCGTGCTGCTTACTTGGGCCCTAATCATTAGCTGATTCTCGTGAGCAGCCTTGACACCTGCCAAATAATGATGTACATTATGCTTAAGCGTACCGGCATCAGCTCCTGTATGTCTCAGAAGCTTCGACTTACCACCATGCCAATTATTCCATCCAGTGATAAAGCTGCTCTCTGCAAACCTGTGTTTGTTCTCACTAGCTGATAACATGTCAGCATTCAAACCCCAGACACAAACAGAGCACCAGCACAAATCCAAATTTGTATCGTAACGTAGCCAGGAAATTTCGGCAAGCCAAGCTTTATTAAACTTCTGATTGCCATGACAGTGTGTTTCTTTATCTACTAGATATGGGTTAAAATCTTGTCCGACTTGGACTGGTGGCTGTGGCGTAATTTGGTGTTGTTCTGCAGATTCCTGTTGTGAGAGGGTAATACATTCATTTGGGCTCTCAGGGGACTGAGAACCTGGATCGCAGTCAGGTGAAGTGAGTGTTGATAGACTTGATTGTGCTTGGAGAAAATGGCTTAATATCGGCTGTGCAAACTTAGGCTTTTTAGCTGAACTCTCAGAAGAAGACATTTATTATTTTCAAGAATAAATGTAGATCGGAAATCAGAAATTGGTAATTTTAAAATTTATTGAATTACTAGAATCTTGATTTGTTTGTTATTTATGGTTGGAAACACATTCAGTGTAGTATATTATTAGCACTATAGAGTATAGACACTTCCATTGTTCAATAAAAAAACAACGTGAAATAATGATTCTTTAATTGATCAATTATGAAATACCAACCTGAAAGTATTGAATAATAAAATTGATACAATTATTCATTTTTTTATGTACAGTAGCCCCCCACTTTTCAGAACCTTGGCACTCCGATCCCTCGTAAATCCGAACATCTCATTCTCAAATTCATATTAAAATAACTTGGAATATATACCATAATCGTAACAGATATCTTTTGAATCGGAACTCCTCCGTTCGGACTTCTGATTAGCAAGGGTTTACTGTATTGACATATTGAGTGCACTTAGTATACAAGTACTAGTACAACGGCCTGGCCGGCTGGCCCCCCCGCTTTTTTGGTCAACCTGACGCCACTGGTCCGACCACAACGTTTTCAGATTTTTTTCCAGCATATCTAGATTTGTCGCAGGCGGTATCTCTGATAGGTTTTGTTTAAACACAGCCCACAAATTTTCAATCGGAGAAAGATCAGGAGAGTTGCCTGGCCATACTTCTTTCGCCCAGTAACCAGGAAGCTTCAATCGATACCATTCCTGGCTCGATTTTGAGGTGTGAGCAGGGGCTCCATCCTGCTGAAAGATGGCATTCGACATGTTTTCGCAAAGTTTTCTCTCCAGAATCGTCCCTTTTGATCGCCTACGAGCGAAGACAGATTTACATGGGCCAGCTAGGATGTTATCTACATAATATTTGGCATTGACAGTGCATTTCTGAGGAAGAATGTGTAATTCTGACACAGCATTAGCTGACATAGCGCCCCATACCATCAAATGTGGGGGAAATTTTGATGTGAGAACCGGAGGTATATTTTGAGCATCAGAGCCCCAAACGCGATCTGTTTGTCGGTTTGAAGGTTCAAACAGATGAAAAGGAGATTCGTCCGAGAATACGACGTTAACCCAATCCTTAGCTGACCAATTGAGCCTTTCTTTGCAAAGTTTTAATCTGTGAACCCTCTGTTTTTCCGTTAATCTCGGATTGCGGGGTCGTTTGTAGCTTTTGAGGCCAAGCTTTTCCCTCAAATAGCGATGTATGGCGGTTTTGGAGGTCTTGTGGCCACGAGCGGTTAGTCTTCTCGCCAGTTTTCTTGTCGACTGGTGTCTCTTACCAACAGACTTTGAAATCACAATTTTAGCCACTCTCGTTAGTGAAGATGGCCTCCCTGATCTGGGTTTATCAATCAGACTTTCACCACACTTATTGGGCCTCCACCAATTATTTATTGTTTTGATCGTTTTCCTAAGTCTTCTAGCAACGTCTTTCTGTGTAATCCCTGCTTCTAACATAGCTATCGCTTTGACACGCACAAGATTTGAGGAAGGATTCATTAAATTTGACATCTAATATCCGAAAAAAAATGAAATTTGTAAATTGCAAAAAAAAATTGAGACGAATACAATGCCTAGGAAAATAAAGCTATTATTTAATCTTTTAACACGTTGCCAAAGGTAAAATAGTTGCAAGTTTTACTTTGTTGGACTAGATGAGCTAAGGGTGCATAATATAGTCGAAATTATAATAGAAAAAGACTTTCGGGACATACTGTATATAAGTTGTAAAATAGATAACAAATTTGAGGTACATTTAAAACATTTTCCAATATGTACAGTAATAAATAATGAACCATAGGCGCCCAAAGGGCGCCTCATGCGGACACGAAGTGTTCGCTGCCCGCGCAGTGCAAGCAAGCGAATCTCCCTTATAATTAATCAATGTAACCACAGGCGCCCAAAGGGCGCCTCCGGCGGTCACAAAGTGTCCGCCAGCCGCGCAGCGCAAGCAAGCGAAGCGCGCTTGTACTTATTAAATATTATCCAGGTCATAGATACCTAAATATTGATCATAATAACCGTGTCCATATTAGCATTGATAATTTTAATAATTATCGATAAATATATCCTGTATATAAATACATATTTAATCCTTCAAATGGCTAAAATAGGGATTATTTTTTTTCTTCCGGACGTGTACGATCATACCTTCTTGTCGTAAGATATTATTATAAATGATATTAATACCAATTTAGCAAAATTAAGAGAGACTTTGACATATATAATTGGAGATTATCAGTATTTTGTTTTTGCAAACAATTAAACCGCTTATTTTTGGATTTTAAAAGTGAAAATGTCCTATGTCCTAGAATTTTGCTCAATCAGGACTTGTAAATAGAAATGGGAATATGATTTGAAAAGTATTGGATATATATTTTAGAAAATAATAATGAAATGATTTTGCAGAATTTTTACTTGTCAGAATAGATTATTGCAGAATTGACACTAGTCAGAATAGACTTTTGTAGATTGTGATATATTTTTTAAAAAATTGTATAATTCAACTCATAAATAAAAGTTCTCTAAGTCCGTGGAATTTGCCATTTACATATCTAGAATATCACTTGTAATGATTTATATTTCAGCATAATTCCCTTTAGTTGTTTGTTGTAGCAACAATATTCTGATAAATAATCAAAGCTTCCCAAGTGGTACTAAAAAGGACTAAATGCAATAGAAACAGTGAAAGAGTTGAGAGATGTTCTCATTGACAATGCCCCAAGTCGTTCTACTGTTGCTAAATTGCATGCAGAATTCAAACGTGGGAAGCAAATTATCACAGATGACCCTCGCTCTGGAAGACCCAAAAAATTCCTCCATCCAGACAATATCCAATCTTTTGCTGATATGATACAGAAGGATCACTGTGTACCGATTAGAAATATCGCGAATACTATGGAATTATCATGTAGGACTGTTCATTCGATTATTCATAACTAACTTGGGTTGAAAATATTAGGCAAAGTGGGTACCAAAAATCTCGAAAGATCAAAAGCAGACCAAATTAGAAAATAGCAAGAGAATGATTGAGCTGTATATATCCGATCCAGTTGATTTCATGCAAGACTGATTACAGGAATGGAAAAAGATACCCCAGTGCATTGCATCCACCTTTATCATACAGTCTCCATCCAGACGTCCCACAAAGTATCGCCTAACACAGTGGGAGTTATTTATGCAATGCCTGTGCAAAACTATACTCACGGATGGCGATTGCTTGATAACCTTTTATATTTTTTATACAACTTTTGATACATCATTATTACTTGATCATGAATATATTTATATAGAAAGGTGTTGTGATGTCTAATAAAAATATAGTGCCAATAAACCTAATATCTATATCCTTTCAAAATTAATCAACTTTTAAAACCTACACAAGGGTGATAATTATGGTATGGTGGAAATGGTTCGCACAAAACCGGAAATAGTTCGACTTCTGTATTATATGGGGACCTTATATAAATTTGAATAATCATATTAATCTTGCTCAGTAATATTATTGCGTAATATAATTATACTCCATGTTAATTTTTACAAGTCTAATCTCATTGTTATTGGTTTTGAACTCGTATTAATGGGAAGAATGTTTCGATCTTAAAATTTTAACTCTCTCATGATCTCACACTAGCTTTTGGTAATTAATGTTAAACTTGAAACGTTAGAATTTGGATTGCATTGCATAGTGTCAACTAAATAATTCATTTTAAATAAAGATTGTAGAAAAAGATAAGGTATTAGAATAGTCTTCTGTACCTCACAGAATGATTTATCTAAATACTCGAATTAATTGCACGCAAAAGTTATTACCATAAATATATTATATATACCTAAGTAAATTAATATTACTATATAGCGGTGGGAATTCCTGAAATATGACGTCTAGCGTCCGGACGCGCCCGGAACCCTATGGACTGAAAATGACCATCTTGATTTTTTTTAACTCCATGATTTTTCGCTTCTTTTGGGTATACTAAATGTTTTATAATATAGATATATGTTTACTGCTAACTCGAATAGTCTTAAATACGAATACATCAATAATGGAGTATACTTGGTGTGTCATTGTCTTTTCTCATAAGATTGAAGTTCACTCGACTGTTTTTTTGTTAATTGAATTTATGCACTTGCTGCATGCTATCAATCGTGTTAAATATTAATTAAACCGTAGTATTTCATGGTATTCTTGACTAAATTCGAATTGAAATAAAGAGTTATCTTGTTTCAAAAATATCGTCCATAATAGTACGTGCTATATGTATATATTTTTAAGTTAAAAATCCCATTGCTCAAATTTAAGCTATAAATACTACATAATACGTGAACTTTGTAAGCAATCGACATACCACTCTTCAACCAAGCATCTGCGAACTCTTTGATATGCTCCTTCCACATTTAAGTTTAGCCAATCTAGCTGGCAGACAAATTTTGTTTGCATTGGAACACAATTTTCTGCAATCATTGCCAGTAAATGTCCCCTCCCAATAAACACTTTGGCAGATTCCAAGATTTTTGTATGACCGAAGAACTTTCACCTTTTGTGTTTCAGTCAGCCTCGTAAGTATGCATTTCTGTTTTATTTACAATCCCTAACAATATATGCAGTTGATGTGGTGGTGTAGTAGATAATATAGAAGTATCTTCAGGATAGAATATTTGAACAAGGGATGATGTCTGAACTGAAAAACAGAATTTTGACAATTTTAGATCTCCGTTGTATTTTATATCTAGATTATTAAAATTAAAGGCGTTTGATTGGAAAGTTCATGACTCAAAATAATTGCTTTGAACAGTGAGGTGCTCTTTTCTTGAATACAGGGTGTCTCAAAAGGTTAAGACTGTTTGGAATTGGAAAACGAAGATTCTATCAGGCAAATCCATGGCGGACAAACCTCGGTCTGGGCGTCCAACAAGGCTTTCTCGCATTCCTAAAATCATTATTATAAAATCTCTAGGCAAACGTTGGCAGTCTACGCGAAAACTTGTTTCGAAAAATTCACAGAGAGTTAGTAAAGATACTATACATCGGTATTTAAGGAATACCATCGGAGCAAAGCCATACAAAAGACCTTCGCAACCAAAATTATCGGAAAAACAGAAGGAACAGAGGCTACAATTCTGCCTTAGTCATAAATTTTGGGATGAACAGGATTGGAAAAGGGTTCTTTTTAGTGACGAGAGTTCTTTTGAACTTTTCCATCCAACAAATCGGCAGAACGATTTTCTTCCTCCTAAACAATCTGTAAATGCAGAATACTATATAAAATAAATTTTGGAGAAGTCCTGCCTTTCTACCTTGAAGAGAAGGAAAACTACAGGCCCAGTGACAGAACGGAAAATGTGTCGCTTGATGTCCGAGGCCATTTTTATGCAGGATGGGGCTCCTGCCCATACCGCCAAAAAGACGCAAACCTGGCTTTCCAATAATATTCCAGGGTACTGGGCTAAAGGAATTTGGCCTAGCAATTCACCAGATTTAAATCCCATTGAAAATCTTTGGGCGATTATTCAAGCAGAGCTTGACAAGAAGAGACCAGCCACCAATTTGTCAGAGCTCGCTAATTACCTGAAAAATATCTGGAATGGACTCACACCGTCGATTTTGGAGAATTTAATCTCAGGGATGCCTGCTCGAATTAATTCTTGTATCCAACTTAGAGGAGATTATATTGGCAAATAATATAAGATTTCTATACTATAGTTTACAAGTTGTGGGTATTAGTACAACCGGAAAAAACTTTTGAGACACCCTGTATTGTCGAGAATTCCAAAGACACCAAAGACAACAATATTTGCCATTTAAGGTGATTCCATGAACTAAGTTTATTAACTTGAGATCTCCCATGAATTGAAGCTGTCTCTCATACCTTTGATTAATTAAAAAATTCTCTTAATGATGGCTGGCTTAATACAGCTTTAATGGTATTATAGTTCTCCCCTTTAGTGTCATTGCAATGATACTTGTGTTTAGAAGAGACGAGGGTGGAAGTTTAGAAGGAAAACCGACAAGAACCCACTGCCATCATCAATTCCAAATTTGATTCTAGACGGAAGGATTTCATTTGAATCCTCTACGTCAGGTTTGCACAATGGATTGTACATATGTTTATTAGTGAATGAATATTATTGCAGATTCCTAACGTTGTTTTCTCGGTATGGGAATCGCTTACGATCATTAAATATTTGGTATCTACCAGACATCCAAATTTGTTCTTCTTTTCCTCAATGATACTTTTTACTGAAACTGCACCCCGCACTCCAGGGTATTATACAGCCTTCCAGAGATACGCTCTTAATCTAAAATTTCTAAATTTTCATACGCCTAAATCGCTAAATGACATTATAATATTGGGTAAATTGGGTATTTTTCTGAATTTTTACGCTCCTAAACACTTTGCAGCTTAAAATCACACGCCTAAAGGAGCGTCTCGCGCTCCTAGATAATTCCTTGCCGCAATCCAGCTCGCTTCAAATTCTCATAATCTCTTTAAATGCAACAATTGATAACACTGTTTTTCTTGCTTTGTAAATACTCCTCATTTGTTAACATGTTAGAATAATCCTATTTTTGCCTATTCTGGACCCAGCATAAAGAGAAACACGGAGCTTTTTCCTCCCTTGATGAACAGTCGGAAGACTCAATGATGATGTAGTAATAGATTTTTCTGCAATATATTACCATGTGAGCTGATATACCTTTCTTGTCGAGTAATTCATATAGAACAACAAGTGTGTTTACCGGAATTAGCAGGTAACAAACAACCACAGCACAACGGTAAAATAGGTGAATATTGCAATGTAGGCCCAATGTTAATGCTAGACAATGATGTGCGCTTATGAGAGATATGAGCGATCTTTGCATGAAACAATAAACAAGATTTACATTTCCCTCCCTCACAAAGACTAGAAATTACATTATCCGTTGATCTGGTTAAGGGAATAACAGAAAGTAGTTCCCCCCAATCAATGATTTCATTGCGGAATTGATTATTTTTGATAATGTAAGTTTGACGATCGTAGATACCTCTGCTAAAATGTTTAAATACTAATCTACACACTCCATAAGATAATATAACATCAAATAGTGAGATGAATTATTTATAATCAATACACATATTTATTTATAACAAAAGTAGGAAGTGATCAGTTTCGAGACAAAAATAGATTGTGCACATCTAAATTATAAAGGGACTTTATATGCAAATTGGTAGAATGGGAATTATAGATTTTGCGATAGCTGCATCGTGACGAGCACATGAATACAAATATATGGACAGACATAGTACACTCTCCATTCCAAAGGGGCGTCTCCTTATAGAAGATAAATTAAAATCGGTTTTCCACCTTGATTTTACGGAATATTAACAATTAATACAATATTAAAGGAAACTTTCTCAAATTCGTAGAGTCGAATGTCAGGAACCGAAAACTGCAAGTATCGATGCACAAATTTAGACAATGTTAAGTTGAAAAGATGTTAATTTTAACTACAAGGAAGATATATACATATACTGTACTTGCAGATTTAACAAATTGAGAATCGAAATATTAAGAAAAATTGAATTGAAAATTTTTTCTCAAGGAATGAAACCAGAAAATTAGGGACATGCAAATAATATTAATAGTTAATGATTAAATACGAAGAAACTAAGTGATACTAATTAGATTATATTAACGTGAGTTATGTCACAAAAATTCAAATTTAAAATTGGGGCAATAAATCAATTTTTAAACAAAATGAGATTGAAATTTGTTGTTCTGTACAAAAAGGCTCAAAACATCACTTTGTAATTCTTTTTCCCATTCCAAAATGTACGCTTGGTTAATACAAGTAAGTGGAATAATTATAAACTCAAAAAGTATTCAAATTTTCTTTGAGTCGCTTGCAACAGAAACTATAAGTTTCAAAATCATTTTCGTCAAAAAATGGGGTGGGGTATCTATAAATTTGACTTTTTGCTCCATAATTTAACTTAGATAAGAGTATATAGAGATTAAAATAAAATCTAAAATAAGAAATAAAATTTACCAATGAAGTCAATAATACTATCCCTTGGCAAACATTTAATCTCTTCTATTAATTTGAAACAGTAGGAAATACTTGGAACCTGCTCAATACCAATAACGCATTCTTCAATTTCGGTGGTCTGATTAATATACAATTCAAAATCATGGTTAGAATTTCCACAAAATTTCTTGTTAGAAGGTCTTAAATCTGCTTTAGAAAATAGAAATACCTAAAATTGAAATTATTACTTAAATCAGGATTTGGATTTTGCAGAGAGTAAATTTCTAATATACGTAGAGCGTGTACAAATTGGAATTGCATTAAACTCATCTAATTTCACCTTTCTTCTATAAATATCTCCAAAGTTTATATCAGATTTTTCATCCACATTATTACACTTTAGTAAACTTTATTTAATTGGTTTCGAAAATTAATATGCTACCTACTTTAATCAGGCTACCTCCCTTTACTCTCATTTTTCTTGAGAACAAAATAATGTAAAAATTCAAATGGATGAAATACAATTAAAATCAGATGTTAAGGGTGGGTGGTAAGATTTTTGTTTCAAATCAAACCCGAGAAGATCTGACATCGACTGTGTTTATGAATATGGCTTCAAATTTACATACAAAATATACTTAAAACAGTGTTCATGTTCTTAACCGGAGGGAAATTCAGGCATGCCAAGTGGTAAATGTAAATATCTCACTAAAAACGAGACCACAAGAAGAAATTTACTATAATTGATATGATTTTAAAAATAGCACCTAGGGTCCTGTTTTCACTCAACAAACTTGGTTGCTGATTAGAAATCCCCTGATTAATTTGTCGTGAGCATAGCAAATTTTTTTCATTCCAATTGCAGATGATAATCATGACGAATCTTCCATTCAGTTTAGATTTGTTTTCGCAGTTTTGGTTGGTGTTGGTTGATAAACCAAAATGCATTTTTCGCATATAGCTAATGTTCGGAAATCATGTTGATTTTGAAAATTTCTAAAGGCAACTTTCCTATTATTCACTCAAAAGCACCCAAAGAGGGCTTTTGGAGTACCAAAATCGTCACATGGGGTACCGACTTGTAACGGGAACTTTTTATGCTAAAAGTTTTTTTTAAAATTTATGCTATCGTGATTCTCTCGTTAGAAATTAACGCAGAATGGCCTCAGCTTCACTTCATGTGTTTAGAATCGAGTGGCCTTTTTAAGAGTAATATGATGTTTAAAGTTCAAACACCACCAAAATTGTGGAAATCTTTAAACTTTAAACACCATAATTCTCAAAGCCGACCTCAAATCTCGCACATGAGGTGAATACCGAGGTCATTTTGCGCTGATCCCCATCGAGAGAAACACGATAGCACCAGCTGAGTCAGCCTGAAAAAATCATTGGCATTTGGAAATTTTGCAAAAAGCTTACGTTACAAGTTGTACTCCATTAGATATAGTGCCCGAAAAGGTTATATTGGGGATTTGAGGCTATTAAGTTTAACAAATACTTTGTCCAAGACAAGGCTTTTTGGAAAATTTACAAATTCACACAATTGACCGAACATTGGCATATTAATTATTTGAAAATTGTTGGGAATTGGTTTAATGAAACAGTACCATTCATAAGTATCTTTTTATTCTCCCAATACATTTTCTGGGATAAATGGACTTTTCTTACCTGGTCAAGGAGAAATATGCAGAAAAAGTTTAAGACTAAAAGTATTCGTAATAACTGGCTTAATTAAAAATAATGCTCTAATGTAAAAAACAGACAACTCTAAACTTCAAAAGTATAATAATTCTTCTTTTTCTTAGGTATGCTGTCACAAGACCCAATAAAAGATGAAGAAAAGAAAAGTAATGTCTCATGGAATAATATTATCTTCTCTTCGTAACATCCCTCAGTTTACCAATTTTACTTCATGTAATTCACACTTTCAATAATAATTTCGTACTTGGTGTCTAATTGTCTTTCTGTGATGTGTTATGAATCTATTTCGAATGTATTGTTTGTTTGCTAATTAAAATTGAACTTATTATTCATTGATAGAATTATAGATTTAAATGCTTAACCTTTTGGACGCAGGGATATGAATTAAATAAGTGTGGTGTAGAAGAGTATAACAAATAGAAAGTGAATAAATGTTAAATTGATAATTAGTAAAAAATTCACTAAGCTCGTTTAACCAATCCATAGTCCAGAAATTATAGTTGGCGCCATTGCCTTAGTGTATTAGAATTATGGTACGATAAATTATTTTTTTAATCTTGTTTACAATAGGTACATAAAGTAAACAAATCTCAATAATATGCTCGAAACTTGCATTAAACGGTTGACTTAGGGTTCTCAGGGGTGTAAATTTCGAAAATCATATTTTCGCATCAATACGATAATTTTTAGTTTGCTTCCTATAGTATTAGTATAGGATGCACAGTACTAAAATGAGGATGTTCCGGCCGGTCGAAATTCGTGTCCTGACCGGAGTTTAAGAGATATCGTCTTGAAATTCTTACAGAAGGTGCAAAGTGATATGGAAATGTGCACCTCGGTATACGATTTTTGATTTATGCTGAATCAGCATGATGACAGCATTTTGTCACTTTTACCATTTCTCCTATATTAGTCAAAGTATAAATAGTAGAATCTTGATATTGATATGGAAGGTAGGCAATGGAGTCCACTAGATAGTATCAAAGTCTCCAATTGATCGGGCCGATATCTAAGGTGACAATGACGGATCAAAAATTTTTATCTCGTCATCATCTCATTAAATATTCAAAGTTCGATAACTCGAGTAAGAAATAGATAGAAGTAAACATATGACGGATGAAATGTTCAACTTTAAACATTCTACAATATTATGATAATACCATTACCCTAAGGTGACGATGACGTCATCAAAATGCAAAATGGAAGCACACTTCCGTCCCGTCTGTGGGGTTTTTTTTTTGTTTGCAATATTTAAATAAAGTAAACAAATTCTCAAAATAGGTTAGATATTTATTTTCAACTGTTAATTATGTTTTTATGGGTGTAGATTTCGAATTAATTTATCATGACCTAATTTTTATTCTGCAATTCTGAATTTATGATACATCTTAAGTTAGATAAATGAATTTTCATTCTTTAGTAGAGAATTTGAAAGCAACCAACCGTTTCTCTGATATCTCCAGGCAACCACAGGGCAATTCTGCGGACACACAGTGTCCGCAAACCGCAAGTAAGCTCAAAGGGCGTCTCCGACGGACAAAGTGCCCACCAGCCGCGCAGCTCATGCAATCGAAGCGCTATTGTTCTATTGAACTTGAGTAGTTAGAATGTGTAGATTTCGAATCGGAAATCCGACCTTTTAAAAGTATTCGATTTCAAGAATCACTGTCATCATTATTAAATTGACAAATTTAGTCATTTTTCGAATGATATCGATTAAAATAGCATGTGAGATGTATTCAGAGATTTTATTTATTTTATTATTGATCAATGTGAGCAAAGGCGCACAACGGACGCCTCTGGCGGAGACAAAGTGTCCCGCAGCCGCACAGCGCAAGCAAGTCAAGCGAGCTTGTACTATATATAGTAATATTTCCAGAAATACAATATTAATTAAAATTAACAAAACATACCTTATCTAAAATAATTTTCTTGTCAAATTCTACCGCAACTTCGTTAAAAGCTGTAGCCTTAATTGTGCCAGAAGCATCAGTAAATTCGAATCCCAATACTTTTCCTTCACTTTTAGAATTAGACCATTTTCTTATCGGATTTTTTGCAGTTATTCTGGCACAAATGGTCCAATTACTATTGTAGGGATTAATAG
Source organism: Aphrocallistes beatrix (assembly GCA_963281255.1). Lineage (NCBI taxonomy): Eukaryota > Metazoa > Porifera > Hexactinellida > Sceptrulophora > Aphrocallistidae > Aphrocallistes > Aphrocallistes beatrix. The sequence goes on from OY725493.1 coordinate 3,540,360, forward strand.
CTGTGATTGGAACTGACTTAGCATGATTGCTTGAATTTGACGAATAGTTAGATGCGTAATCTTTTACATGCTTCATTCCTAAAGATTCGTTATTAATGATAATATTTTCTGGTGACGAATTATATAAAGGTTGGAGGGTTGAAGATTGGAAAGTTTGTTGATTTTCATGGCAATCAACCTAGAAAATAAAAAAATGATTTTATTAATGGTATTAGTAGTACAAATATATACTAAGTGAGGACCAAAATGAAAACCCCCAAATAATCTCAAATTAAGTTCAATGTGATGGGAACATTATATATATATATATATATCAGAGGAGCTATTCGATTAGATACAAAAAATGGTCGCAATTTTGAACTTTAAGGAATGATTTTTACATAAATGGCGACATTTTCTCGAAGGGCGGGGCAGATTTAGAAAATTTGCGACACTTTTTACTCCAATTACCATTAGACATGATGATGAGGAGTGGCACAAAGTGGCATAGTTCGATGAATAATTTGTCTGATCAAAGAGGTAAAATAACCACTCCATAATCCGACATTATTTGATAGACGAAAAAATTGTCGGATTATACAGGTCGAATTTGCATTACTGGAAAATCATTAAATTGTCGAATTGCTGAATAGCGAGCGAGGTGTCGGATTATAAAGTTTTTTTCTGTAGAAAAACGATCCGTGAACAGAAATAATGTCGGTTTAGAGAAATGTCGGATTACGGAGGTTCCACTGTATATAAATAAACTTCACATGTGATACAACAATCATCAAAAAATGATGAGTCATTACTCTGTTATCATGTCATCATTACGCATCCAAATTTTAAAAATTGACAAATTTGGTGATTTTTCGTGCAATATCGATTATAGCAGCAGAACATACTTATTTATGGATGTTAACTCCCTTATTATTAATTAATGTGACCACAGGCGCCCGCAGGGCGCCTCCGGTGGACACAAAGCGTCCGCCAACCTCGCACCGTAAGCAAGCAAGCGAAGCACGCTTGTATATATATATACATCCTTACTAGTAAAAGTCGATTAATGTGTGTATATATATATATATATTAGGGTGCTCCAAAAAATTCGAAATATTTAGATGTACACTCTTCGAATAGTTGACATTGATCACCAAGTATGCTCGGTAATATTTTCAAGCAATTAGGAAATGATTTAGTGGTCGCGCAAAGTAGGCTCCTCCTGGCGCAGATTTATAATTGGATATGTCCGGTTTGAGGCTTAAAGTTGTAAAAGACGTACTTCTGATGTTCAAATATACAAGTAACTGTATTTTTTATGATATATGGGGGTGGTTTTATATCAGCTAATAATACATTTTGATGACCTAAAAGCTACCAGTTCGGAGATATTGATGAAAACAGTTGCGATCAGTCATCGTCATTAAAATTATTAAGGGTCGCAAATGTTTTCACCAATATCTCCGAACCGGTAGCTTTTAGGTCATTAAAGTGTGTTATTAGCTGATATAAAACCACTCCCAAATATCACAAAAAATACAGTTACTTGTATATTTGAATATCAGAAGTACGTCTTTTACAACTTTTAGCCTCAAACCGGACATATCCCATTATAAATCTGCACCAGGAGGAGCCTACTTTGCGCGACCACTAAATCATCTCCTAATTGCTTGAAAATTTTATAGTGCATACTTGGTGATCAATGTCAACTATTCGAAGAGTGTGCATCTAAATATTTCAACTTTCGAATATTTTGGGGCACCTTAATATATATATATATATATATATATATATATATATACAGTGGAATTCGCTTATTAGTAACTCGAGTTTTGCTCATAAAATGGTTGCTAATAAGGGAGTTGCTAATAAGGGAATTCCACTGTATGTATATATATATATGTAACGAATTGATTGAAGAAACTGCCAGACACAGAAAGCTGATTTTGTCATGTGGGAATCTGTTGGCTATAGCTCTGACCTCTGACCTCAGACCAAAATGTCGACTCATCTTTGAATTATGACGTTATTGTCATCTTTTTTATAATTAGAAATTTCAGTTTTCGACTACAACTCAGCCATTTTAGGTGATAGAAGGCTGAAATTTTAATAAAATGTGTAAATTAATATATCTCACATATGATACAACTCTCATCAAAAAATGATCACTTATCACTCTGTTATGACGTCATCATTACGCATCAAAAATTTTTAAAAAGACAATTTTTGTGATTTTTCGAGTGATATCCATTGCGACAGTAAGACAGACGTATTTAGTGAAGTTATCTACCTAATAATTAATCATTGTGAGCCTATGCGCTAGCCGCGCAGCGCAACCAAGCGAAGCGCGCTTGTTAATATTATGGCAAGAACACATGTTCTTCCAATGCCCTCATATTTTACTCGTTATATTTGCAAATACATTGTTTTGCTTCTTGTAGTTAATCACTGTGCATATGTATTACATCAACAGTATAGAAAAACTCGCATAAAATTGATTCCCAACTGCTGGGGAAAATTTGAGTCAATCTTAGGTTTTTGATATATTTTCGTAATAATATAAATCTGACAATTTTGCGAATTGATGTTCTCACTTGTAGCATCGAGTAATCTCAACTATTTGTTTCTAAAATTAACTAAATGAAATTTGCTAATTAACTTGAGATAAAACAACAATTCTAATAAACGGTGTGTTTTTACTCTTATAGAGTATGGAAAATTAAACTTCTTCACAATTTCTTCCAGGTGACAAATTAAATAATATTCACTAGTTCATTTAATTGGCATCTGAATCATCAGTACACAACGGTGTTAACATTGTTAAGAATGATTCACCGTACAAAATAATAGGGATTATCATTCTACAATATAACTTATAATAGGAGGTTCTACAGGGTGTCTCAAAAGTTTTTTCCGGTTATACTAATACCCATAACTAGTAAACTATAGTAGTATAGAAATCTTATATTATTTGCCAATATAATCTCCTCTAAGTTGGATACAAGAATTAATTCGAGCAGGCATCCCTGAGATTAAATTCTCCAAAATCGACGGCGTGAGTCCATTTCAGATATTTTTCAGGTAATTAGCGAGCTCTGACAAGTTGGTGGCTGGTCTCTTCTTGTCAAGCTCTGCTTGAATAATCGCCTAAAGATTTTCAATGGGATTTAAATCTGGTGAATTGCTAAGCAAAATTTCTTTTGCCCAGTAGCCTGGAATATGATTGGAAAGCCACGTTTGCGTCTTTTTGGCGGTATGGGCAGGAGTCCAATCCCGCATAAAAATGGCCTCGGACATCAAGCGACACATTTTCCGTTCTGTCATTGGGCCTGTAGTTTTCCTTCTCATCAAGGTAGGAAGGCAGGACTTCTCCAAAATTTCTTTTATATAGTATTCTACATTTACAGATTGTTTGGGAGGAAGAAAATGGAGTTCCGAGAGCCTTATCTCATATTTGATTAAATTTTAACAATCAAACAGGCCATTCAAGAGATTTAGATTCTTGACCATAGGTGTCGGACACGGTCCGCCGGTCTCGGCCCCCCACCTTAATTTTTATTTTCAAAATCTTACTCTACAACAGAGTGGTATCAAATTATATATACTATTTCTAGAATTTGTTATGTGATATGCGGTATATATTTTCATATATGGGTTCCTTTGATATATAAAATACCATTACGTACATTAAAATGATGAAATATCAGTATACAATTAGTACTAGTATTGAATGAAGTTTCAAATTTGAAATTATTATATCGCATTCCTAATTGTTTATTACGTTGTTATACTCTGTGGAATGTGAATTTGATAATCATTCTGTGCTTACTTACTTGCTCCAACTGTTGACAATTTATACAGTGTATAATGTATTGCCACAGATTTCGAACTGTTGAAAACCGGACAAATCAAAATTTATACTCTAACTAGTTTATTATTATTATACGGATCTCAATTTGTGTTTACGTTGTCAATCGCGGCGCTAGGAAATTATTCTGGGGTCGGTCAACGTGGATGTCAATGTACGTACCATTGTATTTATCACACAAACAAGCAGCTAATCTGTGTGTGCGTGTGTGTGCTAAACTCAGTGTTCCCTCTAAGCAGGGCACAGTGGTTTAATGACAGGGAGTTGGTCAATTTTTTCACCTCTTCTGATCTGCAAAAAAACGTTTTTATCATGTTCAGCGTACTCTAGAACCTAGGTAACCATATTTGCAGTTAAAAATTCTGAGTAGAATTAGAACTATAATACAGACTATACAGTTGAATGGCTAAATATAGTTTGAGAAATTTTGTGGTTTCAAAATCATGCATCATTTCAAACTCGTGTTACTCGTTTGATTTATATCAGAATGAGTTAAGACTTTCACAGTGTGTAATTAATTATAGTATAAATCATTCTAAAACTGTTGAATACGCCTTATATAATTGATTGACTTGCAATATAATATTCACTGAATTGTATGACTCGCTGAAAGTGTCCGAAATGTCAAGTTCCTTGCATTGGTAGTTCGTAAACTTGTGGTGTCGTGTCGTGTCGTGCTAGTAGTCCTATTTTTATCTGAAGTTTAACCAATTAACTTGAATTTTAACCACTTTCCAGTCCCGCGCACCCGCGCAAATGGAATTATTTCAGTATTTAAATGGCTGCCATCAATATTACATACAAATAAATGCTATTTAATTATTAAGGTCAAAAGCTTTTCTCTATACCAAAATGAATAATCAAGATGTTTGGGATTACCTCACAACTAAGGAATGCGTACGTGATCCTGCTAAGGCATTATGTAATAATTTCAAATAGAAGAGAATGAATATGAACCTATTCGGCAGAAATTCGATATTCTCAAATCCACCAGGGATTTTTCGAAAAAGCCAAAGAAATTGGAAGAATGGGGAAACATTCTATTCAATTCCATCAGCTCAACCCACATAGCCGCGAATTCTAGTGGAGATAATCGCTGAGTCTGATATATCTATGGAAACAAAACATCCATGATCCCAACTAACCTTAAAAGCATTACGAGAGTTTTAGGATTGATCCGGCAATGATCCCTCAAATGATGGTAGAACAACTTCAACCGGAAATGTTACTAGACAATGATTTTTAATTCCATGCATCTACAATTGTTTCAGTCTTCTTAGCCAGAGGGAACCACTCCTCTCAAGCTACCGAAGAACTTTAGCATGCAAAGCCATTGTGATAAATTAGGGCATATTAGGAATATGTAATGTAAAGGTGACCAAACGCCACCTTTATAACCAGAAAAATTCGTTGACTCTGCCCCAAATCTTGATATTTAACTTAATATAAAGCGTTAGTAGCCACTTATGTGTCGTAATTTAGTTATTTAGGTTGTGTATATGTTAATAGAAGCTGACTTTGATCATATACTATACATGTGTTTGTAAAATAATAAAATATTTAACAGAAAAGAAAATTAAATAATGGGTGTGTAAAAAATAAAATGACGTCATAACTCAAACCTCTGAAGCCAGACAAGTATTTTGAGCACATTAATCGATTACTAGATATGGAAAACCCATAGGTAAATAATACATTTTATAGGTCTATCTGCTCAGGAAATACCAACTCCCTATGAAGGGCCCAAAACACTGTGCAGGGCCCGTGAGTAATAACATAAACAATGATATGTTTGATGATGAGCGAGCGCAGCGAGCGATAAAATTTTAGTATAACCAGGTCTGGTATTGTAGTCAAAAGGTCGGCAGCTATGTACTAAGTATACAATAACATTTATGAGGCAAATCAAGCAATGATGATTGAATATTTCCCAAACTTGGAGTACATATCTCATAACCGGACATTTGAAAATCCAAACCAGACGCCGGACAAATTACTCGAAAACCGGACGTCTGGCAACCCTATAAGCGCTAATGCTGCACTTTGAATCAGTAAACAAAATTGAAGTACATGATTAGTTGTTTTTACAAAATGGTAGATATACTAGTAAACATTGTCATTTGTTATATTTTTCATCAGAAGACACTAGTTGGTAGACCCTTCCAGTTTTACTCATGTTGAGCGGATGAATTGTGGTGAGTATATGTTGTGTTGGAACCCAGCACACATCCTCCCTGCTGGGCCAATGAAAGTTCTTCGAAGGTACTTTCGGATGCATGAATGAAACTAGAACGTCATCATTTTCGAATGAAATTTCCTTTACATTTCCAATCCATAGATCGGTTTCATATCTACAAAGTAGAAATTGTTCAAGGGTAAATTTTTCAGTAACGAGATTTGACTTAGATATGCTGATGATAACTTCATCTGTACTTGCGTCTCCCGATATTCTCTTTATTTTAAGTGTTCTATCGGAGTAGGGAATAAAACAATGATGACTACGAATGCCTGAAATTTTTGCTGAATCACAGAGTCGTTTTTTCAGAAACATTAAATCCATCGCAACATCTTTTGATATGTAAAAAAACTTGATTCCTGCAATATGGCTAGAACACCATTCAAAGAGTTGCTGAGGAGTTAGAATCTGACCAGTTATTGTCGCTCTCAAACTTGCTCTTGCTGCCTCCCGTTTTACGGTTCCTCCAATTCCATCACGTGCATTTTTACCATATGTTGCAAAAAATGCCATTCTGCTCTGATTCCATAATCTTCGTGGTGATAAACAAGATTAACCATGTTTTTGAAGTTCTTGTATTGTGATGCAGCCCCATCAGTGAAGTAGTAAATCTTTGTAAGTGTTGGACAAACGTGTCGAGTTAAGTATTTTAATGCTTCTTTTATAAATGAATAAAAATATTTCATTATCACCATCCCTATAGTAAACTGCAAAGGGGTGAAGTGTAGCTTGAGAATTATTCCAGTGAAAACCTTGTATTGCGTCTTGAACTATAAAACTATAGTTTTCAGCAAAATCTAGTATTATTATCGCTTGTTTGGGTTCTAAGGTGACTTTGAGATGTTTCAAATAATTGGATTGGTTTCTAGCAACATAATGATGTGTTGTCAGCTGATCAATCTCTTGAATCAACATTTCCAAAAATTCAGCTATGGGGTTAGTTCGCTCCTCTAGTGTTGTCCGATCAGTGGATATCCAATGTTTAAAATGTATTATCACTTCATCTTCTAACATTGTACCCATCCAGATACTGTCTGTAATGGTTGAATTGAAGCGGCCTTTTCTATCTTCAATTTTCTTGACTCTTTAACCATCAGTTACTCCAAACACGCTCTTTGTTTTTTCAATACTCCAACTGGAAGGAGCAAGTGTTAGTAGCTGTATTGATTGGTCTTTGGACGATATTTTGATTTTTTCTTTAATGGCATTTATTATTTCATCCATATCCTTGCACTTATCACAGGGTACTTGTGGAGCAGGAGACAAAATACCTTCGGCTATATTATATCCAAGATGTGAGATATCCTCGTTAACCGATAACTGGACTTGCTTGATTTTCCGCTCTCCGTATCCAATAATATCTCTCTTGCTAATTCTTTTATAATTTAGAGGCGAAACTCCTAGTTTAGCAAGTCCTTCGTTTAAGGTCTCTATGTCAACGTTTCTATCAGTATAGGCCTTATCAATATCAAGTTCATCTCGAATTTCGAGAGTTGTATCAGAGTGTGAGGAGTATACAGGTGAGCAGAATGCATTGAAGCAGTCATAACATAATTTCTGTCCAGGCTTGATAGATAGCTCATCAGATAATTGATGTAAACTGTTCACAATTTCAGCCTCAGAATGGTTAAGGGTTTTAAGGTATTTATAGGATATTTTTTTCTTGTGTAATTGAGAAGGATCCCTGCACGTTAATTACCAGTTCGAGTACTTGTGAATATACATTTGCTCGTGATGGAAACATATCGTATCTTCTGAAGTGAGCAATATATTGCAGCGTATCTCTAAAAGATCCTTTTCATCAACATCAAGTTCACTAAGAGCCTTCAAACCACGTTTCCTGGTAAATTTTGTTGCATGGCAACTCTCATCCAGTGATTTACCAATAGAGCACGAATTTAAGGTTAATTCCATAGACATATGAATATTTCAAATAGAGTATTTAATTAATTCTGATAGTTTGAATTTATAAGCTATTGCGAAGGGGAGAATTTGGAAATATGCAAAGTCTTCAGAGTTCAGACTAAATAAAATTTATTAATAAACCAGAAATGGCATAGTAGCCACATTACTAATATTAGAGGGGTAACATTATACACTATAAATTGTCAACAGTTGGAAGCAAGTAAGCACAGAATGATATCAAATTCACATTCCACAGAGTATAACAACGTAATAAACAATTAGGAATGCGATATAATAATTTCAAATTTAAAACTTCATTCAATACTAGTACTAATTGTATACTGAAATTTCATCATTTTAATGTACGTAATGGTATTTTATGTATCAAAGGAACCCATATATGAAAATATATACCGCATATCACATAACAAATTCTAGAAATAGTATATATAATTTGATACCACTCTATTGTAGAGTAAGATTTTGAAATTGAAAAATTAGGGTGGGGGGCCGAGACCGGCGGACCGTGTCCGACACCTATGATCAAGAATCTAAATCTCTTGAATGGCCTGTTTGATTGTTAAAATTTAATCGAATATGAGATAAGACAATGCTGTTCATGCAGTAAATAATTACACGAGGTAACCAACAACAAATTTGGCAAGACAAGATGTTAGTTCATGAATTTTGCCATAAAATGTGAAAAATTGTTTGATACTGTAAAATAACAGTAAAATCAAAACTAAGACACGAAAATCAGACTATACAAAGTATATGTGTTATAGTACGATAAACTGAAAAGCAATTAAACCTAAACCTTTGGAGACGTCGACTTATTTTTCAGTTAAGGCTGGCAGCTCATAAAGAAATTTTTGCACTTTAAGAGGTCATAACCCATCTACACATGCAAATGAATTAATAGTTTTGATATATTTTGAACCAGCTATCTTACTCATCAATTTGAAATAACAATAATAGAGCTAAACGAAACGGCCGGGAAAATATGATAAATTTAAGTAAGGGGGGCTATAAATAATAAGCGTCCGATCATAGAAATACGTCAGAACCAGACAGGCCATATCTTTCAAACCAAAAGGAATTGGAAGCTAATATTTGGAATTTTTTAATAGGCCATATAAGGCAATATTTTGATAAAATATTAAACTAATTGGAGATCTTCATGCAGGGCGCATAGCTTGGACTGGTCGATTTATGATGGAATGACTCAAAATTGATTAACACAATTGATATGATTAATTTGTTCAACAGAAATTAGTTTTTAGATCAATCAAATTTCTTTGTAAGCAGGGCATTTAATAAGCTTCAGACCGAATTCAAAATCTCATTAATTTCAGTTCTTCTTAAATACCTTAGATCAGCAGTTTTCAACCGTTCTTGACTGTGGACCCAAATAGCAATTTTTCCAATATTCTGTGGATCTCTCTTTATAACCGTGATACAGAATTTCAAATCATTTAAACCCGCTGATGTTTTCAGTGGATCAATAAGGGGTCCAGCATAGCCTACTTACGGCTGTGTGTGTCACCGAGAAGGCATGAAAACTAGAAGGCCAGTTTTAATGGAGTCAAAATTTAATTAGATCGATAAATCAAAAACCGTATACGATAGATCTTTTGGATGTATTACTACCATATACAAACATTATAACAGAGTATCCAATTCAGCTGTCAAAAATTCGATATGTGATCATGTGATTGCGTAATACCACAGCTTCCTTTGTGTCCGCCGGAGGAGTCCTTTGGCGCCTAGGCTCACATTGATTATTTTATAAGGTAGAAAACATCTCTAAATACTTGTACTTCTGACTTACTGATATAACATTTGAGATCACTGGAAAAAAAAAAATTTAAACTCTTAACTTTTTTGATGCGTAATGATGACGTCATAATAGGATGATGAGTCATCATTTTTTGATAGTTGCATCATATTTGAGATATATTAATATACACAGTATCTTAAAGTTTCAGCTCTCTATGACCTAAAATAGCTAGTAAGTTATATTCGAAAAACTGAAATTTCGAAATTTATGAACTCAATAAAAACCCTCTTTTGGGGTTTTGCTGTACCAAATTGTCACATGCAGCAACAACCTTTAACGGGATCTTTTTGCAAATTTTCAACCGTCAAATCTGTCTGTCTAACTCAGTGATTCTCAAAGTGGGCCGTAGAGCCCCCCAGGGGGCGCTGGGGGGGCGCTAATGTGTTTTGTTAGCAATACATCTACGATATTTGAACCTCAAAAAAATGTGTATTCCAGAATATTGATGGTCAATCTTTGAAACAAATTTCAACATTCACTGTGGTTGTTAGAACTAGACAGTACAATAATCACACTGTCAATGGTTTCCCATGACTAAACAATACAATGATTAGTAATTTACACTGTCAATGGTTTCCCGTGACTAATTAATACAATAATTACACTGTTGATGGCTTACGGAATCATAACAAGTTGACCACCATGTTGTTTTTTCAAAACAAATATAAAGGTCACCGAGTGAGTAAATTATTCTCAATCACAGAAAATGAACAGTAAAAAGAAATGTAGACAATATAGTGCTGATTATATAGGGGGCGCTGCATTAGTGCGAATTTGGGGAGTTGGCATTAGTGCGAATTTGGGGAGTTGGCATTAGTTCTACTGAGTTTTAGAGAGTTGGCATTAGTTCTACTCGAGTTTTAGAGAGTTGGCATTAGTTCTACTCGAGTTTTAGAGAGTTGGCATTAGTTCCACTCGATTTTTTAGAGAGTTGGCATTAGTTCTACTCGATTTATGGAGAGTTGGCATTAGTTCTACTGAGTTTTAGAGAGTTGGCATTAGTTCTACTCGATTTTTTAGAGAGTTGGCATTAGTTCTACTCGATTTATGGAGGGGTTGGCATTAGTTCTACTGAGTTTTAGAGAGTTGGAATTAGTTCTACTCGAGTTTTAGAGAGTTGGCATTAGTTTTACTCGATTTATGGAGGGGTTGGCATTAGTTCTACTGAGTTTTAGAGAGTTGGAATTAGTTCTACTCGAGTTTTAGAGAGTTGGTATTAGTTCTACTCGATTTATGGAGAGTTAGCATTAGTTCTACTGAGTTTTAGAGAGTTGGCATTAGTTCTACTCGCGTTTTGGAGAGTTGGCATTAGTTCTACTCGATTTATGGAGAGTTGGCATTAGTTCTACTGAGTTTTAGAGAGTTGGCATTAGTTCTACTCGATTTTTTAGAGAGTTGGCATTAGTTCTACTCGATTTATGGAGAGTTGGCATTAGTTCTACTGAGTTTTAGAGAGTTGGCATTAGTTCTACTCGAGTTTTAGAGAGTTGGCATTAGTTTTACTCGATTTATGGAGGGGTTGGCATTAGTTCTACTGAGTTTTAGAGAGTTGGAATTAGTTCTACTCGAGTTTTAGAGAGTTGGCATTAGTTCTACTCGATTTTTTAGAGAGTTGGCATTAGTTCTACTCGATTTATGGAGAGTTAGCATTAGTTCTACTGAGTTTTAGAGAGTTGGCATTAGTTCTACTCGCGTTTTGGAGGGTTGGCATTAGTTTTACTCTTTTTTATAGAGAGTATATATTCGTTAACGGAAATATGGTTGCGGAGAAAACAATCGCAGAAAGTGAAAGTAGGCATTTTAAGTTTGAAACAGTGTCAAATTGACCGTGAAAGTGGCATTTTAATTTTTTGAGGTTTGGAAGCATAACAATGAGTAAAAATCAAGAAATGATTATTTAGAACTAATGCCAACTCTCCAAATTCACACTAATGCCAACTCTAGAAATTCGCACTAATGCATGCACCCCATTATATAAAATATGGTTTTGTTAAATCTCCAAGCAATGAACAACTCCCGATGTGCCTGCTTTGCGAACAAGTTTTTTCTAATGAAGGAATGGATCCATCAAGAATGATCGATCATTTGAAATCGTGTCACAGTGACAAGAAAGATAAAGATGTAGAATTTTTCATTAGCTTGAGAGACAATCGCAAAACGATGGGCAACATGTTCAGAAAAGTGGACTCACAAAACAATGATGGCTTGATTGCATCGTATAACATTTCGCTACTAATTGCTAAAGCTGGAAAGTCACATACAATTGGTGAACAACTTATTCTGCCCGCAATCCAGGAAGCACTTACCACTGTCATGCATACGGACAGGCGTAGTCTGATTAAGTCAATTCTATTGAGTGACGAGGCGAATACATAGTATGATGGCTAATGACATCGAGAAAACAATCTACGATATTCTTAAAACGAATTTTCGCTTCAAATCGATGAATCCACAATGCAAGATAACGAAGCACTGGTCCTAGCATATGTCCGCTTTATTCAGGAAGATAATTTGGTCGAAGAAATGTTGTTTGCTAGACCTCTTTTGACTGATTCAAAATGTGAATCCATTTTCAAAATTTTGGATAATTTCTTCAAAAAAAAAGAAATCCCCTTTTGTATAAAATATTATTGCGTGTGCCACAGATGGGGCTCCTGCTATGGTCGGCCGACATCGTGGATTTATTGCATACTTAAAAATGCTGTTCCTAACGTTTTCGCCGTACACTGCGTCGTTCATCGAGAACATTTAGTAGCAAAACACCTTAGTCATCGCCTACACAACTCTTTGCATATCGTCATAACAGCTGTCAATAAAATAAAGTCTTCTGCACTCAAGGACAGATATTTAGCCAACTCTGCCATACTAACGAAATGGAATTCGAACGTCTGCTTCTACACACCGAAGTGAGAAGGCTTTCAAAAGGAAAATTTCTCTGCCGGTTTTACAGCTTATTTGACACAATTGTAGAAATCTTACAGGAAGACAATCTGGAGTTAATGCAGCTTGTTCTATCGACAAAATCTGATATTGCTTACATAGCTGACTTATATGAGAAGTTTGACACAATGAACCTGCAAATACAAGGCAACATGGTCACTCTAGTTCAGTGTTTCTCAAACTAATTTAGCACACCGCCCCCTAATCAGGATTTTACTGTCGATACCGCCCCTCCCCTTACCCATGATTCGTAAGCTATCAACAGTGTAATTATTGTATTAAGGTTGGTGTTCCCCATGCGAAACTTGTTTTTTATTATAAATGTGCCCAAATTGCTTTTTTATCATTTTTAGATCCTTATAGGGGTTCTAAAAAATAATCCCGATTTTTATAACTCCAGCCCCAATATTTCGCCACTTTGAGCCACTTGTATCACCTGGTGTCGCTCTAAAAACGACACATTTCAAATGCGAAATGTCCCACAGCTATAACCTCTTTCAACAGTGTCAGATCATCTTTTTAATGCTGAATTCATGCTCAGAACTAGATTTCCAGCAATTTGATATATATATTGGCCATATTTGGAAACATTTTTGTTTGACCGTGCCTAGCAACGGCCAGAAATTTTTTAACATTCCTGACCGTTGCTAGGAAAAGGCAACCAAAAATATTTCCAAATATGGTCAATATATATATCAAATTGCTGGAAATTTAGTGCTGAGTACGAATTCAGTATTCAAATAACGACCTGGCATAGTCAAATAAAGTTATAGGTATGGGATTTCGGCGGAAACTGTCGGACATGGTCATTTTTGGGCCCCCAGTGATAACTGTCAACTTTTTCACACTTTTGAAGGTGACATGATGTTAAAATATTTGATATGTCATATTTTGAAGTTAAGTAATACTATAAGTTGTTGATTTAGGATGTTTTGATGTTATTTATTATCAGAATACAGTAAAAACAAATGGAAATCAAGCCTTTCCGAAGAAAATTGCTTTGTAGCCAGTATTTAGCACTTAAAAAAATCAATTTACAAAGGAGGAATCTCTAGTTACAAAGGTCGTAGAGTTAAAAACTCGACGGTTTTAGAAAGATCTCGTCACGTAGAACAAAATGATAGAGACAGATTTTTGATATTCTACTTTAGAAAAAAGTTAAAATATTTTTCCTTACGAAAATCTGCCTCTAAATTTTTATAAACGAAATTTGAAAGAAAAATTATTTGGGTTAAAATTGAAAATTCTATTCCTATTATTTTCTTTATTCAACCATTTTGTGCAAGAATAATTGAGTAAAAGAGGCATAAGGCATTAAAGTTTCCTTGAATGTCCTCTGTAAATTAGGTCATTTGGGAAAAAAATAATTTTTCTCTTACTTCTTGGGCTCCCGAAAAGTGTATTTTTGCAGATAACTCATCGAGAATAGTTTCCACCAAAAATTTCAGGATAAAATAATGAAAACTTTTAGAGTTAGTTCTGGAAGGAAACACCAACCTTAATTAGTCACGGGAAACCATTGACAGTGTGATTATTGTACTTTCTAGCTCCAACAACTACAGTGAATGTTGAAATTTGTTTCAAAGATTGACCATCAATATTCTGGAATACACATTTTTTTGAGGTTCAAATATCGTAGATGTATTGCTAACAAAACACATTAGCGCCCCCCAACAACCTTTCAGCGCCCCTGGGGGGCTCTACGGCCCACTTTGAGAATCACTGCTCTAGTTAAATGCAAAACCATTGTTAGCTCCTTTATTGGGAAGCTAAAGTTATTTAAATAAAACATTGGTCGACGGGAATATTATCAGTTTCCTCGTTTAGCAGAGCTCAATCTTACAGAGGATGACTTAGCTTACTGCGAACATCTCGAAGTCCTTAAAGAGGATATGATTAAGAGATTTACAGATTTGCTGGAACTTAAACCACCTGATTGGATTATTGACCCATTTAGTGTGGACATTGATGAAGTTTCACTAATATTGCAAGCAGAATTAAGCGATATGCATAACGACTAAAAAGATGGGTTATGAACGGTTTTTGTCGGAAATGTCAACACGAAACAAGTTCCCAAATATGTGGAAGGTGGCGAAATTGCTGACTTTGGCGTTCCCTACATCATATCTCGTGGAGAGGGGTTTTAGCGCCGTTACCCAACTGTTAACAAAACAGAGAAACAGGCTGGATATTCCAAAGAGTGGTGATTTACGATTGCTTTTAACAGATATGAGGCCAAACGTGAAAAAAATTATTGAAGAGCATCACACACAAGTGCACCTCCTTCGCATTGATTTATAATTTATATTCTATAAACACACTTCTATAATTAAAATTAGTACAAAAATGACAAATTTTCGGTTAGGAGAAGGGGAGGGGGCGGTGTCGACAGTAAAATCCTGATTAGGGGGCGGTGTGCTAAATTAGTTTGAGAAACACTGGTCTAACTCAATGAGGTTTCATGTCATAGTGATTCTCTTAACGGCAATCGACGCAAGATGGTCCCGGCTTTCAGCTTATGTGCTGAAAATCGAGTTACGAGTCCGTTTTTTCGATATATGGGATTTTAAAGTTAGAGGTCCCCTTATTTTGGTGTTGTTTGAACTTTAAACACCAGTTATTACACGACGTTTCAATTGTTTTGTTTGGGCAAGATTTAAAGTGTTAAACCAAGTTTTGAATGAACCCTAATGTTGTATAATAACAACAATAATTTAGTACAAAAAAAATAACTCATAATCCGAAGAATTCGTTAAATCGAATTAAATTTTAAAATTATTCGTTAAAAGATCCTCACTACGTTAAATATCACTAGACGACGAACATGCACCTTAACCATGTTAAATGACCTAAGAGTACGTAATCTTTCCAAAGAGCACTTGAAATGTCTCGAGAGCAGAATACATATTCAAATAGTACTTTAAAAGACTCTAAAGCTCCTCCGTTGTCCTTAATTAAAGCACATTAATCCTGACCTCGATAAATATCGGTTAGTGCGTCAAAAATTAGTAGTGCAGTTAAATCTTCATCTGTTAAAAGGACCCAAGACGACGTTAAATGCCCCTACATTGCGAACAATTTGCAGTGTATTTTAAACGCCCTACCTCTAATGCTCAAAGAGCATATAAAATTACTTAGACATATTTCACTGCCTCTTGAATAGTTATAGTAGGTGCATCTTAGAGTTTGTTATTTTTCACAAAAGAATGATAATGTAGCTAGTGCACGTTTAATATCCACTATGAACGTTAAATTTGGAAAGTGTATATTCAATCTCCCTCGTGCATTGATTATAGTTATCTCGGGTTGAATGTGCCTAGAGCAGGTTAAAAGTCCCTATGTACGAAAAAGTTCCAAGAGCAAGTTTAATATTGCTAATACTACACTGTAAATGTCTCTAGAGCACCTAAAATACCCACGAGGCAACCACCTCAATTCACTCAACCAAAGCAGTACTTCCTCCAAACAGTCCAATTATTTGGAATTTGGAACAACTCTATGAGTTAGGATTAGCCTGAAATTTTTGGCGACAAAACCCTTCTGGAAGCCATATTATAGCATGGACAGATATTTGAGTTTTGAGTATCAGACTCACTTAATCCCAATCGACGCTACAGTTAAATTTCAAACTATTGTCTAGTTGTAGTGTATTTTAAATATATCAATGGCTTTCTAGATATAATTCATCACGTGGAATTCAAATTTTACATTTAGAAACCCCTAAAGTTCCAAATTAATGATCTTTTTTGCTTTCAAATTAAAAATCGGACTTTTTAGTCAACGACTTCTTCAAGTAAAAATATTTCTTACACAATTTGACTGAGACTTGGAGAACATCAAGTAAATTGATTGTTAACTGACATATTATAAAACTGGAGAGGCCTTTTTTATTTTCAAAATACACAATCAATTGTAAGATATACTAGTGTCAATTATAAAGAACTTAATTTACCAGCAGTAATTAATGTATTTTAACCACAAAAATTATGAATATTTAGCTTATTAAGTTTTAATTATGTTTCCAAATTACACTATTCAAATTGAAAATGTAATGTGCAAATATATCATTTTGATAGTAGTATAGCTTCTACATCTTATAGTAATACAAGCGCGCTTCGCGCTTGCTTGCGCTGCGCGGCTGGCGGACACTTCGTGTCCGCCGGAGGCTCCCTTCGGTCGCCTGGAATCACATTGGTTAATTATAAGGGAGATAACATCTCTAAATATGTCTGTTCTACTGTGCTAATCGATATCACTCGAAAAATCACCAAATTTGTCAATTTTAAAATTTTTGATGCGTAATGATGACGTCATAACAAAGTGATGAGTCATCATTTTTTGATGAAAGTCGCATCATATGTGAGGTATGTTAGTATACAGATTCTATTAAAATTTCAGCCTTCTATCTCCTATAATGGCTGAGTTATGCCCGAATAACTGTGTTGCTTAACTTTTAAAAATGTGACAATGACGTCATAATTCCATGATGAGTCGACATTTTGCTCTGAACTCAGAACTTACTGGAGCCATAGCCAAAAGACTCCCACATGCCAAAAATCAGCTTTCTGAGCCCGGCAGTTTCTTCAATCAATTCGTTACAGAGAGATATATATATATATACACAAATAACAATCGAGTTTTAATAGTAAGGATATGATATCACTTGGACTAACTAGTAATCAATTGTATGTTATTAAATAGATTTCGACATTTCGTAATGTAGTGTTGTAACTTACATAGTCACGTTGGAGATAGAATAATTTTGTATTTGGAATATAAGTTAGTACTTAAGGTTGGTGTTTCCTTCCAGAACTAACTTTAAAAGTTTTCATTATTTTCTCCTGAAATTTTTTGTGGAAACTATTCTCGATGAGTTATCTGCAAAAATACACTTTTCGGGAGCCCAAGAAGTAAGAGAAAAATTGTTTTTTTCCCAAATGACCTAAATTATAGAGGACATTCAAGGAAACTTCAATGCCTTATGCCTCTTTTGCTCAATTATTCTTACACAAAATGGTTGAATAAAGAAAATAATAGGAATAGAATTTTCAATTTTAACCCAAATAACTTTTTCTTTCAAATTTCGTTTATACAAAATTTAGAGGCAGATTTTCGTAAGGAAAAATATTTTAACTTTTTTCTAAAGTAGAATATCGAAAATCTGTCTCTATCATTTTGTTCTACGTGACGAGATCTTTCTAAAACCGTCGAGTTTTTAACTCTACGACCTTTGTAACTAGAGATTCCTCCTTTGTAAAATTGATTTTTTAAGTGCTAAAAACAGGCTACAAAGCAATTTTCTTCGGAAAGGCTTGATTTCCATTTGTTTTTACGGTATTCTGATAATATATAACATCAAAACATCCTCAATCAACAACTTGTAGTAGTACTTAACTTCAAAATATGAGATATCAAATATTTTCACATCATGACACCTTCAAAAGTGTGAAAAAGTTGACAGTTATCACTGGGGGCCCAAAAATGACCATGTCCGATAGTTTCCGCCGAAATCCCATACCTATAACTTTATTTGACTATGCCAGGTCGTTATTTTAATACTGAATTCGTACTTAGCACTAAATTTCCAGCAATTTGATGTATATATTGACCATATTTGGAAATATTTGTGGTTGCCTTTTCCTAGCAACGGCCAGGAATTTTTTAACATTCCTAACCGTTGCTAGGAAAAGGCAACCAAAAATATTTCCAAATATGGTCAATATATATATCAAATTGCAGGAAATTTAGTGCTGAGTACGAACTCAGTATTAAAATAACGACCTGGCATAGTCAAATAAAGTTATAGGTATGAGATTTCGGCGGAAACTATCGGAAATTGTCATTTTCGGGCCCCCAGTGATAACTGTCAACTTTTTCACACTTTTGAAGGTGTCATGATGTGAAAATATTTGATATGCCATATTTTGAAGTTAAGTACTACTATAAGTTGTCGATTGAGGATGTTTTGATGTTATATATTATCAGAATTCCGTAAAAACAAATGGAAATCAAGCATTTCCGAAGAAAATTGCTTTGTAGCATGTTTTTAGCACTCAAAAAAATCAATTTTACAACGGAGGATTCTCTAGTTACAAAAGTCATAGAGTAAAAAACTCGATTGTTTTGGAAAGATCTCGTCACGTAGAACAAAATGATAGAGACAGATTTTCGATATTCTACTTTAGAAAAAAGTTAAAATATTTTTCCTTTCAAAAATCTGCCTCTAAATTTTGTATAAACGAAATTTGAATGAAAAAATTATTTAGGTTAAAATTCAAAATTATATTCCTATTATTTTCTTTATTCAACCATTTTGTGTAAGAATAATTGAGTAAAAGAGGCATAAGGCATTGAAGTTTCCTTGAATGTCCTCTATAAATTAGGTCATTTGGGAAAAAAATAATTTTTCTCTTACTTCTTGGGCTCCCGAAAAGTGTATTTTTGCAGATAACTCATCGAGAATAGTTTCCACAAAAAATTTCAGAAGAAAATAATGAAAACTTTAAAAGTTAGTTCTGGAAGGAAACACCAACCTTAAGTGACCCGAAGGGCAATTTGATTGGTCAGTAGGGTAATGATTTGTCAATATTTTTCTATTTCAGCTAATCAAATTTCAAGTTTAGAGTGTAATTATAACTTGTTTATTTGTATTGAGTTAGGTCTTTCCCATAATGACCAATTATACCATGAACCCCTAGATGATAGAAATTCTATTTCGATTGCTCAGATGATTGCATCAATATCGCCTATATTTCTTTGGATTGCGAGACGGTAATAGTTGGAAATCAAATCCCACAATCAAAAGTTAAATATATTATTTCTTTCACTTTCTGACTAGAATCTCCCCTATCAAAACGGTTACGGGACTGTAACCGTTGAGTAAGTTGTCTGGCATATTTCTCATGGAAACCCCTTTATGGAAATTTAATTGTTCAACAAGTAAGGCTCTAGTGCTAAGTTTGATTTCAGCCTTCTTTGTGTCCCAGAGTACGGATTGTTGTCGAGTATTCAGGTTGGTAGTCCTCCTTTTGATCACGTGACTAAGACACTCCAGCCTCCGATGTGAAAGCCAAGAGTTTGGTAGATAGCACTCTTTTCTATTGTCTCACATGTTTTATTATCACCATCACAAACAAGTACAAAGAAGATCATACCACACTGGTAAGCCTATTTGATAATACCTGGGACTCAGCAAACTCAAGGTAGACAGAAGCTAGTTCTGAATAAAAAGTAGGCAGGGGTTTTGTGGGTTTCAGACTATATTTCATATCCCTCTGTTTTAATACTCTTCCCTCTCAACTTATTATTGAATTCTGTCGTGCATTCGGCAACTATTGCATATAACTTCGTTGCTTAGCACTTTTGATGTCGACGGAACAGCAGAAGCGAAATAATAACAACCGAACACTCCGCAAGACATTCCTGATCTCATTTGATATGCTCCATCATAGGAATAAATTGCATGGACACGTTTTGAGCAGGATTGACGCCAAGCAATTCTGGTATTTGCCATCGATTGTTCGGCGATTAATTCAGCTGAAATTAGGATTTCTTTTGAATAATGTGGAATGTATCCGATGATGTGATTTTCAGGGTAGCACGATTGGATCACATTTCTATTCTCCAATTCCAATAAATCGGCCCCAAGAACAGAACAGTATATCATGTCATATCGTTTTGATATTGTTTGCTCTCCAACCTTGAAATTACGCTGAAATTTTCGACTTTGCGGTCCAAAAATGATTTCGAATTATAGTAATTTTTGCATCAGAATACAAAGGTAGCACATGAGGCTCCCATACCGTTGTCATACGGTATGGGACACAATTGTCGCTAATAGCTGATTTCACACTGGCCATGTCCCGAGCATTTTAGAAGTGAACTCCCATATAAAGATATTTTGATTGGATTTTATATACCTTTTCCTAAATATTTGTGTTTTATAATCTCTAAAGGAGCCAAAACAATTTTGAGATTCATATCATTAAAAAATACCAAATAAGCAAGGTACTAATTGATGATTGCGCCGAAAAACCACCAATAATTTTTCAATTTTTAGTAACCCTAAACTTTAGGTGGTTAAATTATAAAAATCAAAATAAATACCGTCCAAATAGAAGACTCAGAGATATAATGGAGTTGACAAAAAAAATTTTTTTACGTAAGGCAATGTTTTTCGAGGACACTAGCGTCAATGAAAATTTTACCCTTGATTGAAACCTGCTAAAGCTGTCATAAGAAAGCTCAAATTTTAATGATATAGTAAATTTGAAATCAAAATTTGGAAATTTGCTTGTTCGCCGAGTACAGTCGTTTAAGTACAAAAATATTTGAACCATGCCTTTACAATAATATACAGTAGTTGAATGCTCCGAAGTAGCAATGTAAATCACAGGGGACGATTTTAAATATGACACATTGTCGAAGTAGTTAGAATAAGAAAGTTCACACACCCACAGCTCAAAACCTTCGTCTCGTATCGCAATTCTAACACTCATCTGAAAAATGGGCAGTGCCAGGGGGTGCGGGGAGGTTCAGCTGGACCCTTGTCCTTGCACTCCCCTCTGCACCCCCTGTTACAACCCATGACTGAGCCCCTTGGGGAAATACATGTCTACTAAGATGTTCCAAATTATTCGAAAGTTTGAATCTTTGACCAAAACACGTTACCATAGCAACACTGGAATGCAGCAACATTCCATGACAAATTTTTCGCATTAACCATTCACAACTCAGTTCTATGCGAAAATTTTATAATAAAAATACTTATTAGTGCCCTTAAACGAACGATAATACATCTCCATTGTGCTTTGTTTATGATTTAAGGTAGCACATGTATAGTAAAAACCATCTACCGCATCCCTTGTCCCAAATCCGCAAGTTACTGTGAGGCCTTATATATAGTAGGCTTTGCAGTAAATTATACAATTTCTTGATTCACTCGTGTGGTAATATTCATTGAAGACTCATATATCTGATATATTCATTTACTTCAAGTGGTAAATGAAGGAAAAAATCAAGATTCGCCCCGATACATTTTGAATATATACAGCAGGAGTTTAACGTGGGTACTCGCTCCATCAGTAAGCACCGAATTACGTACTTGCTTCACAGCAAATATCTGAACTTTCCCTCGCCCCAAAGCATGGGCCTACGTCCATAGTAACTACCGCCACTCCCGACTGAGACATTCCACGATTGAATTGCTGTAGCGGTTGTCTTGCTTCTGAAGTGGGGTTTGCCTTTTGTAACATGGCACTCAAAATGACACTCATTATGCACTCTCTCCAATACTGACATTCCAAGTATTCGAGGTATTTTAATTAAATACTATGCGATCGTCGAAGTAAATGGCATCCTCCTTCAACCTGAAGGCTAGATCGCAGTTCTCCAAGGAATCTTGTCTGACATTCTTCCAGAAGTTGCCTTTCACTGCAATAACGACCAAAACGCATCAACGAAGTTCTCAGTGCAACTGCTAATGACGGGAGAGATTCCACTTCACCGATAGATGCATGGGCACCAATCAGTAGTCAGAGTTACAGCCAGGATCAGCACGAGGAACGACTGAGGGAATTAAAGCCGAGTTGGAGGAGCTAGCGCGGGAGAACGACAAGCAATGCAAAGCTGAGAGGAATGAGTAGCAACGAAGGAACCAGGCCCCAGATGTCAAAAAGTGAGTGGGTAATGGAGAGAAACGAGTCCGGAAGGATTCGCTAGACCCGAAGTCCGAGGGACCGTACCTTGTCTTGGACGTTAGAAACGCCAGCATCAAGATTCAGAGAAAGAACAAGAACAGATGGGTACACGCTAGTCGGTGCGAGAGGTACGATGCCAGCGGAGGTGTCATAGTAACCACTGATTAACGCAGAGGGAAACGGATGAGATGAGTGCTGAGAAGGGAATAGCACGAAGCAGAAAGTGTGGGTTTAGAGGCACCAGGCGATGACTCCATTCCTAGTCAAGCGGAGACAGGGATAAAGGAGAACCTGGTGAGCGAAAGAAGAAATTCGTGACGCATTCGTAAGCTAAAGGTACGGTGATTACGTACTCAGGTTGGAGAAGCATTCAGAACCAGTGGAGTGGGACTGGATTCATTTTAGAGAGGAGTTATGCAGCGATCACTCGCTTTATTACTTAACCACATAGGTCAATAACTACAACTAGCTGTACTTAGGTTGTAGATGAGTAATGATGACGTCATAAGAGTGATGAGTTATCATATTTTGATGAATGTTGTATCATATGTGAGATATATTAATATACACATTATATTGACATTTCAGCCTTCTATCACTTAAAATAGCTGAGTTATAGTCGAAAGACTAAAATTTCTAATTATAAAAAGGTGAAATGACGTCATAATTCCATAATGAGTCGACATTTTTAGAACAAGATAGCGACGACAAAGAAAACAAAATATTTAAATGTTTCCGCTAGATGAGAGATGAGCTTGGAGTTACCTGAAAAGGAATTGTCTGTTCAAGTTGGATTTCTGAATCAAGTCATTGTCTGTGACTACGAATCTGCCCTTAGTGCACATTCCCAGGAGAGCAATGTTCTTAATCATCTCACAACCAATCGCGCCACATCCCACCATGAACCAGTTCACACCTTTCAACTTCTCAAGCAGACTGTTACCTAAATAGAGTAACTTCTAAATTTAGACTATGTAGTAGCTAGAAATAGCTACAAATAAGGTAGCCACCAATGCAGATTGTTAGAGGATCATATCTGTCTTCTTTCACATTGAATTCCACTGCACCGATATCGTCTCTAGGGATAACCTCCCTGGCATCTAGGTGTGTCCACTGCTCAATAGGTGTGAATTTATTGGTCAGAGCGATCAGTGCCTCCTGTGTCACTATGCCACCCATAGTGGCACAAAGTGGCTGTAGAGTTCCTACGCTGGTGTCTGCGAGATCTCTCTCTGATGACGTCACCATCTGGTTTGTCAACCAATCCACTTTCAAACTTGGACACCAAACTCTCTGACAGCTGTAGCAGAGTCTGCGAGAATTAGCCAATCAGATTAGAGAGATATTCAGAGTGAAAAACACAAGTTTCTATTCACACTAACCTGTAGATCTGATTGGTCACGAGGACGAGTTTCTGTTTCTCCATAGCAACAAAGTGCAAGAGAATTATCTATGCAAGGTGGTTTTCAGGTGGTGCTTCCATCTTTCCGAGGTCGCATGTGAGTAAGGAAGCATTGAACAGCTGAGTGTGAAGTGGTTTGGGAAGCCTATGGGGGCGCTGGAAAAAATTGAACGGATTTAGTAGGCGGCAAGTGAAAAAGGTTAAGATGATACTGATATATATCACATATACCAATAGAAATCGGTTATAAGAAAATTTTTCTTTTTAATTTGCGCCGCATTGCTTCAGCATCATTTTAATTTGACTTCAATCAAATTTATTACACACGATTGAACTGCTACATCCTTCCTCTCCAATACTGCGACCACAAATAATATGAACATATCTAAAGCAATATTTACAAATATGGGCTCCTGATGCCTCTAGCTCACAAACATGTTACTGATAGAGGATGTCGGTTGTATCGCCGGGGAGATGAATGTACTGTTAGTATTATCAGAAATTTCTGAGCAACTATCAGTTATGGTAGGGGAACTGTAGTCCTGAGGCTCATACTAATATGCTGATGAATTATCTGTACACACTAACAATTTGAAAAAATAAGCAGGTTTAGAAGTGTCTTCAAGGAATCTGTATAATTAGATAGGAATAAATTGTTGTTAGTTTCTTGCTCAGATTCAAATGAAATAGTATCTAGTGATCGCTCATGGAGATGGTGATTGGAAGGAATGGACTTGAAAGATTTATCTTATCATTATTTATTAATCCTCTTCTGTCAATATGGTGCTGGAAAGTTCATATGGAATACCTTGTTGGGAAAGGGCAATAAGAGGTTTAATGTTGAAGACTGCTTGGAAGGGTGACTTTCATAACCTACTATGGTAACTGATATTTTGGTGTGCTTCCTATATCAATACAAGTATATTGGATCTATGATCCAATATAATAATATTGTAGCACAGTACTAAAATGAGTGCTGGTGTAGGGCCGGCCGGCCGTAAGTGGTGCACAGACCAGAGTTTAAAAGATATCGCCCTGAAATCTTTTGTGAAGCTGCGGACATATATGTAGATGTGCACCTACTCATACGATTTTAAATAGTATGTGCCAAATCATCATCATTACGTAGCATTTTGTGATTTCATTCTTTTGCTTATTGCACAAAAACTAGAAGAACTAGAAACTTGAGATTGGTGACACTGGTGAAGTATGAGGCCCTCTAAAACCGATTTCATTTCTACATCCATCGGACCTCTGAGCAATTTGCGTTTAAAAACTTGGTCGCGTCATCATCGCCTAATTTAATGATAAATGCCTATTAGTGCTCAAATTTTAATAGTTTGAGATAAACAATTGTTCAATAAAGTGTTCAATATAGATGTCTCAACAAAATTATTTTAATTAATTATGCTTACGTCATCACGATGACGCAGCAATAATTATAAATGGCTATGGGTTAAAATGATAAGAAATATATATAAACATATGTTGTAGAAAGTGTTCAGTGTAGATGACTATACAAAACTATGCTAATTAATTATGCTGACGTCATCATGATGACGCAGCCAAAATTTACATCCACAATTTTAATCCAACAAAATTAATTGATGCAAGAAATCCCCTCACAGAATGGCTAGAAGTGTGCTTCCAAATTCCTTGGATGACATGTATTGTGTCATCATCCAAGGAATGTGGAAGCATACTTCTGGTCCGTCTGTGAGGGGCTTTTTTTATACTGTACTTCTTTTATATGTTTGACCCAACTAGTTGATTGCCGCTCTTAAAGCAAAGCGGTGAAGTGTCAATTGATGTCCTTGTTTGCACTCTACCGAGCCTTGAGTTTGAGGATGTCAAGGTTTACCATGGATAATTTTTGAAGAAGACCAGTACCGATTTAGAGTATAGAATAATAGTTCATTTAAAAATTCTCTACCATTATTAGACTGCAATATAATGGGAGCACTCATGTCCCAGATGTCCAGCAAATATCAGTTACCTCTTTAGCTGTCATAGTTTTAAGAGCACGTATCCTCACAAACTTGCTGAAATGATCTTGATAAACAAGCAGCCATTTATTAAGGAAAAATTTCCACAGGAAAAGTAGTCGAAAAGTCAACTAGATCCACTTGACCACGGGATAAGTATGAAGAAGAATAGCGATGGGTTTAACGACCAAAGACTTTAGGGGTTTCTCAGCTCTCACAATATGAAACAAATATTTAGCATATACAGGGTGTAAAGAAATTGATGTAATCTATTGTCTAATAAAGCACTATAAATGTAGGTGAAATACACAAATTAATTTCCCAATATACCCTCCCTTTAGTTTTATACATTTCTTGATACGACCAGACATACTGCATATTAACTTGTCTAGGAACTCGGGTGACAGACCTCGCCATGCTGAAATTAGTTGTTTTTCTAGAATTTGTAAATTAGTTGCCTCCTCGTATGGACTAATGGTGTCTTTCATGACTGACCAAAGATTTTCTATTTGGCTCAAATCAGGAGAATTGGGCGGCTAAATATCTTTGGACCAGAAGTTGGGGACGTTTGTTTTGAGCAAATTTTGAGTCTTTTTAATCGCCGTTTTTCTTCCTCGTCCTTGCATATTCTCGAGGGTATTTCTACTCTTTCCCTACTCCACCACGGTGCGCACAGTAGTTCCCAATTGTTGAGCGACACTTTTCTGAGTTGAACCGGCTTTTAGCATTCCTATTGCCTGATTTCGCGCAGCTAAACTGGATTCACGGACCATCTAGAATTGTAAATGTAGAGGTTTATAATAATTTGTTATAAAATATCCCAAAAGTAAGGAAACATACACAATATCGATTAAAGTATACGAATCGTTGGCATAACTGAATGTGAGGTTGTCTTTAATACAATTAGACTATTATTAAGGATACCGCCCTCGAAAAAGTATATGATTTGTCTCACAGCATACGATGAAAGTAGAGCTATAAGAGATGTTAAGCGTGGGCAGGTATCTCCGTCAAGAAATACTCGCATATTACAAACCGTTTTTGATTCTCATTTCTAGTTTTTGAGATACAGTGTCTCAAAGTCTGTTTTTTTCGTTTATCGCTAGCACATCTTAATGGTAGAAATCCGGCCACTCAAGGAATTGTTTAAGACATACCAAGGAAATAAATGCTTCCAAATTCGAATCATAGATAGTCTATCATATTTGCCACCTCATAGGACCAAAAGAAAGTTAAAATGACAAAAATTGTAAATTTTATCGGTGTCCGAAAAAAAGAAGAAGAATGTAAAATGAGTTATTAAAAATAAAAAAAGCATTCACAGACATTTATTCACATTTATACTCCTGATTTAGGTATATTCGAACCAAATATTTACTAAAAATAGCAAAAGTACATTGAAAATCCACAAATTTCCTTGAGGCCCCTAACGCCGAAAAATTTGAGATAATTGTGAATAATAATTCATATTCCTAGTACTACGAAGTATAATCCATCATTTTAGAATGAATAAAGAGCTTCCAAAAAGTATATTAGAAAGTTAGAGCGAAAGTCTACGACTTTTAGTTCCCAAGTTAGGATTTTCGAAAAATGCTACGTCATCATATGATAAAAATCTAAAACTTACATTCCATAGGATGTAGTGCAATTATTATCAATGAATCATATATATACCCTCATAAAAAAGTATATTAGGAAGTGAGAACTAAGAATTTGCGCTTATATTTACAGAGATAGAGAGACATCTCTTTTTGGACGCTAAATAAAGAAAAGGGTTTTTGACCGAATCTGAGAGGTCCATGGCCAGAACTTTCAAAATAATTATCAAAAGTTCTCTAATTTTTCTGTACACATTATTAACGACAATTGTATTCATTATTTAGCATAATTGCCACATTTGGATACATATTTAATGATTAGATTCGCCATTTTCGAATATATTCAAAGTTCTCCATAGAATTTGTATTACAATTAAATCAATGATAAGTCGAGAAATATTTATTTTTTGACAAAGGAATGTTTGAGGAACCTATATATTTTTGCATATATCCTTTTATTTAGGAATAAATAGATTATATATCTTCAATAGTTTTCAAGATATGACATCGGCATCTTTCGGGACCATAGAGTGATATTATACCCGAACTTCACCAATAATAAACGATATCTCGCGAACAAATAGTCGGATCCGACCAAATTTTTTTTTGAAACGATCAGAATTTTATTTCTGATCCAGTGATCGCTAAATATCTGATATCAAACAGGCGATTTCCTGAGCATTTAAGGTTGGCCTTTCCTATAATTGCTAACTTTTGACATTTTCAAACGATTCATTTAATTTTTTCAGTGCAGATTTGATTCGCAGAGATATCTGCAAAACTGCATTAATAATTGAAATAATGCAACAGATAAAATTTTTTTAAAAAAAATTTGATCATTTTACAAGGAAGAAATCGGACACAATATGCTTACAATCCTTTAGAAACTTTTCAAATTTATTCATAAATCAATGATCTACATATTTTTGAAATTTTGAAAATTGTTGAAAATTCAGACCAAAACACCCCAGAAAGTTTATTTTTAGTAATTTTGACACTATTTTTTTCATAATTCTATTTTTATTTGTATTTTCTCCATCAAAAGTGGCAAAAACTGGTCATTGCTGACTGGCCACCCAAAAATAACCACATTCGATAGTGTCCGCCGGAATCCAAGATCAATAACTTCTTTGAACCATGTCAGATCATCATTTTATACTGAATTCGTGCTATTCCCAGCAATTTGATATATATATTGACCATATTTGGAGAATTTTTTAGATGTCCGTGCATAGCAACGGCCAGGAATTTTTTCACATCCCTGGCCGTTGCTAGGAACCCGCCGCCAAAGAATTTCTCTAAATATGTCCAATATTTATATCAAATTGCTGGAAATTTAGTGCTGAGCACGAATCTAGCATTTAAGGATAACGCCCTCGAAAAACATCGCATGACATAAAAAAAAATGGCTTTTTTTTATGTCATGCGATGTTTTTCGAGGGCGTTATCCTAATTTTGTTGTTGTTAATTCCATTATATTAATGAGTGGTCTACCATCTAATCATACTTGTTGGAAGGTGTTTATTTTGATTTTTCTGTGGTGACTCCCTAAAGATTAGTGTTGGTAAATATTGGAAAATAATTAGTGGTTTTCCGGCGTATTCATCAATTAGTTTAATACTTATCTGATATTTTTTTAATGATAAAGACCTAAAAATGATTTTGGCCCATTTAGAGATTATAAAACACAAAAATTTAGAAAAAAAGGCATATAAATCCAATCAAAATAGCTCCATGAAGGACTTCATTTCTAACATGCTCGGGAAATGGCCGCTGTGGTATTAATTGTTGTATCTAAGATAGAATTCTGATCATTTTTTAAAAATAATTGTTCAGATCCGACCATTTGTTCGCAAGTTATCGTATATTATAGGTAAAGTTCGGACATTGTGCCTCTCTGGGGTCCCTGAAGAGGCCGATGTCATATCTTAAAGACTATTCAAGATATATAATCTATGATCATCTTAAATGAAAGGATATATATGATAATATATAGGTTCCTCAAACATCTCTTTGTCAAAAAATAAATATTTCTTGACTTATCATTGATTTTATTGTAATATAAATTCTATGGAGAACTTTGACTATATTATAAAATGGCGAATCTAGTCATGGAATATGTGCCCAAATGTAGCTATTAAACTAAAAAATCAATGCAATTGTACTAAAAATGGATACTGAAAAATTGGTTCACTTTTCATGATTATTTTGGAAGTTCTGGCCTTTTACGTCCCAAATTCGGTCAAAACCCCCCATTTATGGTCCAAAAACTGATTCCTCCCTATCTCTGGAAATATATACCGAAATTCTTAGCTCTCAATTCCTAATATACTTTTCAAGACGATATATATCTGATTCTTTAATAATAAGTGTACTACATCGAATGGAATGCTAAGTTTTAAATTTTTATCACGTGATGACATAGCATTTTTCGGAAATCCTAAATTGAAAATTAAAAGTCGTAGACTCTCGCTCTAACTTCCTAATATACTTTTTAGAAGCTCTTTATTCATTCTAAACCGATGAATTATACTTTGTAGTGCTAGGAGTATGAATTATATTTCCCAATTGGTTCAAAATATTCGGGGTTAGAGGCCTCAAGGTAATTTGTGAATTTTCAGTATAATTTTGCTATTTCCTCAATATCTGTTGGAATATATCTAATTCATCAGTATAAA
This sequence comes from Aphrocallistes beatrix, assembly GCA_963281255.1. Lineage (NCBI taxonomy): Eukaryota > Metazoa > Porifera > Hexactinellida > Sceptrulophora > Aphrocallistidae > Aphrocallistes > Aphrocallistes beatrix. The sequence goes on from OY725493.1 coordinate 3,570,489, forward strand.
TGCCCATGGATGCTTTTATTTATCGTTAATAGCTCATTTTACATCGTTCTTAACATTAAAACTTCAAATCCCTATATCTCGGGACAATTCCAAAATTGACCGTCTTTCAAAAATTTTAACTCAAAATTGCTTTGAGATAGAGGTTTGAAAATTTCAAGAGTTGTTCCATATCATTAGGTGATGAACGTAGGACCTTTTTCGATATCTTATAAATTTGTGATTTTATTGCTGATTTCCAAAGAAAATCGGGCTTTTTGCCGTTTTTTGGCATTATTTTTTCAAACCCCTATAAAATTTACAACTTTGGTGATTTTAACTTCATTTTGGTCCTATGCGATTGCGAATTTGATAGAATATATATGAATAAATTTAGAAGCATTGATCCAAACATGTGTTTCAAAAAATTCACAGAGTGGAGGAGGGCTTACCATTAAGATGTTCTAAGGAAAAACCGGAAAAAAACGACTTTGAGACTCTGTAACTCAAAAACTAGAAATACGAACCAAAAACTGTTTAGCATGTCTCAATATTTTTTAAATGCACTGCCTGCCCACGCTTAAGGATACCGCCCTCGAAAAACATCGCCTGACATAAAAAAAGATGGTAAATTTTTTATTGTTAATTCCATCGGATTATTGAGTAGTCTACCATCTAATCGTACTTGTTGGACGGTATTTATTTTGATATTCTAGAACTGAGCAGCTAAAGCTCAGTCGTACTAAAAATCGGAAAGTTATTCGTGGTTTGCGGCGCATTCATCAATTATTTTCTAACTTATTCAATATTTTTTCAATTATATGAACCTCAAAATGGTTTTGGCCCCTTTAAATATTATAAAACAGATGAATTTAGAAAAAGAGGCACTTAAAATCCAATCAAAAATATCTTTATGAGGGACTTCATTTCTAAAATGCTCGGGAAATAGCCGTTGTGATATTAGCTATTGTGTATAGAAAAGAATCCTGAACATTTTTAAAAAAAATTTGTTCAGATCCGACCATTAGTTCGTAAGTTATAGTATATTGTAGGTAAAGTTCGGACATCAAACCTCTCTATGGCCCCGAAAGTGCTCGATGTCAATGCTTAAAAACTATTGAAGATATATAATCTATTATAATGTTTAATGAAAGGATATATGTGATAATATATAGGTTCCTCAAACATCTCTTTGTCAAAAAGTGAATATTTCTTGACTTATCATCGATTTTATTGTAATACAAATTCTATGGAGAACTTTGAATATATTAGAAAATGGCGAATCTTGTCATGAAATAAGTTCCCAAAGTAGCTATTATACAGGGTGTCTCAAAAGTTTTTTCCGGTTTTATAATTTATCAAAATATTCCTTTTACATCAGTGCTTGCATTTAAACTCGCCCTTTTTTGATAATATTTAACTTGAACGGTCATAATGTTTGATTGAAATACAAATCAATTGTATTTGTTAACATCTTGTGATTTTCTTGACCTCACTTCATCATCAATATATAGTTTATATTATGGATGTCCAAAATTCCAGAATTGGTAAGAGATTACGTGCAATCGGTATGTTAGAATCTGGTATTAGCCAGAAACAGATTGCTCAGACCTTAGGGGTTACAGTTAAGACTGTTTGGAATTGGAAAACGAAGATTCTATCAGGCAAATCTATGGCGGACAAACCTCGGTCTGGGCGTCCAACACGGCTTTCTCGCGTTCCTAAAATCATTATTAGAAAATCTCTAGGCAAACTTTGGCAGTCTACGCAAAAACTTGCTTGTATCGTTTCGAAAAATTCACAGAGAGTTAATAAAGACACGATACATCGTTATTTAAGGAATACCATCGGAGCAAAGCCATACAAAAGACCTTCGCAACCAAAATTGTCGGAAAAACAGAAGGAACAGCGGCTACAATTCTGCCTTAGTCATAAATTTTGGGATGAACAGGATTGGAAAAGGGTTCTTTTTAGTGACGAGAGTTCTTTTGAACTTTTCCACCCAACAAATCGGCAGAACGATCGGGTTTGGAGTCAGAATGCGCGAAACATTGAGCCTATTCAGACAGTTAAATTCCCGCCTAAAATCATGGTCTGGGGGATGATGAAGGAAAACTACAGCCCCAGTGACATAACGGAAAATGTGTCGCTTGATGTCCGAGGCCATTTTTATGCAGGATGGGGCTCCTGCCCACACCGCCAAAAAGACGCAAACCTGGCTTTCCAATCATATTCCAGGGTACTGGGCTAAAGGAATTTGGCCTAGCAAGTCACCAGATTTAAATCCCATTGAAAATCTTTGGGCGATTATTCAAGCGGAGCTTGACAAGAAGAGACCAGTCACCAACTTGTCAGAGCTCGCTAATTACCTGAAAAATATCTGGAATGGACTCACACCGTCGATTTTGGAGAATTTAATCTCAGGGATGCCTGCTCGAATTAATTCTTGTATCCAACTTAAAGGAGATTATATTGGCAAATAATTTAAGATTTCTATACTATAGTTTACAAGTTATGGGTATTAGTACAACCGGAAAAAACTTTTGAGACACCCTGTACTCAAAAAACAATGCAATGGTAACTAGCAATGTATACAGAAATTTTGAAGCACTCAACATTATCATTTTGGAAGTTCAAAGCATTTATCTCCAAAATTCGGTCAAAGCCCTCCCATTTATGGTCCAAAAACAGATTCCTCAATATCTCGGGAAATATATACCCAAATTCGTAGCTCTCAATTCCTAATATACTTTTCAAGACGGTATATATCTGATTATTAAATAATAAGTGTACTACATGGAATGGAATGCTAAGTTTTTTAAATTTTTATCACGTGATGACGTAGCATTTTTCAAAATCTTAACTTGAAAACTAAAAGTCGTAGACTCTCGCTCTAACTTCCTAATATACTTTTTAGAAGTTCTTTATTCATTCTAAACCGATGAATTATACTTTGTAGTGCTAGGAATATGAATTATATTCCCTAATTGGTTCAAAATATTCGGGGTTATTGGCCTCAAGGTAATTTGTGAATTTTCAGTATAATTTTGCTATTTCCTCAATATCTGTTGGAATATATCTAATTCATCAGTATAAATGCCCATGGATGCTTTTATTTATCGTTAATAGCTCATTTACATCGTTCTTAACGTTAAAACTTCAAATCCCTATATCTCGGGACTTTAAAATTCCAAAATTGACCGTCTTTCAAAAATTTTAACTCAAAATTGCTTTGAGATAGAGGTTTGAAAATTTCAGGAGTTGTTCCATATCATTAGGCGATGAGCGTAGGACCATTCGATTTTCGATATCTTATAAATTTGTGATTTTATTGCTGATTTCCAAAGAAAATCGGGCTTTTTTCGCCGTTTTTTGTCAATTTTTTTCAAACCCCTATAAAATTAACAATTTTGGTAATTTTAACTTTCTTTATGTTCTATGCGATAGCAAATTTTATAGACTATATATGAATAAATTTTTAGGCATTTGATCCAAACATGTGTTTCAAAAAATCACAGAGTGGAGGAGGGCTTACCATTAAGATGTGCGAGGGAAAAACGGAAAAAACCGCCTTTGAGACGCTGTAACTCAAAAACTAGAAATGCGAACCAAAAACTGTTTGGCATGTCTCAATATTTTTTAATTGCACTACCTGCCCACGCTTAAGGATACCGCCCTCGAAAAACATCGCAAAACATTAAAAAAAATTGTGGAATTTTTTATTGTCAATTCCATCGGATTATTGAGTAGTCTACCATCTAATCGTACTTGTTGGACGGTATTTATTTTGATATTCTAGAACTGGGCACCTAAAGCTCAGGCGTACTAAAAATCGGAAAGTTATTCGTGATTTTGCGGCGCATTCATCAATTATTTTCTAACTTATCTGATATTTTTTCAATTATACGAACCTCAAAATGGTTTTGGCCCCTTTAAATATTATAAAACAGATGAATTTAGAAAAAGAGGCACCTGAAATCCAATCAAAAATATCTTTATGAGGGACTTCATTTCTAAAATGCTCGGGAAATGGCCGTTGTGATATTAGCTATTGTGTATAGAAAAAAATTCTGAACATTTTAAAAAAGTTTTGTTGAGATCGGACCATTAGTTCGTAAGTTATAGTATATTGTAGGTAAAGTTCGGACATCAAACCACTCTATGGCCCCCAAAGTGCTCGATGTCAATGCTTAAAAACTATTGAAGATATAGTATAATCAATAATAATCTTAAATGAAAGGATATATATGATAATATATAGGTTCCTCAAACATCTCTTTGTCAAAAAGTAAATATTTCTTGACTAATCATCGTTTTTGTTGTAATACAAATTCTATGGAGAACTTTGAATATATTAGAAAATGGTGAATCTTGTCATGAAATAAGTTCCCAAAAGTAGCTATTATACTCAAAAAACAATGCAATAGTCACTAGCAATGTATACAGAAACTTTGAAGCACCCAACATGATTATTTTGGAAGTTCAAAGCATTTATCTCCAAATTTCGGTCAAAGCCCCCCCATTTATGGTCCAAAAACATATTCCTCCATATCTCGGGAAATATACACCAAAATTCTTAACTCTCAATTCCTAATATACTTTTCAAGACGATATATATCTGATTCTTTAATAATAAGTGTACTACATCGAATGGAATGCTAAGTTTCAAATTTTTATCACGTGATGACGTAGCATTTTTCGAAAATCCTAACTTGAAAACTAAAAGTCGTAGACTCTCGCTCTAACTTCCTAATATACTTTTTGGTAGCTCTTTATTCATTCTAAACCGATGAATTATACATTGTACTGCTAGGAATATGATTTACATTCCCTAATTGGTTCAAAATATTCGGGGTTAGGGGCCTCATGGTAATTTGTGAATTTTCAGTATAATTTTGCTATTTTCACCAAAATCTGTTGGAATACATCTAATTCATTAGTATACACGCGATTAAATGTCCATGGATGCTTTTATTTTTCGTTAATAGCTCATTTTACATCGTTCTTACCATCAAAACTTCAAATCCCTATATCTCGGGACTTTAAAATTCCAAAATTGACCGTCTTTCAAAAATTTAACTCAAAATTGCTTTGAGATAGATGTTTGAAAATTTCAGGAGTTGTTCCATATCATTAGGCGATGAGCGTAGGACCACTCAATTTTTGATATTTTATAAATTTGTGATTTTATTGCTGATTTGCAAAGAAAATCGGGGTTTTTTTCGCCGTTTTTTGGCCCTTTTTATTCGGACACCGATAAAATTTACAATTTTTAAAATTTTAACTTTCTTTTGGTCCTATGAAGTGGCAAATATGATAGACTATCTATGAATAAATTTTCGAAGCATTTGATCCAAACATGTGCTTTAAAAAAATCACAGAGTGCAGGAGGGCTTACCATTAAGATGTGCTAGGGAAAAACGGAAAAAAACGACTTTGAGACGCTGTAACTCAAAAACTAGAAATGCGAGCCAAAAACTGTTTTGCATGTCTCAATATTTTTTAATTGCACTACCTGCCCACGCTTAACATCTTATATATCTCTATTCTTGATATATGCTGTAAGCCAAACCTATAGATTTTTCACGGGCGGTATCCTTAACATCTTATATATCTCTATTCTTGATATATGCTGCAAGCCAAACCGATGGATTTTTCACGGGCGGTATCCTTAACATCTTATATATCTCTCTTCTTGATATATGCTGTAAGCCAAACCTAAGGATTTTTCACGGGCGGTATCCTTAATTTGCTTCTTTATTTTTTTCAATGTTCAAGAGATCTAGATCAAAATACGTAGGTAAAATTTGCATTATTAATGAGTTTTGGTAACAACCAGCTTTGTATGTACAGTGGAACCTGTATATAACGGCCACCCAAGGGACTGGACAAAATTGGCCGTTATACACAGGTGACCGTTATATACAGGTGATTGTCTTAATCCCCAAAAGGTATCAACGTAGTGCAATAAACATAAGTTTTTAGAAATCCATTACTTGAAGTAATATAATGAAACTTGTTTATCATTCGTAACAGGTCATGAAATAAACACATAAAAAGGTGTAAAGGTGAAAAAGGTGATGGCCGTTATATACATTTTTAGGGTCAGTAAGGGACTACAAACGGGTGGCCGCTGGCCGCGTTGAGCAGGTGACCGCTATACACAGGTTCAATATTATGGAATTTCGGACGGGACTGTTCATTGGTGACCGCTATAGACAGGTGACCGTTATATAGAGTGGCCGTTATAGCAGGTTCGACTGTATATATATTTTATCCAATTATATTACTGTGGTTGTCTATGACCAAATTTGACCTTGTCTGTTATCATAAATTGGGAAAAACCACTACTACTTGTTCAAAGAACATTTCACATCTTTCTAGTTCTCTCTCTAGTTACTGTTTTCAAGTTTCGTTGTACTAATAGAAATGCACTGGATAGTTGCTAGTATTTAATATTTTAAAACGTAAATATGTTGTACAGTGTAACCCATATTTTGCCTTTAATGAACCCTAACTTTATTTTGATTTATTTATATGCATAGTTACATTTTAATGGTCAATTTCTTGTCGAAAGTTTGATGCAGCTTAAGCTTAATTCATTTTGCAAATATTTTATAAAAAAGCAGAAATATCAAGTTTCCCACCTTGCATGGAATTCCACACATGACTTGTTATTTTCTGGAGATTTTGAAATTCGCTTATGGGATTTAAATTCTGAAAATTCTTCAATTTATTGCTCCCTTTCTTCTTGCCACTCTGTGACTTGTTTAAATCTTTTTAACCGTTTTATGAATCCAAGTAATTCTAAAAATAACTCAGAAGTATTAGCAATTGCTACTGCTGAAGGTCGACTACTAATTTTAACAAAAGGAGCCCAATTAGAGAAAGTCATTGATGCACATAATGGCTCGATTTGTTGCATCCAATGGAATCACGATGGCACTAGTTTAGCTACATGCGGTGAAGATGGAGTTATAAAAATATGGTCACGTTTAGGAATGCTTAGAACAACTATAGTCCTTTCAGAAGCTCCGATATACTCTTTCTCTTGGTCACCAAATGATGATCAGGTATTGTAGAATTAGATTGATATTTTAGTTTAAAAATTGTCATATGATCCTTAATTAATATATTTTCTGATATAGGAATATAATCTTTGCTCAATGCTAGTTGGTACGAGTTGTAGCTAGAATTTCTGTTAATCAAAAAATCTACTCCTTAGCTGCTGTTATCTTAAATAAATCCTCAAATTCGCAAAAGATTTAGGGTAGGATTCAGTTTAGTGGGGTAGCTATTCCCCCACAATGTTCTAACTCAACTGGGTGGTACCTGTTCTAGATCTATTCCCCGCATTATCCTCAGTCTATAGCACCAAAAGTGTCAGGATCCAGACCCGCCCATGCTATAATATCGGATATTTTGACTTATTTCCATATTCAGGTAAATAATGAGTGACCTAGATTTACTTAAACGAGGTAAAAATCGGGACTTATCTTCCTTTGTTAATAGATACCAATCAGTAAAATTTTAGTTTCCTTTGGATTACAATGTTTTTGGAAAGCCTAAAAACTTTCATTCACCAATTGTCCGCAATGGTCAGTCCTTCTTTTGCTTAGAACCCCAGGTTAAAATTTGAAAGCTATTCTCTAGCATTTTTTGAATTTGTTTACTTTATGTAATTATTGCAAACAAAAAACTAAAATTTGGCTCATGTATAAAATTTGATATTTTTGGAAGCTGTCTCTAGCATATTTTAAAAATTCGTCAAAAGGTGTGAAAATATGGAAATTATAAAGATGTGAATAATACACATAACCTTTTTAATTGCTATATACTAATACAATTGAGATATTTATGTAAATTATTACTGCAAAATTTTTGATATTAAGATCTATTGAACAAGTTTTCCTCTCAGGTTTACAATCAATTTAGTTCCTCCTGATCATGTAGAGTAAATTTGAAAATCCCCGAATTAGTGATTGATAGATTCGAGTTTATCTTTCAAGAAATATTATGACCATTCACGATGCTTCCTGCTTTGATATAGTTTTAAAGAGCACTTTAGGGGATTGGATATTATCTTGGAATGCAGTGGTTTGAACCCCATGTTGTAAACACTCTAATGGTGCTTTTCTTTTTGCTGGGAAAGGAAGTAATTCGTAGATTGTCATCAACCTGCATGGAGAAGGCGGGAATTTCTTTCACAGTTCCAAGGGTTATTCCATCGAAAATAACATCTGGACAATCCTTGCATGCCGAACATGTAAAAATTTCCCTGTAATTCATAGCAATGAGACTATTCATTTCATCGTTGATGAAACCCATGATATTCCCGAGTCTACCTAAACATGCCAATTTCCGATTCTACTAAAAAATATAAATATAAAATTATATTCAAGAGATAAAATAAAAAGGCAGAAAAATACAATACCTGACAAATCCTTGAAGTGACATTGTGATTAATTCGCTGTATTCGTATAATAATGAGTACTGAATATATAATGACTGATGAGGTTAAGAATGAACTGTGCAGTTCTTGAAATGCTAAATAGATTCGATATTTTCAAATTGTGCTTAAATCTAGATTATAGATAATATATCAAAAAAATATTTAGTTTAGTATACTGTAACTACCTTGATGGCCTGGCAAGAAAGGCAAGAAAACTTCACCCTCAGTGTAGATTATTGTTCCTTTCGTTGGCGTGCTGGTCGCGATCACAAAGTCTATAGCATTAAGAATGTAATTGTTTAATATCTACCGGAAACTGAATTCCATCCTCGAGTTGATCATTATATATGTACATTGTCAGGATATAATGGAATGGAGAATTTGAAAAGGCTAGATAGTTTTTTTTTCAGATATGATCAATTGTGCAACTACTATTAGAAGCATTTCAACGGCTACAAGACTTCATAGAACTTCTAATTTGTTTCTGATTGATACCAAATCTAGTTTTGCATCGAATGGAAACGATTGAAATTCATTTAAAAAAATAAATTGAATAAATATATTTTTATGGATACAAGCGCATATAGTTTACTTGGCGGAGACTTCGTCCACCAGAGGCGCCATTTGAGCGCATAGGTTCACAATGAATAATTATAAGGTAGAATAAAAGCCCTAAATAAATATATCTTACTGTTATAATCCATATCACTCAAAATCACAAAATTTTCAATTTTTGCATTTTTGATGTGTAATGGCTACGTGACGTTATAACACAGTAATGAGTCATCGTTTTACATGGTGAGAGTGGTAAGACTGTTAATGCCACGTTCTTCACAGAGAAAGTGCTCCCAAACTTGATAAAAAACGTAAAAGAGGTTCGTCCCAAGGCTAAAATGAGAGGAATCAAATTATTAATTGATAACGCTAGTTCGCATACATCCAAGCTCGCCAAAAATTTTTTGGAAGCAGAGGGGTTAGATTTACTTCCACACCCCCCCATACTCACCAGACCTAGCTCCTTGTGATTTTTGGTTGTTCCCCAAGCTCAAAATCTACCTTCAAGGCAAGGAATTTTACTCGAGACAAACCCTGGCGACGGCCTGTACCAGTACTTGACTTCTAAACCATCCCCGAAGAAGAGTACAGGAGTGTGTTTGTAAAGTGAGTGGATCGATTAAAAAAGTGCAGTAGGAAGAGATTACTTCGAGTAAATAATAGGTTAAATCGGATTCTATAGCGTTTGTTTATTATTTTATGGCATGACCCGCAAGACTTTTTTAATGTCCTAGTATCTCCTAAAATGGCTGAGTTGTAATCAAAATACTGAAGTTTCTATCCTTACTATTAAAACTTGATTAATGTTTGTATGTGTATATATATATACAAGCGCGCTTCGCTTGCTTGCGCTGCGCGGCTGGCGGACACTTTGTGTCCGCCGGAGGCTCCCTTCGGGCGCCTGGAGGTGACATTGGTTAATTAAAAGGGATATATCGTCTATAAATATGTCCATCTTAGTTTTAAAATCGATATCACTCGAAAAAACACCAAATTTGTCAATTTCTAAAATTTTGATGAGTAATGATGACGTCATATATGTTAGACGTGTTAGGACACAGATTCTATTAAAATTTCAGCCTTCTATCTCATATAATGGCTGAGTTATGCCCGAATAACTGTGTTGCTTAACTTTCAAAAATGTGACAATGGCGTCATAATTCCATGATGAGTCGACATTTTCGTCTGATCTCAGAACTTACTGGAGCCATAGCCAAAATACTCCCACATGCCAAAAATCAGCCTTCTGCGCCCGGCAGTTTCTTCAATCAATTCGTTACAGATATATATATATACAATAATCGAGTTTTAATAGTAAGGATATATACTCTAACCGGATAAAAGTATTTGAAATCTTTACTATTTCCTATCGATTATAACAGTAGGACTGACGTATTTAGAGATGTTTTCTCCCTTATAATTAATCAATGTGACCCTGTTCAATGCCAAAGAGCTGTCAACTCTTGATAGATAACAATGGTTATAAAATAAAATATTATACTACATTATATTAACTAACTTGTAAAGGTAGGCAAACAATGTTATCTCCTCACTGAAGTTTTTCTTAAGGATACCAAGGATGCCTTCGAAATTTTTTAAATATTTTTTTATTGTCTTAAAAGTAACTTCATTGGATAGGTTTTCACTCTGAGCTCGAATGATTTCATAATAATTAAGATTTTCCAAATTTACCCCCTATATATTCCCTACAATTGAAAATTTCGGTCACTTTTTAATTTTTTTTTTTTAAATTTTTTTTACCCTCTTAGTATCAAAGTGGTTACTTGATGATTTTATTATTATTAGACGTTTTAACCTATTCTGTTAGAGCGTTGTAATTTTTCCATCATGTAATACATGTGTAACCAAGATCGAACCTCATTCATTCCATTTTTTTCTTTTTGCTCCAGAAATATTCAATGTTACGTTATCAATTAGTAATGATTGTTTTATTGTTTGTACTTGTGGTATATACACTAAGCGGACAAAAGTATTCCAACACTTGATACTTTCCCATACAAATAATACTAAATCGGATTTTTTAATGAAGTGCAATACGTTCAAATTCAAAGAGATACTAAAAATCTGATTTCAGATTCGAAATCTACACATTCGAATTAGTCATAGTTGAACATAACTAATAAATTACACAACTCAATGAACAATCTTATCAGCCTGAGCCACCATAGGCAATTCATTGCCATCATGTATAGTAGTGAAAATGGGTGTATGTGGCATAAGGTTGCACTGATTGATATTTACAAAAAGTTAGGAATGAATGATTAATTAGAAAAATTAACCTGTGACTAATTTGAATGCGTATTATTCGAATCTGGAATCCGATTAGCTGTATCCCATACCGTTTAGAAGTAACCCTCTTCATGAATAGACCCATTTTAATATTATTTGTATGGGAAAGAATCAAGTGTTGAAATACTTTTGTCCGCTTAGTGTACTATGGATTCTCTAGTCATTTCCCTTGAAAAAGAGATATAACTCCACTTGATAAAGATGATGAAATCTTTTATGCTTTAAAATTCTAAATCTATTCTTTTACTATTTTGTATTTATTTTAGTATTGTTGTTTGATTATTACAGTTAGATTTAGTGCCCAATATTTTGATCAAAACTCAAATTGATTTAAAATGTTTTATGAAAATACTAATATACTTTTTACATAATTAGAGTTTTAGCATACTGTTATTCCAGTGATGTCTTTCACCTCTTCGAGTTGCGATGCCCCCCTTGTTATTTCGGATGTTGGTGACCCCAATTCTGGGGTCGATTCTGGTTCAATCTCTCCAGATTCTCTTGTTCAATCCCCCACCACCTCTACACCCAGTACAGTTGGACTTTCCAGGACTTTCTTTGATTTTGAGTTCTTCCCAGGAGACAGCAGCTTCTTCCCACCAATCTCCTCCAACATCGAAAAAAGGGCGTCCATTTGGAAAGACTTTTCGTGGGAATCAACACACCCTGCCCAAAAAGACTGTCAAACTGGATAAATCACGACCACATAAAAATGTTGGACACCGACTTCCTAGGAGAGGATATATATCCGATATATCAGTGCCTAGAATGTCCACTAAATCACAAATGTTATGCCATTATCCAACCTCTAACCGCATTGTTTCAGTTGGTGCACATAGACCTAGAGGAATGCGGTTACTTGATACGGACATTCTATCCGATATTTGCGTATCTCAAATATTCGGACTGCGGAGATCACTTAGAACTTTATGAACATCCGTGGGAACATGGATGGAATACGCGTTTTTTTGTGAATGTAGCCGTTGTCCCCTAGTTGTTTCAGAGTTTCCTTCCTCCAGACCTTGAGAACCCAAGGAACGAAACATGTGTCAATGTTTCCCTTCCAGTCAGAGAAATGACGGATGTTACTATGCGTTCCGTACTCGCTGTACACTCTACTGGAATGTCCTGGAGAGATCTCCACAAGTTTGCCACCATCTTTGATATGCCTCCACCTCTTAGACATATGCCTACGCGATATATCGAACGCTTAGATACCCTTGGAACCCAGGCATGCCATATCTCTATGCTCTCCGCAGCTCAGAATTTGAGATCGCGAGTCGACGCACAACCATCTCCTGAGTCGAAAGCGATCAATGTTATCGTTAGCTGTGACAGTTCCTGGAAGACTCTAGGCTCCCAACATTGGCTTCGGATCTGTTATTTCCACAGTGTCGAAGAAGGTTCTGGATTTCGAGCTTCTTAGTCGGCTTTGTGAGAAGTGCGGAACATGGTCTGCGGCAAAGCGAGAATCTGAACCCGAGAAGTACAGTCAGTGGCTTGAATCAGGCTTGGACCAGGTCAAGATTTCCTGACCGGTGACCCGGCTGATCCGGTAAGCTCTGACCCGGTGACCCGGTTTTCCAGGAAACATTAATTTTCTATATTCATGCGATTTGATATCGCATGAATATAGAAAAGTGATGTTATTTCGATATATGATATTTACTATATTTAAGTGAACACTAAGAATGAATGATAATTTATGAGTAATTTTATGATTAATAATGGAGATAAATATTAGAAGTATACTAAACCGGGTCAAGTCAAAATCAGTGATCCGGTTCTGACCCGGAAATTTATTGAAAATAGTGACCCGGTTGACCCTGTGACCCGGTCTATTCGTGACCCGGTCCAAGCCTGGCTTGAATTACACCGTCCTCATTGCATGAAAAATTTTGAGGGATCTTCGCAGGCAATGGAACCAGAGGCAGCTCGACGCATTTGGGCTCGGTCTTTAGATCTCGGTCTTGCCTATTCGATCTTTGTCGGGGATGGTGATTCTAAAGCATACCAAGCAGTCTCTAGATGAATCCTTATCAATTTATCAAAGTAAGTAAGCAGGAGTGTACCACTCATGTAACAAAACGAAAACATTTAAAAAAGATAAAAAGTAACACGAAAAACCATACATACATACAACATCGCCTAACAGAAGACAAGGCAAATTATATTTCATCTAATTATTCGACTGTAGTCTTCCAGAATCGGGGTAAATCAGCGGAATCTATTTCACAGGCCTTATGGATTTTAGTTTCTCACGTCACAGGAGATCATAATAAATGTCCAGATGGGTCAGCATCCTGGTGCCAATGGAAACTAGCCGAAACTACTGGTTCAATCGCTCCCCCAGCTGTTACAAATTTTTCCACCTTGGACATTGCGAAAGTTGAAGAGACATTCCAACTATTTGCTTCTATCGAGTTTTGCAGTCATCTCACTCATGGTTTGAATCAGAATGCCAATGAATCACTCCATAATACTATCTGGAGTTTGATTCCTAAGAGTCGATACGTGTCTCCACAGTCAATTCGTGTTAGCGTAAGTTTGCTATCCTGATTTTCAATGAAGGCGAAGCTTTTATTTATAAGCTCATGGCAGAGCTAGGATTGAATCCCTCTAAGAATATATACTTTGAAGCAATGAACCGCGAAAATGAACGCAGAAGGAATGCTAGTCATCAGGTCGGGACCAATGTCCAACGACGAAGGAGGCGTCTTCGTAATATGAAGCTACATCGTGAAAGAGATTTACAGAAAAAAGAGGGTGGGCCAAGTTATTTAAGTTCATCATTTGGTTCAGAGAGTAGTGTTGGTATATCTACTGGTCCTAGCTCTTCGAGAGGTCGTAGAACTTCTCTTCGTGGAACCAGGAAGGTTGTAACTCGGGGAAAGACATCGATAACAGCACGCGAAGAGAGGAATATCGTTTCCGTTTCTTCTCTTCGGTCCAAGAGGAGTCTTTTTAGCTCGTCAGATCAGTCTCCAGGGTATCATAGCTCTGTTGAGGATATTTCTAGTCCTAGTGACGTTAGTGAGGATGACAAAACGTGCCATTTGTGTGACCTTGAATATCCCCCAATTCTCAATACGCGTCAGATTGGTCGTAAAGAGAGCATTGATTGGCTCAGATGTGTTAGGTGCTCTGGATGGTGGTATTTTTATTGCGTGGATGAGTCAAGAGTCAAAGACCGCAATCAATGGATTTGCGAAGTGTATCCACAGAAATAATACGATTTCCATTCCAAAATTCACAGGTTTATTTATAAACCAATTCCAGGTTTAGATATAAACCGAAATGTACATGATAGAATATTTTACCTAGATACAATTAGGGAAAGCTAATCTGATACTTTTCCAAATTCCTATTCAATAAACTAGGTAATATTAGTATAAGCACAATAAAAGCGTTGGAAAAATAACAAAAGTAAAGGTTATCAAGGGAATCATGCGAATAATACCTCAAAATAAGTTAAAATTCAGATAAAGTTCAGAATTGGTTGATGTCCGTGCAATTAAGTACCTGATATATAAAATTACATTAAATAATATACTAATATAGAGGTTCCTCAAGGAACCTTCTGTAAAAAAACACATATTTCTCGAGCTATCATTGCTTTTACTGCTATACAAATCCTATGGGGAACTTTGAATACATGTAAAAAGGGTTATCCTGATCAAGAAATATGAGTCACTTGATTACTCTATCCAGGAAAATCTTACTATTGTTGCTATTAATGCATATTAAAAAAATGGTTCAATTTCCTTAAAAAATGTCGAAGTTATGGCCTTGGATCTCCAAAATTTGTACAAACCCCCCTTTTCGGGGAAAACAAGACATTTCTCTTTATCCTAGGATCTAAACAGGTCCAGCGGAGCCGTACCAATTTTATGCCATTATGGCTTATTTTCATATGCAAATTTGGTTTTGGCCGGACCAATAAAAAGTTGCTTCCGCCGGACCTGCTAAATGCCCAAATTCTTAGCTCTTAACGGCTAATATACATTTATACCGATAAATATACATGATTCATTAATAATAATTGCTTCGTATACAATGGAATGTTGATTTTTTAAAAAATTTATTAGCATTTGATGACGCAGCATAATCAGAAAATACTAACTTGAAAAGTCGTAGACTCTTGTTCTAACTTCCTAATATACTTTTGAGATGCCCCTCTTTCACTATAAACGAAGAGATTTAACATTTTATATCAACAAGCGCGCTTCGCTTGCTTGCGCTGCGCGGCTGGTGGACACTTCGTGTCCGCCGGAGGCTCCCTTCGGTCGCCTGGAGGTGACATTGGTTAAATATAAGGGAGATGTAATCTCTAAATATGTCCATCTTAGTTTTAAAATCGATATCACTCGAAAAAACATCAAATTTGTCAATTTTTAAAATTTTGGTGAGTAATGATGACGTCATAGCAAAGTGATGTGTCATCATTTTTTATCATAGTTGCATCATATGTGAGACGTGTTAGTATACATATTCTATTAAAATTTCAGCATTCTATCTCCTATAATGGCTGAGTTATGCCCAAATAACTGTGTTGCTTAACTTTTAAAAATGTGACAATGACGTCATAATTCCATGATGAGTAAACATTTTGCTCTGAGCTCAGAACTTACTGGAGCCATAGCCAAAAGACTCCCACATGCCAAAAATTAGCTTTCTGTGCCCGGCAGTTTCTTCAATCAATTCGTTACAGATATATATTTACAGTGGAACCTGTATATAACGGCCACCCAAGGGACTGGACAAAATTGGCCGTTATACACAGGTGGCCGTTATATACAGGTGATTGTCTTAATCCCCAAAAGGTATCAACGTAGTGAAATTAATATCAAGCTTTTAGAAATCTATTACTTGAAGTAATATAATGAAACTTGTTTATCGTTCGTAACAGGTTCTGTCATAAACACATAAAAAGGTGAAAAATTTGATGGTCGTTATAGACAGGTAGTGACCATTATAGACAGATGATGGCCGTTATACACAGTTTTTGGGTCAGTAAGGGACTGCAAATGGGTGGCCGCTGGCCGCGTTGAGCAGGTGACCGCTATACACAGGGTAAATATTATGGAATTTCGGACGGGACTGTTCAATGGTGACCGCTATAGACAGGCGACCGTTATACAGAGTGGCCGTTATAGCAGGTTCGACTGTATATATATATATATACACAAACATTATTCGAGTTTTAATAGTAAGGATTAACATGAATTATTATTCTCAAATTTTTGAAAACATTCGGGACTTCGGGCCTCAGCGGAATCTAGCCATTTTTAAAAAAATTTTCAATATTTATCATTAATATCACTTCAAATATGTTAAAATAATGTAGTTCTATGATATTATACACCTGCAAACGCATTTCGTTGTCATTTATTACACATTGTACATTATCTTGAATCGATTAACTTTAAATCTTTATATCTCATAACTTTAAAATTCAAAAATTAGTTGTCTTTAAATAATTAAATGTCAAATTTGGCTTGAGATATAAGGCTGAAATTCATACTAGTTGTTCAATATCATTGTGCGACAAACGTAGGACCACCAGATTTTCGATATCTTGTAACTTTGCGATTTTATTGCTGATTCACCAAAGAAAAAGGGGAGTTTTCGCCGATTTTTGGCACTTTTTTTTCAAATCTCTATAAAATGAACGATTTTTGTAATTTCAACTTTCTTCTGGTCCTATGCGATAGCAAATATGATAGACTATATATGAATCAATTTTGAAAGCATTTGCTCCAATGATATGTTCAAAACAATTCACAGAGTGAAAAATTCTCTACCATTAAGATGTGCTAGAAAAAAAAAAAGGACTTTGAGACGCTGTAACTCAAAAACTAAAAAAAAAGAAAGAAATGCGAACCAAAAACGGTTTGGCATGCGTTATTATTTTTTAAAGGAGATACCTCCCCACGCTTAACATCTTATATATCTCTCTTCTTAACATATGCTGTAAGCCAAACCTAAGGATTTTTCGCGGGCAGTATCCTTCATACTTATATGTATTCTAAATAATTTTGCGACATACTGTGTATCATTTGATTTAAATCATTCAACCCTACCAAATGTGGTGTAATTATATAATACCTGCGTCTCCTTTTCTAAATAAAAGTATTTTCTAATGACCTAAAATGAATTGTAATCTCGGTATTTCGGGATAATCTAGTATTATCCCGAAATACCGGTAGTGAATCATTGTTTGTTACTAGATTAAAAATGGCTGCTTCGAGATAGTTTTTAGTTATAGGGATGTGGAATGTATGTTTGTTCTCAGAGGAAGATCTAACTTTCAAGAAAGTTAGGATAAAATAGTTTCAATTTGACAGATGTCAGAAATAGTATTAATTGATAGTGAAGACATTTGTCCAAGAAGATATCCATTCGCAGACAAAAATGAATTTATTTCAACGTATGCATATACAGTAATTCTCTGATCAATCAATTTGGGAAGTATGAATCTAACTGCCTGATGGAAACCACACTAACCAGTTACTAGGTAATAAAACTAACTCAAAGTTCAACTTGTCCTTTAGATCCTGCAGACTCTTGAATAGAGGCACTTCTCTTGCTCTTCACTGTCAGACTTCAAGCTAAGACTTAATGCTTGGTTTAACAAATCTTCTTTCTATTCGAATGAGAAACGTGCTCGTTTACCCCCAGTTGTCGAAGAGTAATAAGAAGGACACCCTGGAAGCAGAGAAGGAACAGCTCCGGTCTTCAGTTTTGGTCTTGCACGTGGGACTTCATGAAATGTTCCATCTCTTTTAGGTACAATATACACACATTCTATGTCGTCCTTTTGGAAATGCTTCGCGGAAACGTTGACCACCTTGAGATCAGCTATATCCTCACGATGGAGAGCACGGATCCAAGCTTGTCGTAGGTCAGAAGGACTCCAGGAATCTTGAAGATGGGAACACCCTCTTCTGGAGAGTAATTATAATTACTCCTACATCCCGGAACAGAACATGTTGGCATTGTGTAAAATGGTTTAAGAACTGATCAATCTTAGAATGGTGATCAAAATTAATTAGTATAAAGTAAGATAGTAAAGAATATACAAAAGCCTTGGAAAATATATGGTCTTGTGTTCGTAATGATCATGAGCAAATTATAGTAAAGTAAAAAAATGATAACATACTTCATTAGATTTGTATAAAACTATTATTTTAATTTTATAGTTATTTTATAGTTACCATCCTCTACTTCATCCCTAGTCCAAAATTTCAGGGTTGATACCAGGTCTTATATTGAGTAGACTATGACTCTAGTAATAAAATATTTGTAATTAATATTACTCACGAATGGAGATAGGAGTGTTCAATTTTTGCCTTTGTATCCTACAGGGTGGCTCATAAGTTCTGTAAATTTTTTTCGAACACATTAATTTTATTACTAGCTATTCGATATCAGTTTTTCATTAGTAATTTTCATTTAAAATTCCATTTTAGTACTGTGTAGCTAATGTGATCGATGTGCTGTAGTTGGATTATTTCAAGCGGGCCATAAACCGAAGGAAATTTCCAAATGCTCAAAATGCCCAGGAGGAGAATAATGTTTGTTATTAGGGCCATTAAGAGATAACTGGAGACTGGGAATGTTGAGGATAGTGCCAGACGTGGACATCCGTGTTCTGTTGTGACCCCCCAAAGGTGTGCAAGACGGTGCGGGAACAAATTCGCAGAAATCCCCGGCGATCTATGCGTACCCATTTAGGAATGAAATCATTCAAAAGGATGAAAGTGCACTTCCTTACTGACAAGATCAGGGGAAATAGACTGGTTAAGAGCAAGGGTCTGTTAAAGCGGCACGCTATTCATGGGATGAACAGCATTCTTTTTCAGACGAGAAATTATTCACGATAGAAGAAACTAGCAATGCTCAAGATTACTAATATATAATGTTATCTAGAATAATATTATCTAGTGCTCAAGCAATCCCAGAAGAGTTGCATTAACGTTACACGAGTTCAAAAACACTCTCTGTCTTGGTTTGGGCTGGGGTTTTGGGTATTGGTCTGACACCCCTGGTTTTTGTTCCACAAAGAGCAAAATCCATTCAATCTCGTATCTCGAGCTTATATTAGAGTCTGTACTGAAAGATCTAAGCCAGTGTTGACTGGATAGTATTTTCTATTTCAACAAGAAGCTGCCCACACCTCAAAACTCACCCAGGCATTGTTAAAGGAAAATATCCCCGATTTTATTAGCAAGGAGGAATACCCCCTGCATTTGAATCCATTTGGATCCAATGTATTACTCGATCTGGACTAGGGTTGCAAAATTCCCGGGAATTTTCCAATGTGGAAACTTTCCAGGAAACTTTCCGGGAATTTATAAGACCTGGAAATTTCTGTAGTGTTTAAATAAATCTGATTGTTTCCGAGGCATTTCTCTGAGGAAAATATATTGAATTCAATTAAAACCTTTCTATATTTGCCTCTAAATACTCAAAGAACAAAGAAAAAATGTAAAAAAAAATGTAAATTATACAACCAGTACCGAACTGATTCAAAGTGGATCAATAAAAAATGCAATACAAAATCGAATACTAGTTGTAAGTATAAGTTATCCGATTCTTCTATATAGTACGTATAACAATCGGGAAACCTATCAAATAGTCAATTCGTTTCTGACTAAGTTATTAAGTTAAATCTGATATGAGGTAAGCAGAAGCTTATAGTACAGTCTGTCACGTAATTATTTACAATTTTGATTAATTTCTTAAAGAACCGTAATTTGAATACGATGATTCTGTATTACTTTACTAATGGTTTATTAATCAATTTAGCTATAATGAGACATAAAATCGAAGTTCTTTTGTTTCTTAAGCACTATATTTTTTAATTTTAGCCCTATCCCTCCAAAAAACATAATTTTTTTATACTTTTTTAGTATTCTAGTTATATTTCATAGCATATTTTCCTTCGAAACAAATCCTAGACTCATAAAATGCAGACAAAACGAAGAAAGCAGGTTGCTGTTCTTATATCTACCACAGATTTATCAATTAAAGACATTGCGACCAAATGTGATGTTTCACTGAAAATGGCCTATAATGTAAAATCAAGGGTTAAATCGGGGGAAACTCTTGATCATCAACCTGGTGCTGGTCCCAAGTCAAAGTTGACCTCAAAGGATAGGATTTCTTTGGCGTTAACAATGAAGCACCATCCGAGGATATCATTACGGATGATGAGTCACAATTTCAAGATGAAAAGAGGCGTAAATGTGTCCCATGAAGCTGTAAGAAGAACACCACCAAAATGGGATATTCTAAAAAGACCGCTGTAAGGGGACCGAACATTACAGAGGCTCATGAGAAAACTAGACTTGCTTGGGCTTACAAATACCGTAACATACATTGGCGCAGAGTTTTCTTTACCGATGAATGTTCTATTTGGCTGCATGGAGGCAAATTACAGCTATGGACAAAAGGAACTCAAAGACCAATCTTAAACTTATACCAAGACACACTCCGAAAATTCACATATGGGGCGGGATTTCAGAACGTGGAGCGACGCCAGTTCACATTTTCAAACAAAATTTTAATTCCGAAGCTTATTGCAATGTTCTTAATGAGGTTTTGATAGAAAGCGCGGATGTACTCTACCCTGACGGTTGGAAACTTCAAGAGGACAACTCTTCCATCCATAAATCTAAGTTTTCAACCGCCTACAAGAAGTTTCGTGATATATCCTGCATAGATTGGCCTGCAAACAGCCCCGATTTGAATCCTATAGAGAACCTATGGGGTGTACTTAGACATAGGATTCAAGTTAGGGCTCCAAAAACGATACAAGATGTCGAAAGATTTGTCAAAGTTGAGTGGGAGTCCTTCGATCCAAATTTTATTTATAACTTTACCAAATCAATGAAGAGACGATGTACTTTGGTGATAGATTCTAAAGGGAAAAAAATTAATTATTGAATTTATATTGTTTTCATGGTAACTTCATGAGTATTTTATGAATAGTTTTCAAATGAACTTCACTAATTGTAGTTCTATCTCCATGTTAGATCGAATAAAGTAATTGTAAATAATTACGTGACAGACTAGCTTATAATAATATATTGGCTACAGCTCTAGTCAATAAATATCGGACAAATTTTAACCGAGTTTTAATTAACCTCATTGAAATGAAAAGTATATTGGCTATAATTGTTCTGAATATTGTGATTCTCGTGAATGACATTACAATTAAAAATATTGAATACAAAAATTGTGGCTGGTTGGAAAATCGTATACCGAGATGCAAACTAGATGGACTTTTCATATCTACTTGCTAAACTTAATGTATAATGGTGTAGCCAGGACAGGTCTATTGACAAATACAAACAAACAAACAACCAAAATAATGCATTTCAGAACTGGGCTACTATACTATATTATAGTCGGCAGTAAAATCATTGAATATTTCTCATTATTAAAGAAAAACGAAAATTCCCAAAATTTCCGAAAATTTCCAGGTCTTATAAATTCCAGGAAACTTTCCCACCCATTACAACCCTAATCTGGACTATTTTGGAGACAAAGGCTTGTGCTAAAACCGACACTAATATATAATCTCTTATGGCGTCGTTTAGGAGAGAATGGGATAAATACCTCAGGAAACACTGCATGCTACAGTAGAGGCCTTCCCTCGTAGATTAACGGCAATAATTCAGAAGAAAGGAGAGTATATAGAATAGTGATTATTTCTAGCATATAGTTCAAATAGCAAGTAGGAATTGTATATTTAAAATATATAAATGGGTTCATATGAATGTCACAGAACTTATGAGTCACCCTTTAAATAATACTCGTATATCAAAATGTATTAAGAGCCTATAGGTTATCAACTACGGTACTAGAAAACAATAAATCACATCAAATATTGTGTACATCCTATATTCCTCGAGTTATGATGACACATCATATTTTGATCCAACTTTAGTTCTTGTGGTGTTGCAGCAATTTAAAAAACTGAAAAACTATATACATTTTTAGAGGAATAAGTATCAGACTACAAATTGAAGTGAAATGAAATGAAAAACTATGAAAAATTTCTGATCCCCTGGAATGTTTCCATTGGTCTATACGTATATTATAATATAAGGTATATATATTATATCCCCAACTATCTATATCCACACCAGGATTCCAAAAATCCCAATGAATACTAAAATCCAATGCAATTACACTTTTGAAATCAGAGTTTACGACAGCATCTTGTAATTTTTTTTGTATCTCGGTCGTTTTATATCTAATGCAATGTGTATCTCCACATATTCTCCGGATCCTTTACATTTTTCGGTAGCTTTGAAATTTTGGATCGGTTTGTGTTAAGGATACCGCCCTCGAAAAACATCGCCTGACATTAAAAAAAAGGGTAAATTTTTGTTAATTCCATTGTATTACTGAGTGGTCTACCATCTAATCGTACTTGTTGGACGGTATTTATTTTGATTTTTATGAGTTGACTCCCTAAAGTTTAGTGTTACAAAAAATTGAAAAATTATTAGTGGTTTTTCGGCGCATTCATCAATTAGTTTCTTACTTATCAGATATTTTTTTAATGATATAAACCTCAAAATTGTTTTGGCTCCTTTAGAGATTATAAAACAGAAAAATTTAGAAAAAAAGGCGTATAAAATCCAATCAAGATAGCTCTATGAGGGACTTCATTTCTAAAATGCTCGGAAATGTGATATTAGCTATTGTATCTAAAATATAATTTTGATTATTTTTTTTAAAAATTGTTCAGATCCGACCCTTTGTTTGGAGCACTTTTCATAATTATTTTGGAAGTTCTGGCCTTTTACCTCCCAGATTCGGTCAAAGTCCCCCATTTATGGCCCAAAAACAGATTCCTCCCTATCTCTGGAAATATATACCCAAATTCTTAGCTCTCGAATCCTAATGTACTTTTTATAACAGTATATATATGATTCTTTGATAATAAGTGTACTACGTCCTTTGGAATGCTAAGTTTTAATTTTTTATCACGTGATGACGCAGCTTTTTTCGAAAATCCTAACTTGAAAGCTAAAAGTCGTAGACTCTCTCTCTAACTTCCTAATATACATTTTAGAAGTTCTTTATTCATTCTTAACATATAGCTTATACTTTGCAGTGCTAGGAGTATTAATTATATTTCCCAATTGATTCAAAATATTCGGGGTTTAGGGGCCTCAAGAAAATTTGTGGATTTCCGCTATGCTTTTGCTATTTTCACCAAAATTTGTTGGAATATATCTAATTCATCAGTATAAATGCGATTAAATGCCCATGAATGCTTTTATTTAACCTTAATAGCTCATTTTACATCGTTCTTAACATTAAAACTTTAAATCCCTATATCTGAAAAAAGTCAAATTTGGTTTGAGATAGAAGGCTGAAATTTATAATAGTTGTCCAATATCATTGTGCGATAAACGTAGGACCACTCGACTTTCGATATCTTAAAATTTGTGATTTTATTGCTGATTTTTTTTCGAACCCCTATAAAATTAACAATATTGGTTATTTTACTTTATTTTGGTCCTATGCAATAGCAAATATGATAGAATATATATGAATAAATTTCGAAGCATTTGATCCAACGTATGTTCGAAAAAATATACAGAGTATTGGAGGTACTAACATTAGGATGTGCTAGCGAAAAACGGTAAAAACCGACTTTGAGATGCTGTAACTCAAAAACTAGAAATGCGAACCAAAAACGGTTTAGCATGCCTCAATATTTTTTAATTGTACTACCTGCCCACGCTTAACATCATATATATCTCTCTTCTTAATATATGCTTTAAGCCAAACCTAAGGATTTTTCGCTTGCGGTATCCTTAATAATCAAATGAATGCATCTTAAGGGAATTTTGTCCTTTTTGCGAGATGTTCTCGATACTTTCTAATCAGCTTGTGCAATCTCAACGCCTTCTTCTGAAAATCCCTTAAGCCATACCTAATTGTGGCAATTGAGAAAGCACTGTCTTGCAATATTACCAGTTGATGTTGTGCCTAGGGTTGCTAACCCTCCCGGATTGGCCGGGAGTCTCCCGGAATCTCAACCAGTCTCCCGGAAATTAGCAAATCCAATCCGGGAGGTTTCGGAAATCTCAGCAGAAGTATACTTTCAAACAGCAGAAATAGAGAAGGAGCACTAGACCTTTTCTAATTAGTTTGCTTTATTACTGGATTATTCAACTTAGGCCTATAAATCGTTGTTCTCTGTTTCTAAGCAGCTCCCACGATTGCCCTCCCCCCCCCACGAAAACAAATATCTCCCGGAATCAAAATGAGTCGAGTTGGCAACCCTAGTTGTGCCTCTATCTTTGATCTGTTCAATGCCATTTTTAGTACTGGATTTCAAGTGATATATAACTAACATGAACTAGCGATATATGCAGGTATAACTTTGTAGAGCTGAGGCTGGTAGGATGTCTATATCAGATATTGGTTCGAGAGTGAAGAGACAAGAATTCGTTGAATCAAAAATCTCTTGGGCGCTAGAAATGGCCCTGTTGATCGGAAAATCACATCTACCAAGGTTTAGATCTCGTACTTCACTAGTAGCAGTAGATACCTGAGAACTGCCACCACCTGCACCACTTAATTTTCTAGACATCTTGCAATTTAGCATACTACGAATTATGAAGATATTAGCATTCCCGTTGGGAAATGTTAGACCTTGCTGGATGACTTTGTATTCCGAATTTATATAAGGTTTTTAAATTAAATCTCGGATATTTTCTGCATTTTCTTTTTGTGCAATCAATGCAACTGGTCTTATCCCAAATGTAGCATTGGGATTTTCATTTGAATAAATTGAATTATCTTTAGAATCCTTTATTGATATTATTCGGAATTAGAATGTAGTTTTGCCGATAGAATTACATCTGGCGTGGTATTGTAAATTTGATGTGATCCTGATCCATCTAATCCATCGACTATTTGGACTAAAATAGGGAATTGATGGTATATATCTTTTGTCTCAAAATGCTTGCAATGGTTTGATAAACAATCTTCTGATAAGATATCGAAACTCCAATGACCATTCAGCTGTACAAGTATATCCTATTTATTTAAACTCAATTAATGTGCGTGTGTGTAAAAATTATATATATATCCGTAACGAATTGATTAAAGAAACTGCCAAGCACAGAGAGCTGATTTTGGCATGAGGGGTTCTTTTAGCTATGGTTCCACTAGGTCCTGACCTCAGACGAAAATGTCGACTCTTCATGAATTTATGACGTTATTGTCACTTTTTTATAATTAGAAATTTCAGTTTTTGACTACAACTCAGCCATTTTGGTGGATAGAAGGCTGAAACTTTAATAGAATGTGTATCTTAATATATCTAAAATATGATACAACTCTCATAAAAAATGCAGACTCATCACTCTGTTATGACGTCATCATTACGCATTAAAAATTCAACAACAATTTTGATTATTTTTCAGTGTTATCGATTATAGCAGTAAGATACACATATTTAGAGATGTTATCTCCCTTATAATTAATCAATGTGACCCCAGGCTCCCGCAGGGCGCCTCTGGCGGACACAAAGTGTCCGCCAGCCGCGCAGCGCAAGCATGCGAAGCGCGCTTGTGATTAATGATATTGCATTGCGACATGCTGATTTAGTAATGTTGCAAAAACGGATTCGACATTACATATTCAAATGGAGGTATCAAAACTATTGATTGCTTAATTAATAATAATTATTATTATTAATTAATTAAAACCCTCGGCTGGCTTGGGGTTTTTTTTTCTATTTATAGTAAGAATCCAAAATGTTATGCCTTTCCCGTTCAAAATGGCTTAAACCGGAAATGAAGCAACAAAATACAGGTGACTTCGCTTAATCGGGACACTTTTGTCCCGGATATTTTGTCCCGATTAAACGGAGGTCCCAATTAACCGATTAAATTTAGTATTAGCTTCAATGTATGGCCACCATTTCATTCCTGGAGCCTTGTCCCAATTAAGCGGTAGTCCCGATTACCGGTGTCCCGATTAAGCGGAGTTGACTTTACAGCGCAAAGCGCAGGTTAATTAATTAAAATATCGAATCCCCGCAATTTATTGTTCTAAATACAACTTGGTCAATTTTTTCATGGCCAGTAGAGTGTATATTTGAGGGTATAAGTCAATCCGGCTATTTCCTAGGTTCTTTAAGGTGCCGATTCGGATCAAAATGGTAGAAAAATGCATTATTCGCCCAATGTGTATTGCCGGTTGTAATTTGGCTGTCCATTCTATATCTGCTTGACTTCTCATTTTTCAAATTTTGCTATATAAAAAGTTGGTTGGATACATACGTTATCATTTTCAAAAAATTTTTAAATTGTTGAATACTACTTGTAGATAAATAATTTTCTCTACCTTTAATAAGTTTGTTATGCTCCTCGACGAGTCCATTGCTTTGTGGATGATGAGCAGTGGCTCGTCTAAGTTTACATTTTGAAATTCCTAAAATATTAATTCAAAACGAACTTTTTACAGATCTGCAATAACATTCCAGCCATAGGTATCACCTATATAGATCAATGTTTAATAAATTTTAAACTTACTAATATAACTGAAAACATATAAATACATTACACCATCGATTTTCCGAATAGTTCCAACAATTTAGAGAATCTTTGGAATTTGTTCCTATTAGTGAAATAACACTATAATTCAATAAGGATTTATAAATCTTCAATTTGTAAAGTCAGAATGTGACGGTTATTATTTCGTTATGAATGCTTTTTAACTAGGTTAATGAATCTTATTGAAAGAGAAAGATGGTATACTTCGATTCAAAACGAAAAGGTTAATAATAATGTTTTTTTCGTGTTCAGATTCTAAGAATGATGTGTTCGGAATAGCGAGGGTTCGGTTTAGTTATACTATTATCCTTTGTCATAGCCTACTGTATATACACTACAGTAGGCTATGCCTTTGTGAATTTTAAAGTGTTGACTATCATGCTTCATGATGTGTTCTTTCACTTATTCTAGATTCAAACTATATACTAATTGTTTATGCAATGAATGCAATATTAGGCATTCGTGAGATGATATATTTTGTTTTTTTAGCCATCCTGCAGCGTCTCTGTGTGCCAAGTTCTGTAGTTTATATGTAATTAATTGGATCGTTATTTTTCTCCTAATAGTATATTTAATACAAGTATTAACTTTATCATTATTCGATTATTTCATAAAATTTACCTTGGAATTCCGTAAATTTTTATTGTGATATCCTTTTTTAGTTTGTTTACACAAAATTTGAAAATTTGGTTATTAAATCTGTTCAGAAGTTTTCCAATGGAAATCAATGGAGGGCACACGATTCCTTAATACTATCTTTAGATTGGAGTAAACAATCAGGCTTGATTGTTTCTGGTGATGAAAATGGTCACATTAAAGTTTGGAATTCATATACCATCCTGCAGAACTCAATTATTATTGATGGAATCACAATATCTACACTTAGCTGGGCATCTAACCATTTATTTGCATTTGGTGGATTGAATTTATTCGGAATTTTAGATAAAGATTGCTGCATCATATATTTGCAAACTAACACAAGTTTTGGCCATATATGTGAAATTGGTATGTACCTCAGAATCGTTTTAGTTATGTTAATATCAATGTTTTTCTCGAATTCAAAAAATTAATTTAATCCATCAATGTACTATGGATTTTGAAAACTCTTTTCCGATTAAATCATTTTGGGCGAGGAAACCTTAGAAATGTGGGGTCCATGCTATAAATAAAATGGACCCATGCCGTTAGTTAGATTTAAGATTTTAAAAGTTCATTTTTTGCCATCCAAAAATATTTATATTTTTTCTGTATATTAACCTTTGAAATTCATAATAACTACGGAGTAGTTCTTGATAGTCTATTAATTGACCTTTTTGTAACTTATTCATTCTAACTTATTATATTTTAGATTATTTCCGCAGACAGACTGCGTAGTCTGTGGTGTACTATATACTCGTGAAATTTCCTTTCGATTTTCACTTTTCTTTTGTATATATTAACATTCAATTAGCTTGTCATGCCCAACAGGTGTTCTGCTCCAATATGTCGGTGTAATTACGCTGGAGAACCGTATACTCCAGGATTCAAGTTGCCAAGTGGGCCACCTGAGTTCTTAAATACAAGGTGACTCCAAGCACTCTTTTGCGAAGATATTAGACACTTGAAAAAATTATTTGTATGTTCTAAATATTTCCTCTCCCGAGACCAGTTTTCCTATCCTTCAGTCTGATGGATCCTATTCAGAAGCGCCTGCCAAACTTAAATTACGTAAATAAGCGTACCAAGATTCTTCCCCGGCTGTCGAACTCATCTTTCTTCGTCATCTGGAACAAAACAACCGAGATTTGACCGAGCTTTGAGAGAACAGCAATTGATATATACTACGAGGTTTATCAAATCCCTACACTACAAGACTTAGTTTCAAAACAGAGCACTTAGCTATGCCTGACCATTGTTTAATTTGGTCTTCTGATGATTTTCCCTCAATTTATTCAAACCATCTATAACAACTAACAGTTTCATTGTTCATTGCTCATTAACCATCACAGAAATACTACACTACACTAATGGTTGCAATGAAAGTGTACGCTTTTCAAATTAACATATCGATCAACTGCCTGTATTTTCATGAGTTCATACTATAGCAATTGGAGAACGTTATGGTAGTGAAAACTATGAGACGATACAACATTGAAATTCTTGTCCTGTCGCTCAAATGCCAGCTTATATCGTCAGTTTACTATAAATATCTTCAATTCCTGGATTGCCTATTCTTGCCACATATTTCACACTTAAACGTTTATATCCAAATTTGGGTCTGGATACTGAGTTCACAAACTATCTTAAACAAACAGCCACTCAGTTTAACATATTGGAGCCTAATGTCGTGATTCAGATGAATGAAATTCACGTAAAATCAAATTCACATACAAGGGAGGTAATATAATAGGATCTTCTTTGAATCCTTCTGATCCTTCAAAAACCGTATTTGCTTTCTGGTATCGAGTTTGTCTAAAAGATATTCCAGTATTGTTCGTTTACTTCCCAATGCTAGCTCATCCACGGTTGAACTATTCCCTATTTTCAAAATGGTAATTCAAAATATAGAAGAATGTGGACTCTGTTCAAATTTTGTGCACTGATAATTGCCGATGAACGTGAATATTTTCAAGTTATTTTGCCCTGACCGAAGCCTAGAGCATATTGCTCCTCACCCTATGGACTTACACGGCCATTGTTTTTGATCTTTGACTTCGTACATATTCTCAAATCGATCCGTAATAACTGGCCAAATAAAAAGTCTATAATAAAACATATCCTGATTTTGAGGAGATTCATGTTGCCAACACAGAGTTTACGACGAGATTCGAAAACTGTACAAGAGTGACCAACACTCATTTGCAAAATTAGCTCCAAGGTTAACTTCTAAAGCTTGTTGACTTCAACATATGAAAGACAAAATGTTAGTTTAGCCTTAAGGATATTTGATGAATCAACCGCTGCAGTATTGAATGTTAACCATCAATCGCGATACAAACTTTCTGCAAATTCATACACCGCAGACTTTATTAGCATTATGTGAAATTTTCAATATCAATATTCCTAATATAAAGATATCCTTCTCAAAGATGATTTTTCAATTCCATTAGCCAACCATTATACCAGATTTAGTTTCCTTCAACGTGCGGTTTATTGGGCTGAGTGTTGGCGAGCCATGCGTGACAAAAACGGTAAATTTTAAGTCTTCAATCTTTACCAGTTGTATTGGGCTTCAGTCTATTATTAACCATCTCACTGAATTTTTGAAATTGTTTAGCATTCTTAAATTATTCTCTAAGCCTGTAGGAGAGATGATTTCTCACGAGAATTTCTTAGAATCATGCTCATTTTCTTGTAATCAAGACCTTCCGCCTCTTTCAACTTGGAGACGTATCTTTCGGGATGCCGCTAGAGACTGCAATCAAGCCGAACTAGCATTGGGAACAGCACAAAACCTATTATATGTATTCTTTCATAAATCAAATAAACAAGCGCGCTTCGCTTGCTTGCGATGCGCGGCTGGCGGACACTTTGTGTCCTCCGGAGGCTCCCTTCGGTCGCCTACGGTCAGCATTGATTAATTATATGGGAGATAACATCTCTAAATGCATCTGCCGTACTGTTATAATCGATATCGCTCAAAAATCACTAAAATTATCAATTTTTAAAATTTTTGATGAGTAATGATGACGTCATAACAAAGTGATGAATCATCATTTTTTGATGATAGTTACATCATGCGTGAGATATGTTAGTATACAGATTCGATTAAAATTTCAGCCTTCTATCTCCTATAATGGCTGAGTTATGCCCGAATAACTGTGTTGCTTAACTTTTAAAAATGTGACAATGACGTCATAATTCCATGATGAGTCGACATTTTGCTCTGAGCTCAGAACTTAGTGGAGCCATAGCCAAAAGACTCCCACATGCCAAAAGTCAGCTTTTTCTGCCCGGCAGTTTCTTCAATCATTTCGTTACAGATATATATATATATATATACACAAACAATAATCGAGTTTTAATAGTAAGGATAACTCGAGCTATTTTCCAAAGTTTCTACATCCAATCCTGAATTCGATGAATTTGTTCGCAAGTTGATGGATGTTGCACTTACTCGGTGGTTGTCATACAGTTATGCTATTAGATTACTCAAAATATAAATTACTGAAACATTTTAACAAATTACTACTATATTACAATAAAATAGTGTTATATTGATTCAATCAAAATATTAGGCGTATATTCGAGACTAAGAGGAAATTTAGGAGCACATCTGAGAAAAGTTTTATAAGGCCCTGCTTCCTTTATAGCTGGTTATTCAGTGTCTGCCTCTTACAAACATTCAAATAAATGTCAATCTTGTCTCTCAGTTCTCACAGAAAATAAATAAATGGAGATTGAAGAAAAGTGAAACCTAATTAAATATTTTTGTCCCTATTTTTGTAGGAAGATTTTGTTCCTGTTTATTTACCAAACGCTATTCCTTCTCATATAATTGGATGCTATTCCCCCAATGGAAAATCTTGGCACGTCACCACTTGTTTCACATATGAACTTCACACAATTTGCACTTTTGAAATTCTAATATGTTTAATTTCGATTTAATTGAATTGGATAAAATTTGAAAGCTAACCACACCATTAATCTGCAATGCTACACTGAAGAGTGTCTTCATTATAAATAAGTCTCAAAATAGCTCTAATATATACCACCTATTCGTAACCTTTAGAAATTTGAGGAAAAACACATTATAGTTACTTTGTTGCATACTACGTATGCACTTATTTGGTCTATAGTTAGCAAATTTAATTATTGGGATAGATATATAAATTACTAAATATAAATTTATAGAATAATACGTAGACAGTATAAAATGTAAAACATTGATATATTCGATTCTAGTTTCCAGGATAACATTATACAAAGATTATATTACTTATGTTGGATACATAATAGATAACACAATAATATGTATTCTACTCCCCCTGCCCAATAATAGAATAGATAAGTTTGTGCTCTACACAATATATTATACTACAGTGCCTGGTCAAATGTATTGGAACACCATATTGCTTTTCATAATTAATGCTACTAAAATGAGTCTATCCATGAAGGCCAATTCATTAAAATCAAATTCGAAACCTACTCTCGAGTTGCTCAGTTTAGAAGTTTTCTATTTATCAATAAACCTGAATTAGTTTACACCATCTTGATTCCACTTGTTCCTATAATATCTACTGGTCATAAGAAGTAAATGACACAGAGTGATGCAGATGCTAGTAATATCACTTTGGAAAGGATTATCTTTTGGAAGCTTCTAGATTGATTTATTCGAGTGTGTATATTTCGAACTTGATGTTAGATTTCATTAACCTTGGTGATTATAATTGTTTGGCGTCCACAGTTAGACCCATTTAATTAATACTTATGATGCAAAGCATAATGGTGTTCCAATACCTTTGGCCTTATCGTTATCTTCAACGTAAATACCTATTACCTATTATACCCTGGTTTTCGCCCACTGTGTGGTTCTCTTTACATAAGTACCTCAGAATTTTACGCAACAACATACGAATATATTGCAAAATACTTCCTTTACTTTAAGCTATGAATAAACTTCATATCCAGTTAGAAATGTAACACCCTCAACTTGAGTTGTTAAATTAGAAATATTTATGAATTCTAACTGCGCGACATGATATTCTAAATCAACAGTATTACATCTCCATCCTGATCATTGGAAATGGAAAATGTGTTTAGATATTCCAAAAAGTGTTGTTTTACTCCTGGTATCACAAGAATGGGTCTTAATATTGAATGATTTAAGAATGCTAGAAAGCTGTAGTCTTTGCTCAGACTCTAAGCTTTGACAATAGGTAATCTGATGATGGGACTCAGACATTTGTCTATAGAGAACAAATTGTGTTCTAAGGTATCGTTTTGGATCCTTGATGTTAAATGGTACTGCGTAATTAGTACAAAGTGTTTTAAGGAGTAAGGGTAATGCTGTGCAGGTGTGTTTGAAACTGGTGAACAACCAGTATACCACCTCTTGTAAAAATACCAAACGAGTATCATTCTGATATAGTGGTGCACACAATTAATCATTAAAACGGATATTTTCCCTACCCAATTCACACATTAAACAATTTCATACATAATTAATTAATTGCAAAAATCGACAGTCTGGCTCTTTGTTACAGTATTATTTGTAATATTGGAAGCAAATAAACCATTTGAAGTTGATTCAATTAAAACTCTTTAAGGCCAAATTTACCCTTTGTCCTTTCAAAGCTAAAAGATCAACAAGCTTTCGAAGTTATTTCGGTGCTCGATTGAAGATATTGCTTTAATCAGATTTTAAAAAGTTCTAATTTCTTCAAAAGCAGAACTGCATATCTTTGGATAAAAAGAAGTAGATAAAGAAGAGGCGTCAATAGATAGTTTATCTAGAGATATGCAAATTTTATGATTACTTAGGTCATTTCAAAAGTACTGATCACAATTGATTTTTGACAGCTAGTGTGTATCTAATGCACCAATTTAATATAATCCAGATAGCATTACCCATTCTCTCCTAATATCTAAAAGAAATTTTAAGATAGTATAAGTATTTTCTTTTAATTATCATTTCAATCTTGTCAGTTTTGGCTACTTATACATTTATGGCTTCAAAATCGTCAATTATTGAGCAAGAGCAAAGGGCGTATATCAAGTTTCGTTCATTGCTAAAAGATTCGAACAGGAATATCCAAAATGATCTCGTGGAAGTTTGTGGAGATCAAGCACTTGCTTATTCCACGGTTAGAAGATGGGCTCAACTATTCAGAGAGGGAAGAGACAGCATTGAAGCTGAGCCTCGGAAAATTTGTTTTTTTTTGCAGAGGTGTGAAAATTTCGCTTAGATTTTCGAACTTAATCCTAGATTCATCATTTGATACCTACATGCCAATTTTCGTATCTCTACGACTTGCCAATTCTTCAAACAATTCGGACAAACAAAAAAAACAAAAAAATCCTAGCATTTTAATATATAAGATGTTTAAGAAGAGTATTATAATTTCAGGATGACTTCATTTATGCGTTTTCATCCTATATATACACTATCTTTCTGGAACCCAAACTCATTTATTTTGTAGAATTTTTTTCAAAATCCCAGCAAATATATATCACAGTACACTAATATATTCTGATATACTTCTGAAATTAGTTATGCAAATATACAAGTATGCGCATATATTTTAGTGTTGTAATTCTTGAGTATTTGTTAAAAGATTCAGCAAGATTTAGGTTCTGAAAAAATAGTCAGATTTATCAAGGAAAAAATTATTTTTGATATAATACTTGTATAATATTACTTGAGTTTAATCCTAGCTAGTAGTCCTAATTATTAATTAACCTATTACTTTAAAATAGGAAGTATAAAATTGTGAATTTTAAGAGCAAAATTACAATTTTTGCATTGTCATTTTGTGCTGAAGTCAATTATACACTTTATTCAGGCTTTTAAAGCCTACTATACTATCTTGCTGAATCGTTAAACAAATACTAAAAGAATACACAACTAAATGAAATTTATATACATGAGTTTTTAGTAGTAGATATTTAAGAATACTACATTAAGTTTCGACAAAAATGAGTTTGAATTCCAGAAAATGTGATGTTTAACCGCATGCTATGGTAGAGTAATTCAAGATAGTATATATATAGGATGAAAACGCGTAAATGAAGTCATCATGAAATCATAATACTCTTCCTAAACATATGTTTAATATTATGTTAAAGTTCACTGCTAATAATTTTTGGGCATACTGTAAACTGGGCTGTCCCAGGCAAGAGGAGATATCCGAGGCATTTGCCCCAAGTTTGATTCTGCAGCCCCGAATTTCATTCGATCACCTAACTAAGCCAAAACCATAAATAGGGCCCCGGATTTTAAAATTCCTGTAACCACCCCGACTCTAAATGCCTATGCCTGCCAATCTCGGTTGGACCAGCCATAACATACTTAATTAGGTTTTAATGAATATTTTTTCTTGACGACGCAGGAATGTGCAACTTTCCGATCTCAAACCTCCTAGTACCCATCGAGTGACCCCTTGTTTTGCTCCCCTATATTCCATGAGTTCAAATAAACTTGAATGAACACTCTTCATGATCATTTAGTAGGATTTTCTGAATGCGGAATTGTCATAATTATTCAGGCGCTCCCAAAATATTCAAGCTTGCATACAAAGAATTGCCCAAACATGCCAGAGTGGCATGGGCTTAATTTTGGTTAAGGAGACCCACAAGAACTTAAAACCATCAAAAAATTTTATACTTCTCAAATTTCTTCAAAGAAATATGGACTATATATGTCGATAATTAAAAGCTATCGAATATTTGGGCCACGTCTGCAGGTTACTTAAGTTTAAACTTAATTACTAAGTATTATATACGTATATATATCCTTACTGTTAAAACTCGATTAATGTTTATGTACGTATATATATATATATATATACAGTCGACTCCGCTTAATAGGGCCACATCTGTCAGAGGACATTTTGCCCCGATTAAGCGGAGGACCCTATTAACCGAAAATATTTTGTATTAGCTTATATGTGTGAGAACTATTCCGGTCCTGCCAAAAGTGGCCCGATTAAGCGGCTGACCCGATTAAACAGTGGCCCTATTAAGCGGAGTCGACTGTATATCCTTACTATTAAAACTCAATTAATGTATATTTATTTATTTATTTATTTATTTATACATACAGTCGACTCCGCTTAATAGGGTCACATCGGTCAGAGGACATTTTGACCCGATTAAGCGGAGAACCCTATTAACCGAAAATAATTTGTACTAGCTTCTATGTGTAAGAGCTATTCCGGTCCTACCAAAAGTGACCCGATTAAGCGGTTGACCCAATTAAACAGTGGCCCTATTAAGCGGAGTCGACTGTTATATATATCTGTAACGAATTGATTGAAGAAACTGCCAGGCGCAGAAAGCTGATTTTTGGTATGCGGGAGTCTTTTGGCTATGGCTCCACTAGGTTCTGAGTTCAGACGAAAATGTTGACTCAGCATGGAATAATGACCTCATTGTCACCTTTTTTACAATTATAAATTTCAGTTTTCGACCATAACTCAGCCATTTTAAATGATAGAAGGCTGAAATTTTGATAGAATGTGTATATTACCATATCTCACATACGATACAACTATCATTAAAAAATGATGACTCATCACTCTGTTATGATATCATCATTACGCATCAAAAGTTTTAGAATTGACAAATTTGATAATTTTTGAGTTGTATCGATTTTAGCAGTAAATCAGACATATTTAGAGATGTTATCTCCCTTATAATTAATCAATTTAACCCCAGGCGACCGAAGGGAGCCTCCGGTGGACACAGAGTGTCCGCCAGCCGCGCAGCAAAAGCAAGCGAACCGCGCTTGTATACGTATATCCTTCTTATTAAAACTCGATTAATGTTTGTCAGTGTATATAGCACAGTAGAACCCGGATAAGATGTACCCCTCCTGGAAGCGAAAAAAAGTACGTATTATCCGTAAGTACGTACTAACCGAGTTGATAATATATAGGAATCTATATATTAAATGAATTTTGTTCAGAAAAATCAGTACGTACTAAGCCGAACTACATCGTATCACGAGTACGTACTAACCGAGTTCTACTGTATATATATATATACACTGCCCTACCAAAGTATTCGTACACCTCAATATTTCCCATTAATATAGTACTAAAATGGCTATATTAAAGAATGATCATGCAGTTAAAATATAAGAGATATAGTATATTTGATTTCAGATTCGTATTCTACGCATTTGAATTACCTATTTTCGAAGTTTCAAATCAATTGCTAATTGCCAAGGTTAAAATTCCCGACCTGTCCCACCATGTACCACTTTTCTAGAGTCTCAACCACTGTAGCAGATGGTGATACAGGGTAGCACAGGATGATAAATTTCGGCATAGTTAAAACTTAATTGATTTGAAAACTCTAAAATAGGTAATTCAAATGCGTAGAATACGAATCTGAAATCAAATATACTGTATCTCGTCTAGTTTAACTGCATGACAGTTCAGTAATAGACGCATTTAGTACTATTTTAATGGGAAATATTGAGGTGTACGAATACTTTTGGTTGGGTAGTGTATATGTCTGTAACGAATTAGTCGTGATCCGGGGGACCGAAGGGAGCCTCCGGCGAACATAAAATGTCCGCCAGCCGCGCACCGCAAGCAAGCGAAGCGCGTGTATATATACAAGCGCGCTTCGCTTTCTTGTGCTGCGCGGCTTGCGTGCACTGCGTGTCCACAGAGTTACCCAGTGGGTGCTTGGAGATATTAGAGAAACAATACGTCTCATTCTTGCCCTCTACCAAGTATGCTGAATTTTCATTTGTCTGCAGTTACATTAATGAAATCAGAACTGTAGCAGAAAATTTAAGTTCGTTATAAATATAATTTACTTCGCATTAAGTCAACTAATCCTGAATGTAAGGTCAATTTGAATTCACAAAGTTCACATTACTAAAGATTATTATACTTGATTAATCAACCAATTTCAGTCCATGTCGTTAATAACAATTAAAGTGTGTTATATGTATAATCAATCAATTTGATCATAAAATAACTATTAACAGTCAAATTATAGACTCAAAATAGCTGTATTCAATCATTTCTATGATTTAGAGTCGTGTAAATCGCATTATAATAGTCTGATAATTGATTGGTTCTCACATGAACCAATGAATTTCAATCACAAATAGTCCTTTTGATTGTATGCATAGTCACTACTGTTTGATCCCCAATGTATTTGTATTATAAAAGAAACGAATTTCATTGGTCAGCACAATTTGTCACCTATCTCGGCGAGGTGTGAAGATTTCGCTTAGATCTTCGAACATAATCGTAGATTCATTATTATTTACCTGTGTGCCAAATTTCACATTTCTAGCACCTCCCAGTTCCTCAATCATTTCAGGACAGAAAAATATATAAGATATACAGCGCGTTCTGAAGTTATTGGCAGTGAATTAAATTAGATGTAATTCAATATCTATTTAAAGATTGATCACTTTTTTGAAAATAACTATTTATTCGGGACTCCTTCTAAAATATATGGAGAAACTATTGTATTGCTAATAATTTATTCTTTTGCCATTTCCTTTTACACATAACCAAATTCTTTTGTCCATGCTTAGACAAAATGGCTGTAAAAAGTCAAGATCAAATGTGTCCCATACCTCCAAAACACCTTCCTTCAACTCATTTGTGCTGGTGAATCTCTTTTTGAGGAGTCTTTTCTTCATTACAGCCCAAATATTCTCAATTGGGTTGAGATCGGTGCTATTAGACGCCCAGTCGATCTAGTGGGGGACAAATTCCTTTCCAAGTCCTTGCTGCCTTTCCAGTGTAGATAGGACTGTTATCCTCTTGTAATACCTATTGATTTCCATATACATAAGACATTAGCTTTATGTATAAGACACTCATTTAATACGGTTTTATATCCTTCCTGGTTGAAGTTTTCAGTGAAAACTTTGAGGTTCGTTTTACCCATTTCCGAAGTCCCACCCCAAATATGGAGCTTCGATGGATGTTTGAAGGTTGGCAGATTGATAGGCTGTCCTTTCTTTGTCCATGCATGGAACTTGCCAGTATTCATCCATATAGAGCAGGGGTCGGCAAACTTTCCAGCCAACGCGCCAAAATAGACAAATTCCATAATATGCGGGCCAGATGGGATGCCATTGAAAACTCGTTTAGATTTTTGTATTTTATCGACTGATTAAATACCACTATTATATTACGGAATTAGATTTTAGAATATTTATTTGTTTATGATAATTATTTTGCATTGTAAAATTAGACAATCAAAAAATATTAATGTTAATGAGATGGATGCTGCTGCCCTGCTTTGGATAATGCCTCTATGTCTGGTTTTAGGTTAGAGGTTGCCAATCGTAGCACACTATCTAGGTGATTTTCGCTTAACCGTGTGCGCAACTTGCTTTTACGTATTTCATCTTTGAGAAGAGTTGTTCACAAACGTATGTACTCCCAAAAAGAACTGCAACCTCCTTTGCATGTTTCACTAGTGAAGGAAATCTTTGAGGAATGTTGATAGAATTCGAGTAAAGGTACCTCTCGAAATCTTGATTTGAGCTCACTTGAACTTTGGAGCTCAATCAGTTCCATTTGTAAATTTTCTGGGGAGTCACATATTTCAACATCAAATACGGCGGCGAAGTAGCTAAAATACTTACGATGCTCATCCATATCTGCAAATCGAGTGTTAAATTGCTCTTTCAGATCAGATATGAATTTGGCGTAATATGAAACATCACATGATTGGTGTGAGCGAAGTGTAGGGAAATGAACACAATTACTCTCTTTCAATTGAAGCTCCCATAGTTGTAACTTAACTTCAAATGCATAAATGTGTTCATAGAGGACATTGATGAACTGATTCATTCCTTGCATTTTCGAATTTAGCATATTTAGATGATTAGTGATGTCCACCAGAAAGGCAAAATCTGTCATCTATTTCGCATCACTGAGCTCTGGAACTTCCATCCCTTTTTCCCTCAAAAGAATGGTCAATTCAGCTCTCAACTGGTAAACTCTTTGCAACATTGCACCTCTACTTAACCAGCGCACTTCGCAATCATATAACAAATCGTCATATTGGTTATCCATCTCTTCTAACATATGTTGAAATTGACGATGATATAATCCTCTTGCACGCACAGAATTCACAATTTTTATTACTACTACTCGCATTACTTCCTGCATCTTCAGAGATTTTGCGCACAAGGCCTCGAGATGGATTATACAATGTGTTCTTACCAGTTTTCTTTCAATGCCAGCATTTCTCATTTCTTTTTCTATCAAAGAAACCACTCCCTTTACCTTTCCAACCATAGCTGGAGCACCATCTGTCGTTACCCCACAAATATCACTTAGATTTAAGCCCAGGCTACCCATGACACTCATGATTCCTTGGAATATATTCTCACCAGTAGTGGTATCCTTTAGTGAAACCAAACCTGCCAATTCTTCTGTAATGTCAAACGTTGCATTGATTCCTCTCACAAAAATTGCAACCTGAGCAATATCAGTCGCATCAGTGCTCTCATCAAGTGCAATTGCATAGAATTCAAATTGTTGAGCACGCTCTGGTAATGTTGTCCTGATATCTGAAGACAACTCTTCAATTCTTCGAGTAACGGTTCTTGCAGACAGACTAATCTTACCAAAAAAGATCTCTTTTATCTGGACATAAAATATCAACCACAGTTAGAAGACACTCCTTCACAAATTCACCATCAGTGAAAGGTTTCATTCGATTCCCAATGAGTTCGCTAACAGCAAAACTAGCACGTGTAGTATTATTTAACTCAGAAATATGCTGTAAGAATTTACTCTGTTGTTCAGTTAAAGACCTTTGCAGAGATTCGATCATACTCCTTCGCGCGGCACCAGTAAGAAAATCGAAATTTCCGAATGCTCCGTCTGGTAGTGTCGCTTCAAATTGGACTCTTTTATCACAGCAAGAGATACAGCACATAAAAGGCAGGTGGGCAATTTTCCCTGCATTATAAAAAATACTGCTCCGTCCAACTTTCCTTGAATACGCGATCTTCAAGATCTACTTTCCGTTTTTTAGATGCTGATGCCATTATTTAATTCACAATGAATTTGAAAATTTGATCTAAGTATTGAAACTTCTATTGATATATTTATCTAAACTTATGTACATACTAGTATAGTATATTATGCTGAGATCAAACCCAAATAGTGTCAGAATACACTTGTGTGGCATCACTAACACACTCATTTATCTTTCCATTAATTCATTCTTTCAAATATGGCCTCCAAATTGCCGTAGAGGCCATAATAAGTGTTTACAAAACAATTGTCGTAGAGGCCATTATAAGTGTTTCTGGAACAATTTTGGATTATATTTGAAAAAGCCTGAAAAGTAGAATAATTTCTGAGAGAGTCGAAGGACAGATAAAATCACCTCGCGGCCCGTAGTTTGCCTACCCTTGATATAGAGCATTCATCAGTCAAGAACACTTAGACCAGTCCGACTCCACAGCTTTTCTTTCAAGAATGGTAGGAGTTAGGATAAAATGTATATTATAAATGTTAAATATGGATGTTACTGAATATTACATTAACTCACATCATGGCGCAGCAATACTTATATAATCCACGTTTTATGGCAAAGTATATCATACAACTACATTAGTGGCAGAAAAAGAAGCAAGAGTAGAAGTGTAGTCCCATTTTTTGTTTGGTTAGAGAGTATAATACTACGTTACCAATTCAGGAATTTGGAAACAGAATCTGTTTTGTTTGTTTGTTTTAATTTCATTTGTAATTTTTATTAATGTATGTATAGTATATTTTTGTATGTTGCTCTCTACATTTTTTAAATATTTTAGCTTGGTCTAACGATGGGATGCAGCTTGCTTTTCCAACAAAATCTGGAGATATATTTATTTCTTACCTTTCCCCAACCAATTTGAATTATTTGAATTATATCATTGATTCACGATATTCATTCATATTACTCCAGGATCTAAATACCAATACTGTAGAAACTTATGATTTTGCAACCCGAATCATTCAGGTTAATGTTCATTTTATTTCATGTAATAATTTTATCCTTATGAATGTTACTGCTAAATATGTTCCGTAGGCACCAACCATTTTATGTATTTTCAACCTGCAATAATTATCCCATCTAAATTACTTTGACTAATAATTTTGTTCAAGCATTTTGGAACCATATTTATAGTGCTAATTATTTGTATGTTAAGGTTAAAAACGCCGCCGGGTGAAATTAAGAAAGAGCAATAGAGCACACTTTTCGAAGAATTGATGTTGAAATATGTAGTTCTATAACATAATCGCTTTCACTTTTTTTAATCTAAAACGCCCGATTGGTTAAATAGCTGTCAAGTGGAATTTTTCACAAAAATCATCTACCTTAATAACTCTAACACACAGCATCCAATTTTAAATTGATGACAAGCTTTATTGTTGATCTTCCCATCTTTTCATTTATGTAAATTGTATTTTATTTGAATTATTTGATTTAATACAGATGAATCATCATTTTCTGAGTATATCGGGATAATAAATATATTACGAAATACAAACTAAGTAAAAAAAGGTCTCCAAAGGTCATTTAGGGGTTTGCTTTGATATCCTGTTCGTCCAAAATAGGCCTTTTATTGTCATTACAGTGGAACCTCCATAATCCGACATTCAATGGAGGACAAAAAAAATGTCGGATTTGCAAATTATCGGATTATCGAATAACCTCCATAATCCGACATTTGTGGAAAATCAGCAAAATGTCGGATTATAGAGGTAAAATAACCTCCACAATCCGACAATATTTGACAGACGAATAATTTGGCTGGTCAAAGAGGTAAAATAACCCCTCCATAATCCGACATTTTTGGATAGACGAATAATTTGTCGGATCATGGAGGTAAAATAACCTATAATCCGACGTTATTTGATAGACGAAAAAATTGTCGGATTATACAGGTCGAATTTGCATTACTGTAAAATCATTAAATTGTCGGATTCCGGAATAGCGAGGTGTCGGATTATAGAGGTTGTTTTCTATAGAAAAACGATCCGTGAACAGAAATAATGTCGGTTTAGAGAAATGTCGGATTACAGAGGTGTCGGATTACGGAGGTTCAACTGTAGCATGCACTAATACTTAAATATCTAGATATATGTTTTCATTTATGCAATCCAAACAACCTTGGAGATTATCACTCGCACACAATATTAGGGAATTGACAATCAAATCCTGAACTGAAGTATTCTGATCTATTTCCCCCCGTTTAGATTCTATCTTAGAGGCCATCATTATTCTGTATTTGAGTAATACGGGGTCGCACTGAGTTGACAATCTTACTAGTATGTCTTTAGTGTTCGTTTCAAAATTCAATTTTCTTGATAGATGTTCACTAATTTTTCGAACATACTTATTCAACGCTTCTAGACCCTCCTCTGAAA
The DNA here is from genome assembly GCA_963281255.1 of Aphrocallistes beatrix. Classification (NCBI taxonomy): domain Eukaryota; kingdom Metazoa; phylum Porifera; class Hexactinellida; order Sceptrulophora; family Aphrocallistidae; genus Aphrocallistes; species Aphrocallistes beatrix. The sequence goes on from OY725493.1 coordinate 3,613,439, forward strand.
AGTTTTTAAAGCCAAAACCCTTGTTGCACGTTTCTATGAGTTATGGCGAGTGTGCCAATAATTTGCAAAGTGAAGGTGTGATATTCGCCCATTGAAATCTTACCACTATTAATTCGTAGGTTTCCTTGCACAATTCATTATTTTAATTGTATCCACTTTATGATTACTATTAAACACTCCTAAAATTGCAGAGAGATTGCATTGGATAATTTTAACCATTTCTCCATCCTGTTCATTCATTGTAGATGTAGCCTATTTAATGAAGTTGTGTTTATTTAAAAAACACTCTCGCGCTACATTTCCGGTTGTTGTAGTCTCTCCATCACAGGACGGAAGATCGATTTTAAACCCAGTTTTCTCTGCGATTAAAGATCTCATCCTTTTCATGCTTTACTATATTGAAGGGGATGATGGAGACTAGTTATTTAATCCAGCATCGAGGTGATAGATTAGCAACATAAACCATCTAAAAACGCATAGATAACTATGGAGAGGTGAGGCCGAGATTATATCCTTATCCGGTTAAGGTAGGAAGGCAGGACTTCTCCAAAATTTCGTTTATATAGTAATCTGTATTTACAGATTGTTTGGGAGGAAGAAAATGGAGTTCCGAGAGCCCAGAGCCGCTCACCATCTATAGTATCGTATAGTATCTTTACTTACTCTCTGTAATTTTTCGAAACGATACAAGCAAGTTTTCGTGTAGACTGCCAACGTTTGCCAAGAGATTTTCTGATAATGATTTTAGGAACGCGAGAAAGCCGTGTTGGACGCCCAGACCGAGGTTTGTTCGCCATGGATTTACCTGATAGAATCTTCGTTTTCCAATTCCAAACAGTCTTAACTGTAAGTCATGGATAGTTGACCATATTTGCTACCCCATAGGAACAAAAGAAAGTTAAAAGGACAAAATTATATAACTATTAGGAGTCTGAAAATAAAGTACCAAAAAAACCCGAAAGAAAAATCTGCAATAAAATCAAGTTATACAATATCGAAAATCGAGTGGTCTTATGTTTCTCGCATAATGATTAGAAACGACTTTCAAAATTTTCTGCCTTCTATTTCAAACCCATTTTAGCTTTTTTTTTATGCGTCAAAAACAACTCGATTTTTTTTCAGTTTCTTTTTACAAATCAAAATAGCTCCAGTCAAATTAATTCGATTAGTTGATAGACCACTCAATAATACAAGGAAATCAATGATGCAAACATTTTTTGCATTCCCTTTCACGTTAGGCAAAGTTTTTCGAGGTCGGTATCCTTAACATTTTATTTATTATCAAAATAGAGTAAATGCATTACAATGATATCTCTGTGAGCCATCTCATTTCATTCAAGCATCCTCAAGTTAGCTTATATTGATGTTTTTTATGCTTATATGAATGGTTTATATGCTTATATGACCTATGAATGGTGCTGGTGGAATAATTTTTCTGTTTTGAATATTCAGTACTTATTTCTCTGTAATACTATGCTAATGTCATCATGAGCATATCATGATTACACAGCAAATATCTAAAAGTCATTTTTATTGTTATGGTATTTCATGTATCAAATTAGTTCAAACATAGCCTACTGTATATAAGGCCTCACAGTAACTTGCGGATTTGGGACTAGGGATGCGGTAGAAGATAGTTGAACTAATACATGAGCTGCCTTAAATCATTAACAAAGCACAATAGAGCTTAGGAATGTACCAGCATATATAAATATGATGTCAAAGTACCCATATCCGTTGTTAAAATTAGTTTAGTGACCATATAGTTGCGCAATAGGTTATATTTGTGACAAATTTGGTGATTTTAAGAGGTCGTTTAAGGGCACTTCTAAGTGTTTTTATTATAAAATATTTCGCATAGAACTGAGATGTGAATGAGTTTACGTATACGAAAAAATTGGATTTTTTCATAGAATGTTGCTACATTCCAGTGTTGCTATGGAAACGTGTTTTGGTCAGTTGAGGTTATATTTTGAAAATCGCGATAGCTAGACATTCAAATGTAATTCCATTTGATAGCAAATAGACTACTTCCTATTAATTAACCCTAAGATGCATCTGGGATTTTTCTATTTAAGGAAACTACCCCAAACTTGTATGGCTTCCCTACTAAAAATAGCTTAAACCGGAAATGAGTAAGCAAAATTCCTAGGCAACGAGGGGTTAATTAAGTGATAATATTATTTCGACGTCTAAATTCAATGGTTTACGAGACATTCATCAAATTACCAAATGTAACCAATATGATAAATTGTCTAATAACTCGTAAACCATTGACTTTAGACGGATAAATTATACTATCACTTAATAGGAAATAGTATATTTGCAATCAAATGGACTTACACCTGAATGTCTAGCTCCTGCTGTTTTCAAGATATGACCCCAACTGACCAAAACACGTTTCCATAGCAACACTGGAATGTAGCAACATTCCATGAAAAAATTCCAAATTTTTCGTATTAACCCATTCATATCTCAGTTCTATGCGAAAAATTTTATAATATAAAAACTTAGAAGTGCGCTTAAACGACCTCAGAAAATCACCAAATTTGTCACAAATATAACATATTGCTAGGGCATTAGTCGATCCTCAAAAAAAGGATCTAGATCCAGATCCCGATCCTAACTTATAAAAGGATCTTCGATCCGATCACGATCCTAATTTTATTAAAGGATCTTCGATCCGATCACGATCCCCAAAAAGATCCTTTCAATAATAGTCAGAGGACTATCATTTTAGTACAGCTCCTGGAAGGAGATGCCTTATGGCATGGATGCCGTGCAATGTCAGTCTGCGGCAGCCTGGACGTACTTAGTGCTTAAGTTAGTGTTCAAACCATAAAACACATTTTTTTAAAATATTTAATCAACATAAATTTCGACACTTTCACCTCCAACTTGGGGATTAAAAAGAAAAAGGATCGGATCCCAGTGTCAAAAAATCCCGATGGAAATTCTATAGTAGAAACATGAAAAAAACAATCTGCAGCAAAATATGTCAAAAAATACGATTGTCAAAAAAACCCAGTGTAAAAAAATCCCGGTTTCGACTGTATAAACAAATATTTCTTTTGCTATAGCTCCACTAAGTTCTGACCTCAGACGAAAATGTTCACTCATCACGGAATTATAACCTCATTGTCACCTTTTTTATTATTAGAAAATTTCAGGTTTTCCATTATAACTCAGCCATTTTGTGGGATAGGCTGAAATTTTAATAGAATATGTATACTCGTATTTATACATCTCAAATATGAGACAACTTTGATTAAAAATGATTACTCCTCAACTATTAAGAAAGCATCAAAATATTTAAAAATTGACAAATTTTGTGATTTTTCGAGTAATATCAATTGTAACAGTAAGACAAGATTTAGAGATATTATCTGCCTTATAATTAATCAATGTTAGTATAGGCTCCGAAAGGGCGCCTCTGGTGAAAACTGTGTCAGCCAGCTGCGCAGCGCAATCAGCGAAGCGCGCTTGTAGTGAATAAACTGAAATTACTATTGTATGTTTGTTAACTATTCAGCAATAAAAATGATATAGTCAACTCCACTTAATCAGGACACCCCTAAATTGGAACAAGTCTCCAAGAACGCAATGGTTCCCTTGTATAGATGCTAGTACTAGATTCCATTGGTTAATTGAGGAGCTCCGCTTATTAATCGAGACAAGCGCTATTCGCTTGCTTGCGCTGCGCGGATGGCGGAATTTATGTCCACCGGAGGCTCCTTTCGGTCGCCTGGGATCAAATTGGTTAATCATAAGGCAGATAACATCACTAAAAATGTCTAACTTAGTGTTAAAATTGATAGTATCACTCGAAAAATCACCAAATTTGTCAATTTTAAAAATTTGATCCCTAATGATGACGTCATAACACTGTGATGTGTAATCATTTTTTGATGATAGTTATATCATATGTGAGGTATATTAATGTACACATTCTATTAAAATTTCAGCCTTCTATTACTTAAAATGGCTGAGCTATGGTTGAAAAACTAAAATTTCTATTATAAAAAAGGTTACAATGACGTCATAATTCCATAATCAGTCGACATTTTCGTATGAGCTCAGAATTTGGTGGAGCCATTGCCAAAAGACCCCCACATGCCAGAAATCAGCTTTCTGTGTCTGGCAGTTTCTTCAATCAATTCGTACAGATATACTATATACTATATATATACTATGTATATACTTATATACACATTAATCAAGGTTTAATAGTAAGGATATATAAATGGGATTGTTACAGCTAGTGAGATTACCTTTTATTCTTTTACAAGTTTGCTTCGCTTCCTTGCGCTTTGCGGCTTGTGGACACTGGGCGGCTAGCAGTTTCAAAGAAACGATTGATTGTTTTCTTCTAATTTCCATTAAAAACTTTTTACTTATCTACAGTGAATCATGGATTCAAGACTGGAAAAGGAAAATTAGATCCATAATGAAGAGAATTCGAAATCTAAACCCCTAAAAACAAATCTAAAAAGTTCAAAGCTAGTTTCCTGCATGTTTTTAAGATCTATTTATATCAATTAACTAAGTCTTATTTAATTATATACAAAAGTAAACAAATTAGTCATCATATATATGCCATGATATGAATTTCGAAATACACTGCCCTACCAAAAGTATTCGTACACCTCAATATTTCCCATTAATATAGTACTAAAATGGCTATATTAAAGAATGATCATGCAGTTAAAATATAAGCGATATAGTATATTTGATTTCAGATTTCAAATCACGTTTCAAACAAGTTTCAAATCAATTGCTAATTGCCAAGGTTAAAATTCCCGACCTGTGCCACCATGTACCACTTTTCTAGAGTCTCAACCACTGTAGCAGATGGTGATAGGTGACACAGGGTAGCATAGGGTGATAAATTTCGGCATAGGTAATTCAAATGCGTAGAATACGAATCTGAAATCAAATATACTGTATCTCGTCTAGTTTAACTGCATGACAGTCAGTAATAGACGCATTTAGTACTATTTTAATGGGAAATATTGAGGTGTACGAATACTTTTGGTAGGGTAGTGTTTATCTCCCCAAAATCCCATTTCAACATAAGCTAGTCCCTAGTCTATTTTTGGAATTTTGCTACTACAAGCGCGCTTTGCTTGCTTTCGCTGTGCGGCTGGCAGACACATTGAGGGTCCTTGAACGCTTAGTCTCACATTGATTAATAAAGGTAGATAACATCTCTAAAAAAGTTTTTCTTGCTGTTATTATCGATGTCCTTAAAAATCACAAAAAAATTGTGTTTTCAGAACTTAGTGGAGCCATGGGCAACATGTCTAAAATCAGCTTTCTGTGCTGGCAATTTCTTCAATCAATTCGTTTCATATATTTACACTGTCTGGTCAAAAGTATTAGAACACCATATTGCTTTACATCATAAATGATAATAAAATTGATTTATCTCTGGAGACCAATCGATCGAAACCACCCGAGTCAATGAAATAAAAATATCAATTTTGAAATCTACACAAGAACTAATCATTCTAGAAGCTTCTTATACATAATCCTTTCCAAAGCGTAAATACCAGCACTGTATCATCTTGTGCCACTTTCCACTTGTTATAACCATTATATACACTCCCTGGACAAAAGTATTCGTACACTCCAATATTTTCCATCCAAATTGTTATAGCACTAATCCATAGCATTCTATATACTAAGGCAATGGCAGTCACCAAAAGATTTGTACCATGGATTGGTTAAATACTTCAAAACCAATAATCTTGATATTGTTAATATTTCAATTTCCCATTAATTTAAGCATTCACCCACCCTGACAAACTAACTATTATGTCAGAACAATTAAATGAGATATATTATTTGAATTTTCAATGAACATAGTCGAATTAATTAATACTCAATACATACAAAATATCAAAAGAATAGTTACTCACAATATTGAGACTTGAGAGACAGACTTGACTTAGCTTGAGGGACAGACTTGCTTAGCTTGAGGGAAAGACTTGACTTAGCTTGAGAGATAGACTTGACTTAGCTTGAGAGACAGACTTGACTTAGCTTGAGAGACAGACTTAACTTAGCTTGAGGGACAGACTTGACTTAGCTTGACTTGAGACCTGAGACTTGAGGCAACATAAGGGAACTATATACTTCTACAAGTACTATGGAACAATCACACTCCGGCCTTTCAATAGGATATAGTCACACATTCCGGAGGTTGGTGTATCCCATGGGACACTTGTTTTTTACAAAAAATGTGCCCAAATTGCTATTTTATCATTTTTAGATCCTTATAGGGGTTCTAAACAATATTTCCGAATTTCATAACTCCAGCCGCAATATTTCTCCACTTTGAGCCACTTGCATCACCTGGTGTCGCTCTAAAAACGACACATTTTAAATGCGAAATGTCCCACAGCTATAACTTCTTTTAAAGTGCCAGATCATCTTTTTTAATGCTGAATTCATGCTCAGCACTAAATTTCCAGCAATTTGATATATATATCGACCATATTTGGAAACATTTTTGTTTGACCGTGCCTAGCAACGGCCAGGAATTTTTTCACATTCCTGACCGTTGCTAGGAAAAGGCAACCAAAATATTCTCCAAATATTGTCAATATTTATATCAAATTGCTGGAAATTTAGTGCTGAGCACGAATTCAGTATTAAAATAACGACCTGGCATAGTCAAATAAAGTTATAGATATGGGATTTCGGCGGAAACTATCGGACGTGGTCATTTTTGGGTCCCCACTGATAACTGACAACTTTTTCACACTTTTGAAGATATCATGATGTGAAAATATTTGATATCCTATATTGTGAAGTTAAGTACTACTATAAATTGTTGATTTAGGATGTTTGGATGTTATTTAATACTTGGATACAGTAAAACTAATGGAAATCAAGCTTTTCCGAAGAAAATTGCTTTGTTGCCTTTTTTTGGCACTTAAAAAATCAATTTTACAAAGGAGGAATCTTTAGTTACAAAGGTGGTAGAGTAAAAAACTCGACGGTTTTGGAAAGATCTTGTCACGTAGAACAAAATGATAGAGACAGATTTTCGATATTCTACTTAGAAAAACGTTAAAATATTTTTCGTTGCGAAAATCTGCTTCTAAATTATTGTAGCAACGAAATTGGAGATAAAAATTTTTTTGGGTTAAAATTGAAAAAATTTTTCCTATTATTTTATTTATTAACCATTTTGTGCAAGAATAATTCAGTAAAAGAGGCATAAGCCATTGGAGTTTCCTTGAATGTCCTCTATAAATTAGGTGATTTGGGGAATAAAACATTTTTTCTTGCTTCTTGAGCTTCCGAAAAGTGTATTTTTGCAGATAACTCATCGAGAACAGTTTCCACTAAAAAAATCAGGAGAAAATAATGAAACATTTTGAGTTAGTTCTGGAAGGAAACACCAACTTTAACTTAATTAGAAGTGTACAATGTTCTAGTTCCATAGTAGCACATGCCAAATGAATAATATTAGTACGAGAAGAGCCAGAATACATCTTTTAAATTTCTGCTGAGGGTGCATATGCATGTTTCTCATAGGCGTAGCTCCAGGGGTGGCAGGGGTAGCGTGCCACCCAGACCTAAATGTTATGTTGACTTGGGGTGGGTGGCATCGTCGTTAAACGACTATTCTTCCCTACCCAATTCACAATGAACATTTTCTAAACATCATTAACGAATTTCAAGAACTCAACAGTTTAGTTCTGGTCTACACTGTTCTTTTTCATGATATAAGCTAACAGTCCGGCTGAAGTTGACTACTGGAAAACCTTAAGGACCAAAACTACATTTCGCCTTTCCAACCTGACAACCAGCAGGCTTCCGATGTTAATTTGCAGCACGTTTAGATAAATTGCACTTATTTGAATGAAAAAAAATACTTATGCCCACGTTTTTGTAGTACGAGGATTGCATTTACTAAATTTGGGGAAGTCAACACTTTTTCTTAGTCTTTTAAATTCAGTCAATTGTTTCTACCCAACTTGAGTATGTATATGCATGATTCTAGAATAATTAACTACATTACTTAAGGAATCACTCACCTGGAATTTTGTTGTTCTGGTAGTATTCACACGTCTTGGAATGGCTCGATACCATTTTCACGAAGAGCACCATCTTTGGGAAATTAAAAAACTTCATGAAGTGTTCTACTCCTCTATAATTGGAAGTAGAGTCAGGCGCGAAACAAGACATCTCGTCCAAATAATGATTTATGCAATTAGTGTTGTCAAGTGAGGTATTATAAATGAGTAATAGAAATAATTCGCAAGCAAAATAATACATTATTGTAATACACTAGTGTTGTATGTGAAGTAAATACAAATATTGTGGTTACATAATATTTTCAAAATGAATATTTAAACAACCATGAACTCACAATATGAGATAATTATACAGTTGATAATAACAGTTACTTAATTAGCGGTTTTAGGATTGAAGTATTTAACCAATCCATGGTACTAATTCTTTGATGACTGCCATTGCCTTAGCACAGGGGTCGGCAAACTTTCGGACTACTAGGCCATTTCAGGGGGTCAAGAAGGCGCGGTAGGCCAGAAGAAACAAGATGTCCAAGGAAGTGCTGTTTTATTCAAAACTATATGTCGGTATTCTTTCTGACCATGAAATATAAGCAAAAGGAAAATTGATCAGCATTTATCACGCGAAGTGTTCTAATTGGACGATTGAGTATACTTTATTATACGAAATTAACGCGAATTTGTCCAAATCGCGTAAATTCCTTCGCGATAATTTCCTTGAGCGTAGATTTCCATGACCTTAAATTAATTCCTATAATTAGGTACTTTAATATATACACAGTGCAGGCCATAGAAAATGCAGGAAGTCGAGACGTTAGGCCGGACTGGAATACAAGCTAGGCCGTATCCGGCCTAAAGGCCGGAGTTTGCCGACCCCTGCCTTAGCATATATAATGCTATGTCTAATCCTTCTGTGGAGTCAATAACAATTAATCAGTAACAGATACGGGAGATCTGGATTAAATTTCGTTTCCTTCCCATTCAAATTACTTGCTTTTTAAGCTTTCAACTTAATTACTTTCCAACAAGATTAAGTATTTCCGGCATTTGCTACCCTATGCCACATGATTTATCACCATTGGATATTATGCCATTAGTTATATGAGGTGGCACAGTTTGAAAATATTTAACCTTACGAGAGATTAATCCAATGGGAAAATTAAAAATGAGTAATTTGAAGTTAAATTAAGCGTATCTCTTAAAAATTAAATGCCCTTGACTCGCTAAATAACTTAGTATTATAACTAATACTTTTGTCCAGAAACTGTGTGCATATAGATAGATAGATAGATAGATAGATAGATAGATAGATAGATAGATAGATTGATAGATAGATACTATATAGATAGAAAGATATATAGATATATAGATTGCAGTGCCAAACAATGATTTCTATTTTGAGAGTGAAGTCATATATATTGTATAGTAAAGGGTTTTAAAATTGTTTCCATTTTTTGCAGAGGTGTTAAAATTTCTGTTAGATCTTTGAACTTAATCGTAGACCAGGGGTCGGCAAACTTTTCAGCTCACGGGCCAAATTGCCTAGCCTCTACAACCCCACGGGCCGAAAGAGACATCGTCTGTCTAAAATATCATATTTTAATCCTATATTTACGTATTATTTTTCAACTTGTTATAAAAATGTCAAATAAAGGATGCATTTCATATAGTATTTAAGAGCTTCCAATAAGTATATATGTATGAAAATAATTTAATTGTCTACGTACTCGTACGTATATCCTTACTATTAAAACTCGATTGAAGAAACTGCTCGGCACAGGAAGCTGATTTTTGGCATGTGGGAGTCTTTTCGCTATGGCTCCAGTAAGTTCTGAGCTCAGACGGAAATGTCGACTCATCATGGAATTATGACGTCATTGTCACATTTTTAAAAGTTAAGCAATACAGTTATTCGAGTATAACTCAGCCATTATAGGAGATTGAAGGCTGAAATTTTAATAGAATCTGTGTACTAACATGCCTCACATATGATGCAACTATCATCAAAAAAATGATAACTCATCACTTTGTTATGACGTCATCATTACTCAACAAAATTTTAAAAATTGATAAATTTGGTGATTTTTCGTGCGATATCGATTATGGCAGTAGGACAGACATATTTTGAGATGTTATCTCCCTTATAATTAACCAATATGACCTCAGGCGACTAAAGGGAGCCTCTGGCGTACACAAAGTGTCCGCCAGCCGCGCAGCGCAAGCAAGCGAAGCGCACTTGTTACATACTAAATGCTAATGTGATGGGAGATGCTGCCCTTCTTTAGATAATTTTCTTGTGTCTGGCTGCAGGCTTGAAACTGACAATCGTAGTACGTCATCTAAATATCCATCATTTAAACGTGTTCTCAACTTGCTCTTGGTATATTTCATTCTTGAAAAGAGCTGTTCACATGCATAAGTACACTCGAACCTCTCTTATCCGGGCAGTGCCGGACCGGAGGGTGCCCGGATAATTCGAAAACATGTCTATGCACATGAGGTTATTCTATAAAGGAAAATAAACTATTCCATTGCGATTGATTAATACATTTTAAGCAGTATTTACTCCTGAATATATTAGATATCGCAAGTATCTTCCAAATTCATTATCAAATAATATTACATGATAATGATTGCTGGAATTGTGGTTAATAATTGACTTGAAAATAGGACAATGCATATTGACTAAATATCGAAAGAGCTGCCCGGTTGAGAGAGGTGCCCGGATATCGGAGGTCCGGATAAGAGAGGTCCGAGTGTACTTCCAAAAAGTACTGCAACTTCCTTAGCAGATTCCAATAGTTTTGAAAATTGCTGATAGGCTAATTACCTTTGGCAAAATTCTAGTAAATTGGCATCCTGAAATTTGGATTTGAGCTCACTCGAACTTTGAAGTTCCATTTGTAACTCTTCTGGGCATCATAAATGTCAACATCAAATGCATTAGCAAAGTAACTAAATTTCTTACGATGCTTATTAATATCTGCAAATCGGCAAGCGAATTGCTCTACGTATGAGATCAGATATAAAATCCCCATAACATGAGCTATCAATTGATTGATGTGCGCGGAGGATAGGAAAATGAAAAAAATTTCGCTCTTTATTTGAAATTCCCATAATTGCAACTTCATCTCAAAGGCATAAATATGATTATAAAGATCAGTTGATTACTTGCTTGCAGTTTCAAATTTAGAATATTTAAGTGGTTAGTAATATCCACCAGAAATGCAAAATCTACCATCCATTTTTGATCATTGAGTTCTGGAACTGTCATACCCTTTTCTATCACAAACTTGGCCAATTCATCTCTCACCTGATATGCTCGCTGCAAAAATGCACCTCTACTCAACCAACGCACTTCACTATAGTATAGCAAATCGCCATATTGGTTATCCATCTCTTCTAACAGTTGCTGAAATTGTCGATGATATTATAATCCCCTTGCGCGGACAAAGTTTACAAATTTAATAACTCCTCGCATCACTTCTTGCATTGTTATGAATTTCGCACACAAAGCTTCGAGATGAATAATACAGTGTGTTCTTACAAGTTGTCCTTCGATCCCATTAGTTCGTATCTATTTTTTAATCAGAGAAACAGCCCCGTTTCCTGATTATAGCTGGAGCACCATCTGTCGTCACCCCACAAAGATTATTTAGCCTTAAGCCTAAGACATCTATGACATGTTTGATTGCTTCAAATATATTGACACAAGTAGTAGTATCCTTCAGTGCAGACGTGATTTGCGAATTCTTCAGTAATATCAAAATTTGCATTCTTACAAACACAGCAACTTGGGCAGTATCAGTGAAGTTGGTACTCTCATTTAGTGCAATGGCAAATAGCTCAATTTTCTGTGCACGTTTTTATAATGATAGCTTAATATCTGAAGCTAAGCCTTCAATTCAGCTAGTAACAGTTCGCTCAGAAAGACTGATGTCAGCAAAAAGTTCTCTTTTCTTCGGACATACAATATCTATTACAGTCAAGAGACAATCATTCCCAAATTCACCATCAGTGTGGCAAGTTAGTGTATACCCGATAGCCTGGTTGATCAAATATTTCTTGAATACGGGTAATAATTCGATCCAATGCTTGAAAATATAAACCGTTGTAATATTTATCACTTGTTGTAGGCAGGTTTGAAGCTGAATAATCTGTTTCAAATCTTTGTGGTACTTTCTTTTTCTGGGCAATCTTGGTTCGCCTACACCTAATTCCTCCGCTGTTTTAATTGCACTTAACCAAAAAGAGTCAAATTTACTATCTTCTGTTCTCATATCCTTTAGTGTTTTTAGTCTCATTTGTACAATCTGTTGAGCTTCTGCAGCAGATATATCTGTCGATTGAAGTATCTTACTGGGATTTTCAGAATGTCCGAGAAGAAGTTCTCCAGTGAGTATTCCAAAAAGAAAATCAAAATTTTCCATGTAGAAAGATACACCACAAATTCTACTCTTAATTTCGATGTCTTTACAATGGCATAAGGATTCATCCCAAAGCAGTTGCAAATTCCACTTATTAAACCATGAGGGTTGAAAACATCTTTTGACGATTATGGAGTTACCGAATTCTCTTTTGAGAAATTTAAAGCGCCTTGGCTGATTTGGCACCATAAGATGAAATTGATTGCATTCAGAGACCATAAACTCAACCGTTAAACTAGTAAATTCAACAAACTTACGAATTGGGAAGTTATATGAGGATTGAAATTACAAATATACGGATTCTGAATCCTCAGTTGAATGTGATGAGACTAAATTATACAGAAAAGTGTGAATCCAAACACACTGTTCAAAACAAATTGGAAACTAATTATTTGAACGCGGAGTGGTTCTAGAACAGTTTCAGTCTGAAAATGTTTTCGACTTAGCTGTAATTTATTACACTATTTTGATAGTCCTGTTGCATGAGATATTGACCCCCCCTCTAATAATGACCCCCCTCTTTAAGGAACCATGGATACTCAGGGGGGTCATTATCCTACACGACCTGCGTGAGATAATGACCCCCCCTTATTTAGTATTATAAAATTAGTTTGTAACTGTAATGCAGTGAGCTCTTACCTCATTGATGGACTTGATTGTTGTCATCATTGCATGACAGTTACAAACTAATTTATAATACTACACTTATTAAACCACAGGAAGCACTAAATGTTCTGGTATCTGTTACGTTATTATTCTAATGAGTTGACAACGCACTAATAACACTATATAATATTGTTTGCAATGCATGGATATAAAACATTGTGTATAATTTATCTTTGTTTATTGATTCAATTTGGAAATCTCAAAATGGATTCAACTGAATATGATGAATTGTGTAATTATTTATTGCGCCAAAAGTACCCAGAACATTTGGGGAATTGTAAAAATTTGAAGAGGAACTTTCGACGAAAGGCATTAAAATTTCGTGTAGATGAAAAGAATGTACTTTACCAAGTAAGTTTTAACAATTTTCAATATAAACAAATAATTCAAATTCAAAATACAATCATTTTATAATTTATATTTTATTAGAAAGTCCAGTTACCAAATGTAACTGAAGTGTTTTTACGATATCCTCTGAAGTCAGAAGTGCCAGATATCTTGAAGTTATACCATGACGAACACCATCCTGGGATGAACGCAACTCTAACCAATATCCGCAGGGAATACTACTGGATTGGGATGTGCGACGAAGTTAAACTCTACGTAAGTATAGTTATTCGTAACTAATTAATGATTCCTTTTGAGTTCCATTAGTTTTATCGGCCGTCGATAATACTTATCTTATTGAGTAATGTTAGATGATTTTATAGCCGATAGAAATCAATTCTGACCGATAATGCAAATTCAAGGCGTTTTAAAATCTCGCCATCTATAAGTAGTCCCTAAATTAAAATGTAAAATCTCTCAACTAAAGTCTGATCTTGTGTAATAAGTGTAAACATTTCATGTAGATCAGTGGTTCTCAAACTTTTTACAGCGAGTACCACTTCAAAAAATATTAGGGTCCCCGCTTACCACCATAATGATCGATATTTAAATTCACCCCCGAAAAACAAACCATATGAAAAACACTCGTGAGATGGACAAAATTACAATAAATAGAATATGATTGACAAAAGTACAAATCATAATTTTAATAATATTCAAATTTTGATATATTTTTAACGTAAAATGAGATACCTCCGCCTACTACTAGAAGGAGCTCGCGTACCACAGTTTGAGAATCACTGATGTAGATATTCAAGTGGTTCATAGACTCATGCCCCATACCAATTTTCAGGTTTCTATTGTTTAACATTCCTCAATCAATTCGAATAGAATTTACAATATTTGAATTCTAATGTAGTATCGGATAAAAATAGAGTCACATCCTGTATGCCAATGAGGTTTTCTTCTTTTAGACAAAAAGTTGCGATGATTGCCAGAAGCTAGCAGCTGTGAATACAAACCAAAATCGTTTACTCCAGCCCATACCACCACCCGAAAGGCCATGGCAGCATATCGGTGTTGATTTAGTATGCGATTTGCCAATTAGTAAAGATGGTTATTTACATCTCTTAGTTGCGGTATGCTATTTGTCAAAGTATGTAGTTGCAAAGCCACTCAAGTCTAAGCGTTCCAGCGAAGTGATAAATCGACTACGCAACATTTACTTAACACTAGGTACCCCCCAAATAATACAACACGACCAGGGTCCTGAGTTCAGGAGTAAGGTTAGTAATTAGCTTTAAAAAATTGAATTATCATGATACATATTATTATTTATGCCTTTTTACTATCGTAGGAGTTCCAACAGTTCCATAAAGAATTATAAGTAGACAATAGGTCAACAGCGGCTTACCATCCTCAAAGCAATGGCCTCGTGGAATCTCATAACAAGATATTGAAAAAGTACGTCGTGATTGTATAGTTAGATGGGGTATCCCCCTTTCTTGTATCAGGTCTTGAATGAAGTTATTTAATTATCTAGCAAGCTTGAGAAATTTCGATCCAACATGGATGTTGAATGGCCAGATCGGATACATGAGGCATGCTTAGCTGCGAATACGCACCTCAAAAAGGCTACTAAGACTACGCCATTCCGACTGATGTTTGGTAGAGATTTTAATCCTGCGTACCTGTTTCGAGCAAGCAACATAGAAGTTGAGGAATGTTCAAGCTCTGAAGATGAAGCTATACTTGAGTCTGAAACATACGAGAGCATTTATGATCCACCTATTAATGCGAACGATTGGATGGAAGATATGGATTCATGCCGGAATTCCGAATGTGAAGTTTCCCGGAAAAATATTATCCAAGATCAAGCTCGTCAAAAGCGAATCTTTGATGCAAAGGTCCAACGAAATAGGTATTAATTTTAAATAAACAGGTTCATAGCTCATCAGCATTACTATGTACATGTAACTAATAACTAATAGTATAAAGTGTATACAATTAAAATGAGTGTTGATGTGGCTGACTTTGTAAGTATCTGACTTGATATCATATTCACAACACCGCCTGCAAAATTAATATTTGATATTCCGCATAGGTCAAACATCGAGGAGTCGGACAACGTACTCATTCGGAATGTAAAGAAGGACAAAAAACTTCCTGGAACGAAAACACAACCAAAATATCTTGGTCCATATGAAGTGCACAAAGTCACTAAAGGGCATGTAATCGTTACAGATAAAATGAAGTCCAAAAAGGTCCCATTCCACCTTACTAAAAAATATTTGCAGCGCAATACACAGGTACTATATTTATTCAAAAAATCAAGACTAAATTAGTATGTATCTGTTAGTTACTATTTCAAACTTGTATCATAGAAGAGTGATAAAACAACGGCAGAAATGTCCATCCGGGTATCAAGGAAACGCAAATCATCAATGCCAAAACAACTCTTTCGTAAGGTAATTACCAGATGGAGATTCTCTATAATTTTGTCAAAAACTTCCCGTTCAACTCCACAAATTTCCAACGCGAGTGAAGAGCATTTGCATTCGACTAGCTACCAATACACCAGTGATCAATGTAAGTATGTGTTCAAATTGTATTTATAACAATATATAGACTTTTAAATTAACAAGCACGATTCGCAGGCTTATTTTAGTACTCGATTGCTCCCAGCTACCTTGTTGATTGCCCCTTTGGTTTTTGACAAAGTGTATTGATTTTACGTAAACCAACTATCCATTTTAAAACTCAAGTTGATTTTACAATTTATTTAATTCTTTATTGGAAAATTATGCACATTTAGAAAGTTGATTACCCAATTTATGCAAGAAATTAAATCTTCAGAAATTCTCGTACTATTTGGAAAGCTAGGCGAGGATGAAACCAAAGAAATATCGCCTAGATTCTATACTTAAAATATAATAAATTTTTATTACGTTCTTGAATTACGTATTTTCACCCGATTAGGCAATAGGCAAGTACGTAATTGTGTGGTTGGAAATCTTAGAAAGCTGTCTGATTACACCAGTCAACTAGTAATGAAATTACGATATTTTGTTCTAATTTCTAACAACTACATTTGCTTTAACAACAGACACAATTTTCAAGAAAAAATGTTCACATTTGTAGAACGATTAAATGTAACAGTTTGTAAAATAATTTTTAGCTTACTACTACGATGTATGGTATTTTTAATTGATTAAAAAGCACACAAGTATACATAGATTTCTTATGAGTTCTGGCTCTTTGCGATAACCTCCCTCATGGTTAACTTCACTATATCTGAATACCCTAGTAACGATCAAAACGACGTTTTTGAGAATATGGATTCCGAAATTTGTTTAGCTTTTACTTGTAATGAAAAACATGGGTTTATCCAGTATCACATACCCGTTATATTATTTAGTAGTTGTGGTCAAATGATATTTATAAACCTGTTGAGATTGGTATACTAAAATATAGTGATAATACTGCCAGACAACCAGACAGTAGATGCTCGATATACGAATAAGCTTTTGCAAAATTCCAAATTTTATTGATTTTAAAAAATTTAGGTGGAGACGGTAATATTGGTGCAATGGCTGAAATTTTCGAATCTCCTGCAAAGCCACCTCACCTTTCAGAAGAACAACAGCTCGAAATTATTAATGAGATCAAGCCTAAACTTCTGACCGCTTTAAATGAGGAATCATTTTTGTCTGATCTCCACAAACAGCTCGATGAAAAATCAAAGTACATGCGATTTAATTACCTCATAGCATACCATCCCACAACTCCATTTGATTATAATTTCAAAGAAAAATTTGCTTGTTTAGCTTCCCAGTGGTATGACGAATATCTTGTTTGCAGACAGATAGACATTAGTGATGCCCACAAACGAGACTATCCTCTAACTGTTCTCCTACCAGTTATTCTTGAATATATCGCGAATTCTCTGGTTATCTACGTCGAATCGGATATTGAAGATAGAGAACTCGGTATGGACGTCATATCAACCTCTGTTGACCTAGAATACAATTCGTACTCGCCCAGTTCTATGTTTGAAAACTTATGCCCAGTTTGGCAGGGACAATTTAATGACATCTCTCACCTCAATACATGCTCGATTGATAATATAATTTCGTTAATCAGTCTCTATCAAAGCAAAATAGAAGAAGCTCTCGATTTCGCAGAAATTTCACAAAACCCAGATGTAAAACATTTTTTTGAACTCATACATGCCCTAAAATTTGATGAACTCCGAGACTATATTGCAAGATTGATTAATATTAAAGTAACGTACGATGTTATAGTCAAACAGTATGATTTTTATGGCTCTGAATCTTCTTTCATCAAAATACTAAGAAAATTTGGCATTTCCAATGACGTTTATTCATCCACTTTACAATGCTACAGTTGCTGTGATCAATTTACCATAACACCTCAACTGGGAAGCTTAAGTAATGTCACGTCTATCCTACAAACCAGCATTGATAAGAGGATTTTACCCCTAAAATGTAAGAAATGTCAATCGAATGACTGTAGTCTTGAGCAACTCTCTGGATATTTCCTTGCAATTCCTTCAATATTTATTATTGAGCTTGGTCATCTTCCTAATGTTCCCTGCACCCCTCAAGATATTGATGAGACCATCTACATCACTGATACGCGTAAAGCTCATAATTGCCTCTGCTATAAACTAGCCGGATTTACAGTATCGATGGGTAACCATTTCTACTTAATAATACGTCTCAATGATGTATGGTACAAGTATAACGATATGCTATCACCTAAGCTAACAGAATGGCAGAAAGGTACTTCTCTAGGAAAAGTTAATACAGTTTTTTATATTCTACATCCGGATTTGTATATTCATTAGTTGTTGATTCTTTTCTGTCTCCTCTCTTGATATATTCCTAAATTTTGTTGTTCCCAAAAGTAATTTAATCCAAGCAATTGGTATTACTTGTCTTTCATTACTAATCTAGAATTATTGCGTAGTAAGCTAGAATAATAGCGTAATAGATACCAGAACATTTAGTGCTTCCTGTGGTTTAATAAGTGTAGTATTATAAATTAGTTTGTAACTGTCATGCAATGATGACAACAATCAAGTCGCATCAATGATGTAAGAGCTCACTGATGTTGCAGAATTCAGCATAATTATTATTGAACATGATGAAGCATAATTAATAAGGGGGGGTCATTATCTCACGCAACTCGTGTAGGATAATGACCCCCATGAGATAATGACCCCCCTGAGTATCCATAGTTCCTTAAAGAGGGGGGGTCATTATTAGAGGGGGGGTCAATATCTCATGCAACAGTCCCAAATAAATGAACAAATAAAAACAAAAATAAGTGGGAGGCCAGACCCCCCCAGACCCCCTGTTCCGACGCCCCCGATTATCAGACTCTGTTCTATGTCTTATGAAAGTACAGGCAGCCCTCGCCGTTCGCGAGTTTGCCATTCGCGGTTTCGATTATTTTTTGTGTCTTGTTTTGCTATTCGCGACTCGTTCCCTCGACTATTCGCGGTTTTCGTTACTCTCTTTAGTTGTTTCATGGGCTACCATAAGTTCATAACATATCTACAATTTAGGTTTAATACTAAAGGCTAGACTTTACTATTTAGGTATGGTACTTAGGTTTGCTACTAGGGATCTATATCTTTCATTTATCACTTAATTTATTAACATTTCACTTGTGCCAATATTTGTATCAGTATTACAGCTCAACTATTGAATCAATAACGTATTTAGCAAACTGTATCTACCGTCGTTTTTATAATCTAGGAACGTAACCCCACTATTCTCATTGAACTAACGTCTTGCCTTTCGCGACAATTCTCAGGAACGTAACCCCCGCGAACGGCGAGGGATTCCTGTACCTTATTGCTCAATGATCTTCGCAGAGATTCTATCTTTTTCTTACGTGCATCACCAGTAAGAGAATTGAATTTCTCAGAATGTTTCACGAGTTGTTTCGTTTTAAGTTGCACTCTTTGACAACAGCAAACACACATAATCGGCATAATGGCATTTTCCATGCATGGGGTAAAGAAATATTGATCTGTCCAATTTTCCTTAAATATACGATTTTCCTGATCCACTTTGCGTCTTTTACAAGCAAATGCCACTATTTACTCGAAATTCTAAACTTCTAACCTCGTTATTTAAAGAAGTTTCGACATTTACTATTTCTCTTTAACAGAAAACAATAAAGAATCCTGTCAAGACAAATTGTTTTAGATATCACAGGTTAATTGAGGTTTCATGTAGCTATAATGACATATGTTTGGGTGATAATGCAACGATGTCGCGGGCCGGAGTTTGCCGACCCCTGTCGTAGACTCATCATTTGACACCTACATACCTATTTTCTATCTCTACGACTTGCCAATTGACAAATGAAGTTTGACTAAATAACAATACTAACTTGATAAATTAATAACAATCTAAACCAGTACGGATTCCTACAAATACAGTGGAACCCCGGAATTACAGCCACCCTTGGGACCGAGAAAAATGGCCGTAATTTCGGGGTGGCCGTAATTCTGAAACTTTTTGTAAGAAACCATATTCCATTAGTATTAACCATACTATGCTAATTATAACAAGCTAATACATAAATTTTAGTTCAAAAATGCATCTAGTGTTGATTGTTTGCAATCTGAAAAACGTGCGGAAATGGCCTTTTCGATAACTCTATCTTCAATAGAAGATATCATGGTTAGGTCATCTGTCATTGACTTGTCTTTCAAGAATGCCTTGAGATTAATAAACGTATGAATTTCTTACTGATTAATATGATTTGCATTTACTATATGTATACGTTATACAATTGAGTGTGTTGTTATTGAATTGTCAAGAAATTGTTTTCGTTTTCAAACCTGCAATAATGATTCCCTATTGTTAAGATTGGCCGTAATTCTGAGGTTAAAATAGGGTTTCGTTCCAAAAAGGATGGCCGTAATTCGGAATAGCGGGGTGGCCGGAATTCTGAAGCAAATTAATGTTAATGTCTATTGTAAGTTGTCCGGGACTTCGAAAAGTGGCAGTTATATCGGGGTGGCCGTTAATTGTCTTAACTTGTATAATGGCGTGTATAACTATGTTGCAGTCCGTTGCTAGAACATGGATAAGTGGCACAACCACAGGGTGGGAAGAGGGTGCAAAGCCTACGGGTCCAGAGCCATTTGGTGGCGTGAAGTCATTATTATCATCATACACGTATTCATAATTATACTGTAACATCACTTTGTGATCATTGCGGTGACTGTATAATTGTTCAATTATGTTCAATTTTAAACTATTTCTCATTCTACCCTCCATCATCAACCCATTCTCTGTAAATTCAAACTCTGACATTTTAAACTGTTTGTTTTAATTGACTTGACTTAAAACAATCTAAAACTAGTCATTAAATCTTAACTTCACATTACCAAATATTGTTAGATTTGACTACACAACCAATTTCTGTCCAGAAAGTTATCGTATACTATTTGTTATGTTCAATCAATTTGATCATAAAATAACTTTAACAATCAAATAATAGACTCAAAAAGCAGTATTCAATCATTTAAATGGAATAGAATAGTGTGAATCGCATCCTACAAGTCCAATAGTTTATTAGTTCTCGCATGAACCAATGAATTTCGGTCACAATAGTCGCTTTGATTGTATGCATTGTGAATGTAGCTCACTACTGTTTAGATCCCAAAGTATTTGTTTTATAAAATAATCGAATTTGATTAGTCAGCATAATTTGTAACCTATCTCGGCCAGGTGTGAAGATTTAGCTTTGATCTTTCAACTCCCTTGTAGATTGATTATTATTTAGCTGTGTGCTAAATTTCACATTTCTAGGACCTCAGTTCCTCAATCAACTTCGCAAAAGAAATTATTAATAAGATATCATAAATAAACAAATGTAGGCGATCTCAGAGCACAACCAGCGAAATAATCAGGCAAACAGGAACAAATTAATTCATTTTAAGCATACATATAAATTGGTTTCTCTAATCAGGGATAAATATATTATAATGAATAAGGCCGCCGTCCTATGGGATCTAGGAAACAAGAAGCGAAATACTAATACATAGCATGATAATGTCAACGTATTGCAAACCTACTGCTTCCCGACAAATGTGAGATGTAGGCATATAACAATATACAGTCAGATCTGCTTTATCAGTTACCTAAGAACAGTCCTCTCCGATTTTCCAAGAATATTGAACATACACTACCCTACCAAAAGTATTCGTACACCTCAATATTTCCCATTAAAATAGTACTAAATGCGTCTATTACTGAACTGTCATGCAGTTAAACTAGACGAGATACAGTATATTTGATTTCAGATTCGTATTCTACGCATTTGAATTACCTATTTTAGAGTTTTCAAATCAATTAAGCTTTAACTATGCCGAAATTTATCATCCTGTGCTACCCTGTATCACCATCTGCTACAGTGGTTGAGACTCTAGAAAAGTGGTACATGGTGGCACAGGTCGGGAATTTTAACCTTGGCAATTAGCAATTGATTTGAAACTTCGAAAATAGGTAATTCAAATGCGTAGAATACGAATCTGAAATCAAATATACTATATCTCTTATATTTTAACTGCATGATCATTCTTTAATATAGCCATTTTAGTACTATATTAATGGGAAATATTGAGGTGCACGAATACTTTTGGTAGGGCAGTGTATGTATAACGATCAGGGCCTTTAAATGTTACACAGCATTATGAATGGTCAGGCCATGCAATGACTGAGCTTACAACTCTGCCGTTCAGCAAGCTGTATAAAGAATATTAACATGCAATATCCCTTTTCAACGTATTTTAAGAGTTCACATCAAAGGCTTCCAGATGCACCTCTACCACTGTAATCGAACTACGATGCCAATTCTTCAGGGCAAAGAAAGGGGATTTTAAATCAGAACACCTGCTTCCCCATGAAGAGTTCCGATTCATACACATTCTCCGTGCAAATTACTTGAGCTGAGTGCGGAATATGTTCTCGAACAGTATCCCAGGATTCTCGATCCAATAATTCATGTATGGTGTTCTACATTTTTGGATGACGCCCAGATATCGTCATCGAGTTTTTGCATGTCCACCCAAAATCTAACATCACTCGCAAGCTGCAAGACTACTACATTTTCGAGAAATAGAGTTGTTGCATGTGATATTGCACCCCGCTTAAAATGAATATGGATATTTCATTAGGTAGTCATTATTTTTTGTGAAATAACAAGCATTGAGCTTAGTTAACCTCTTTAAAATAATAACGTCATAGACACTAGAATATTTTAAATTTCAAAAGTGTGAATATTTAATGGCAGACCGTTCAAATAGCTTACTTTGGCAGCCAAATATTCACCATAAAAATTTCAATCAATTTGGATATGATTTAGTGGTCCGCAACGTTATAATAATATACATTTATATAGCGCAGATTCCATATTAATATGTTCAAGTGCGCTTTTCCCGGTTTAGGACTTAAAATTGCAAAATACATACTTCTGATAGTCAAATAAATTCGTAACTTTATATTTGAGATTTTTGTAGGCGGTTTATATCAGCTAATAATACATTTTAGTGACCTGAAATCTACCGGTGTGGAGATATTGGTGAAAACATTTGGGTTCAATAATAGTTAAAGTACTAGTCAGGTCAATATGATGCATGACCCAACAAAATTTGCAAGAAATTGTTTTATTGCATTTTTCGTTGTATTATGTCTTAGGAGTAACATACTAAAAGTTTACCGAAATCCGGAATCAGAAAGTGATTTGGCACAACCCCGTCGTTGGACCCCGGACTATAAAAATCGCTGGTTTTGAAAACTGAGATTTAACCTTTCAAATGATTGCAAATCAGTTTTATTATCATATTCATGCTCAGCACCAAATTTCTTGCAATTTGATATATATATATATTGACTATATTTTGAGCAAAATAATTTGGGCCCTCCCTAGCAACAACCTGGAATGTAAAAATACCGTTCTCCAAATTTTGTGTAAACCATATCGAGTGACCCCTTGTTTTTCTTGGCTATGCTTGCTAAAAACGAATTTCTTAATATAAATAATCTAAATGTTATTTTTAAACGAAATTTTTACACTCCAGGTTGTTGCTAGGGAGGCCGAGGTTACAGAAATGCTCGGCCATAGCATTCTATACACTAAAGTAATGGTGGTGACTAAATATTTAGTACTAGGGATTTGTTAGTATATTCAACTGTTGTTATTGAATAGTCAAATTTGATTTGCTATAATTTGGGCACCAAATTTAAACCACTACTGGCTACTACTATATAAGGCTGTTTCCATACGTATGCATTATATTACACTATTTTATTTGCTGGTCCCAAAACCTTTGCTTATTTCTTCATTGTACATACTTATTTGTTTTCAATTATCCATGATGTGTTGTGTCGTCCCTAGATATACCTCGAATTATAGCGGAGAACATTTCACTTAAATGTTCAATTTTCCAAGATGACGATCTACGTGAAAAATGGTTTAGGGCCATTCCCAGATCCAGACAAGATTTTCAGAACAACAAAAATCAAAAAGTGAATTTTAAAAAAACATCAATAGCACACGACAATTGATTACATATGTGTAATACCTCATAAATGCATACAGTCGAAACCGTTTTTTCTTACACCGGGTTATCCTTACTAATCGGTTTATTCTTACCCTTTATAGTGTAAGAAATTCTAGATTTACTTGTACATTCCATCGGTTTTTCATTACTCGCGGTTTATTCTTATAATCGGTTTATTTTACTATCGGTTTAATGCTACTTCGGTTTATCCTTAATTCGGTTTATTCTCACTTTCGGTTTATCCTTACATCGGTTTATCCTTACTATTGGTTTATTCTTACTTCGGTTTATCCTCACATCTGCTTATCTTTACTATCGGTTTATAATCTTACTATATTGATCTGAAACGAAATAGTAATTAAAAAACGGTTTCGACTGTACTTCACTTTAAAGAACAAGACATTCTGAGAGATCACATGAATATTTTGACTGAGAGAGGCTAATTGTGAAACCTATCCTGGCGCTGGCAAAAATTGTAATTTGATGTCCAACCTCGTAACAAATTATCAATTGCGATGACAGTAATCTATTCCTCAAAGACTTTGGTCAGCAAAATTGTCAAATACATAATTATCTCTTCAAAAACTATCCTACATCCGTCAAATCGAGACAGTTTTGGAAAAATTGGGAGCTTTTCTGATAGTTGTCAATCCCAAATTTCAATATCCTCTCAACTATCTGTCAAATCATTTATATTAATAGAAATGAAGGTGATGATGATTCAAGTTAGTTCCAGTCCAAACTGAAATTGTTCAGAACTCCCTAAAATAGGGATTCATTTTCTGCTCAATCAATAGAAGTGCTTGGTTGCTCCGAACTCAGGCTTTTGCTCTTAAGATACATGGTAACTCATCTCCATGTTTCAGTCTTATTTAGTCCTCTAGAATTATAGGTTCTATTGTTCATCCAGAAGATCCACCACAACTGTATTTTCAATGATGGTATCCAGTTTAATGACCAAATTTTCTACAATTGTGCGTTTAGTCCCCTTCGGCTCTAGCTCTGCTACAGGACTCTTTCCAATTATTGCTAAGAATAATTCAGACATCGATAACTGTAATATAAATGTAGATGTTATATGTAGCGTTTGGAAGTATTCACCATTTACAAATATCCAGATATCCGTTTAACAGTCTGTCTATTTGAATTTTGCCCAATTTGTTATTTGACCCAATTATACACAAGGTATAGATCATTTAATAGACAGGATTATCGATTATCTGAATAGTATTACGTTGATATATAAACGAGCTAAGGTATAGTAATTAGTTCTTTAGTTTTCAGAAGTATTTTCTTAGAAAACATAAGCCATCTAAAGTATCGTCACCCAACCTACTTATTTTTAGTTAAAAATATTATGCATTGAACTGCAATGGTTTCGCATTGCATTGGAGTAAGAAGCAATTCGAAAAATATTACCCTGGTTTCCCTCGTACTAAAATGATTCAGTTATCATGTCAGCAATGGAAATAGAACATAGCTAGATCTGGAGAGTTTGGTGTGAATGCATTACATCTCGTTGGGATATACAACGTAAACTCTTCCTAACTGTTTCCAACTGTCTGCTTTCCAATAAAGTTGAAACTTACAATTCCCTTGTTCTCCGCCATAGTAGTAAGCTTACTAAGTTTAAGAACGAATCTTTCTTTTGTTTTGTACAGCTCGTCAAGTGATCACAATTCTCAATTGTCAACTGTATTTCATGTCTCAGATGCCCAATCCATCATAAGCCCAACCCTGTCAAGCGCTCGATCAGAAGAATTTAGTATATTATTGAGTATATTGTTTAGTATTTTGCTTATTCATCGTTATATTTTATGTCTAGTCATACTAAAATGTTATCAATTAGACTTAAATTATTGCCTTAGCATACTTTCGATCGTTTCTGGATCGACTGTGTCTTTAAAATATTGAAATAAATTACTACAGGGTGGTCCATAAGCAGCTATCATACTTTGAATGGCTCCCGTTTTTAAACGAAAAGAGCTAAATCAGTTTGGTAAAAGTCTTACAAAGTACAAGGATGCTATTATGTTTTCTTCTCTTGCAGAGTTTAACCATTGATGATGTGCTCGATCCAGTTGCCTTTTGTGGAGACTACCTTTTGGAGCCTCGTGAGTACATTCTCTGAAAGTTTCTTCAAAGTATCAGGCTTGATCTTCCTAATTTCTCTTCTTATGTTCTTCTTTAGGTCACCAATAGTCTTAGGAACAGGGTTAGTGTACACCATGCTCTTCAGGTGCCCCCAAAGGTAGAAATCTCAGTGGTTTAGGTCAGGACTGTAAGGAGGCCAAAAATCTCACAAATTCCTTGAAATGAGCCTTTCACCGAACTTCTCTTTAAGGAAGTCTAGCACAATGTTAGCAATGTGTGGCGGTGCCCCATCCTGCTCGAAGTTTGTAGATTCAACTTCTCCTTGCCTTCTTAGTCCTGGGAGATAACAGGACTTCAGCATTTTCAGGTACCGGTCGCCATTAACAGTCATCGCAGAGCCCTCATCATCCTCGAAAAAGTAGAGCCCTATGATTCTCCTAGAGCCCACTGCACACCACACTGTGACCCTTTCTCGAGTTATAGGCTTCTCATTAAATGGCTCTGGCTTTTCCTCACCCCAAACCTCAAATTTTGTTTGTTAACTTGTCCATTGAGGTCAAAATGAGTTTCATCACTCCAGTCAATATCAAATACTACATCAGTTTCCCCTTTTTCAGTCTTCTCTGCCATAAGATTTAAAAAAATGACCCCTTCTCCTTTTGAAGGTCATTTACTTCTGTAAGATCTGTATTTTGTATGAGAAGAGATTGAGATCATGTTGATGGATTCTTCTGACCATTGTCCTGGACAATTGGAGCTCTCTTGACACCCTTCTTAAGGAACGGTGGGGAGAATCTGCAAGTTTGTCCTTCTTCTTTTAGTTGTTAGGGAGGTCATTGCAGTTACTGGTGCACCTTTTCTGGATAAATCCTGTACAGTGCTGTTCTCTTAATGATATTGATAATAGTCTGATGGTGTGGGGCCTCCTGCTGTTGTAGAAACGCCTAAACCGTCTTTGAGTTGTGTCGAGAGAGCCTTTGCTTTCATAATACCATTTGATGATGCTCGCCCTATCTGGGTCTGTGAGCCTTGTCAAACTTCCTAGTAATATTGGGTGTAAAATGCAAAATAACATCCTCAGCTTTCAAATGAATGGTTAATCATGTGAAATGGATAAAAAATGACGGAGATATGACATTTTAAAGTATGATGGTTACTAATGGCCAGTGGCAGCGCCAAGGGGGTGCTGGGAGGTGCTATAGCACCCCCTGAAATTCTGTCAGCACCCCCACTAGGGGTGCTGACAGAATTTCAAAGAATATCTATGCCTTTATTCTATTTAAGTTTAATAGCATAACTAATAAACTGGAATACATAGGGGTCTAAAGTATGTGTTATTTATAAATATTATTAATTATAACTAACAAGTATTCCATCAACATTGGTTATTTTATTTGAATCCTTCGACATGTTTGCGAAAACTTTTCCATAAAAACATCGTAATCCACATTTCGATCTGTGAGAGCCATTAACCCCAGCCCTGAGAGCCTCTGCTCTAACATTGAATTTCTTAACCACGTTTTTACTCGACGGAGGGAGCTGAAACTCCTTTCACACGAAGCTGTAGTGATCGGAAGTACCAATGATATCAGACTAAGTTCGTATAAGATAGGAAGTGGTTCGGCATTAACTGATGGAACCTGATGCAGCTCCCAGAGACTTTCCGGTACCTTTTCCGCTTTCTTCTGGCGATTATCAAGCATCTTCTGCAGTATGGCACACTCATGAATCAGTCCCTCTAAATGAACATCATAGTGCCTGGAGAAATTTGTGAGGCTCTCAACAGATAAGAATGTGCATTTATTACGATGTTTGGGGTTGAGCGAATTGATCCCCTGCATGACGTCCATGGCGTCGTTTGAAAATCTTCTTTGTAACTCCTCCAGGATGATTTTTAAACATGGTATAAAAACGTGTTCGCGGAATTCGTGCTTGGTTTTGGCAACAACTGGCGTGGTATCGTGTCTCACACGGCGACGTCTTCTCTCCAGAGGCTCCGGGAAATCATGTTCCGCCAGCAGGGTTTGAATCTTTTCCCAGAGAAATTCCCATATACTTTCTACTTCGAGCTTTTCCTTTGTATCAGACTGTAAGGCTTGGACCAACTCTACAGCTTGTGATAAATCCTTGTCGGGACCCTGAAGAACAACTGTAGCAGCCTTAGCTTTGCCGAGAATATCTTCAAATAATATAAGACATACGGCGAATTCTGTATTGAGACGCTTTAAAAGACAATCGGCTGTTGTGTGTCCTCAGTTGAGGAGTGGTTCTCCTCGAAGTGTTCCAGTGTAGCAATGAGCGGTCCCATGGTTTTTAAAACAGTATTGATACCATGCCACTGACAGATCCATCTCGTTTCAGATTGTCTCTTTAACTCTCTGCTTTGAAAACCGGGATGCATTTCGTTTTGTAGTTCCATAAATTTTTGATGTGGAATCGAAGAGGAAATAAACACGTATAGATCTTGAAGGAGGGCAAAGACGTCGAGCTGCAGCCGGCACACCAGAACAACAGTCCACAATAACTAGATTGAGGCGATGGCAATAACAGTGGACGTAGATCGCATGTGGTACGGCCTGCCGGGACAGAGACTGCACACCACGACATCTTCCAGACATCACACTGGCACCATCATATCCTTGACCGGCTGTGTTCTGAATATCAACACCAAATTCGTGAAGAATCTTGATAATCTGGTCGCATAGCTTCAAAGCACTCAGCCCGTCTGTCTCTCAAAAGCCAATAAATTATCTCTTGGCGAACCATCCTTTAAGTAGCGAAGACATACGCTTAGCTGTTCAATTTTCGCTACATCCCGGGACTCATCTACAAGAATGGAAAACCATTTGGTAAATTGGACATCTTTCAAAATATCTTTGCTTATTAACGACGCGAACGTTTCGATAATTTCGTTTGGATGTCATGGTGTGTATATCGAGCATACTTGGGCCCTTCTAACTTGGTACGAACAATACTGTCCTTCTTGGAAATGAGCGTCAGAATCTCGAGAAAGTTACTACGATTCCTTTCACTGTCTGACTCACGATGTTCACGGAGGGCTAGGCCCTGTCGAGCACATAGCTCCACTACCTCAGCAACAGTTCGCACATAGTGCCTATTCTCCTCGAGCTGTTTAAGCGAAATGGCCTGTACCTGAGCTATCACGCTACCTGTTATTGACTCCTGTCGAACTTTGGCCATCACTGACGTTTTATGAGAAAAACTATCAGCATGGAAGCTTCTGGACACCGTGATTCCAATCGTGAAAGCCGATAGAAGTGAAGTTGTCAGGAGTGTCATGCTGAGGGAAGTGTGAGCAAGCAAAACAAAATACGGAATCTCTCTCTTGGCTGTACTCAATCCATGGGAACTTTAGATACCAGTCACTTTGAAATCGTTTTCCATAACGAGTAGGAAAAACAGAAAGCTTTGGCTTGTACTGATTGTCAGATGGTGTTTTTGAAACATCGAAAGGTCTTACAGTTACAGAGTCAGAAATTTTTAATTCAGGCTGAAACAATAATACAGGGGAGGGGGCTCAACCTGCTCTTCGAAATTGCTAGTTTGACCCATTTCATCCCCTATTGTGTCGTCTAAGTAAGACTGGAATGTCATTACAGGGCATCCGAAGGGCCAGAATGTTACTGGATACTTTTATTGCACTCATGTGATCGCAGAACTCAGTAAACACTACGCAGAGCTTCGGCCGAGAACTGGTCCCCGTGGGATAAAACTTCTACATGATAATGCCAGTAGCCATAAAACTAAACAAGTCACCGCATGCATCGAGGATATAGGGATGCAAACACTAAATCACCCTCCCTATTCCCCTGACCTAAGTCCTTGTGAGTTCTGGTTGTTTTCCAAGCTGAAAAGTCATCTCTCTGGCAAGGAGTTCACTAGTCGAATGGAGATCGGATTCGCCATTCATAAGTACCTGAAATCGATCCCACAGACGGAGTATAAAAAGACATTCCGCTGCTGGGTAGACCGTCTAAAGGAGTGTATTCGCGTCAAGGGAGACTATTTCGAGAAATTGTAATTAAATAATACATCAGTCGTTGCTTACTTAGGTCATTTCAAAAGTACTGATCACCCCCCACCAATTTGATATTAAGCAACGACTGATTGTGTTATTTAATTACATATTCTCGAAATAGTCTCCCTTGACGCGAATACACTCCTTTAGACGGTCTACCCAGCAGCGGAATGTATTTTTATACTCCGTCTGTGGGATCGATTACAGGTACTTATGAATGGCGAATCCGATCTCCATTCGACAAGTGAACTCCTTGTCAGAGAGATGACTTTTCAGCTTTGAAAACAACCAGAAGTCACAAGGGCTTAGGTCAGGGGAATAGGGAGGGTGATTCAGTGTTTTCATCCCTATATCCTCGATGATTGCGGCAACTTGTTTAGTTTTATGGCTACTGGCATTATCATGTAGAAGTTTTATTTCTCGAGGACCAGTTCTCGGCCGACGCTCTGTGTAGTGTTTACTGACTTCTGCGAGCACATGAGTGCAATAAATGTCTCCAATAACATTCTGGCGCTTCGGAACACAAACTTCAGCAACTGGGCCGTAGGCGTCAAATGCAATTGCGATATTAACTTCTTGGCACGGAAATCTGGACGCGGTTTTTTAGGTCGGGGTTCGCCCGGATGCAGCCAACACTTAGATTTTTCCTTGGATTTAGGTTGGAATAGTAAATCCAAGTTTCATCTATGGTTACTCTCTCATAGAGTCGCCTTGCATCAAATTTTTCGTAATATAGAAGATTTTCACAACTTTCCACCCTCTGTTTCATCTGGGTTTCTGACAGCAAATACGGCACCCACCGAGCGCAAACCTTCCTTACTCCAAGATCTTCCTTCAGAATGCGGTAAATCCCGTTGAGATATCCGTATACATAGAAATCTCTTCAATAGAGCAGCAAGGGTCATTTCGAAGAAATTCATCAACTAACTCAAATGAGGGTTCACAGGTTGCAGATTTAGGGCTACCAGTCCGAGGCTCATCTTCAATGCTGTCTCTTCCCTCTCTAAATAGTTGAGCCCATCTTCTAACCGTGGAATAAGCAAGTGCTTGATCTCCACAAACTTCCATGTGATCATTGTGGATGTTCCTGTTCGAATCTTTTAGCAGTGAACGAAACTTGATATATACACCCTTTGCTCTTGTTCAATAATTGACGATTTTGAAGCCATAAATGTATAAGTAGCCAAAACTGACAAGATTGAAATGATGATTATAAGAAAAATACTTATGCTATCTTAAAATTTTTTTAGATATTAGGAGAGAATGGGTAATGCTATCTGGATTATATTAAATTGGTGCATTAGATACACACTAGCTGTCAAAAATCAACAGTGATCAGTACTTTTGAAATGACCTAAGTAGTGAGATAGGAGTGTTAATAAACATTATAATTATAATTTAGCACTTAGTGATTAGCTTTTAAGGTTTTCCTATTGCTTATTAATTTATGTTGAATATTTTAAGAACGCTAGATTTGAGTAACACTTAAAATCATTGATACTTTCTATGTTAAACCAGCGCACGTGTATATAACAATGCACAAATACTTATTCAAGCATTCAGGTTGGCTATGAACTGAATTATGCTTTTACCCACTGAAAATTATCAGAACCTCCCATTGCACCCCCTTTTGCGATGCGCTAGCGCCGCCACTGCTAATGGCCCATCATGTACAATTTAAGCATCACTTTGAATATACAAACCATTCCAGGGCCAAAATAATTAGTGATCACCATTGCATTAGTGTAAACTGCATAGAATGCTATGGCTTGGCAACAGTAGGTAAAAGCCCCTCACAGACGGGCCAGAAGTGTGCTTCCACATTCCTTGGATGATGACACAATACATGTCATCCAAGGAATTTGGAAGCACACTTCTAAATCTTCTGTGAGGGGCTTTGTGGATGTAAATTTTAGCTGTGTCATCATGATGACGTAGGCATAATTAATTAAAACAATTTTGTTGAGACATCTATATTGAACACTTTATTGAACAATTGTTTATTTCAAACTATTAAAATTTGAGCTCTAATAGGCATTTATCATAAAATTAGGCGATGATCACGCAACAAAATTTTAAACCGCAAATTGCTCAAAGGTCCTATGTCCGATGGATGTAGGAATGAAATAGGTTTTAGAGGGCCTCATATTTCACCAGTGTTACCAATCTCAAGTTTCTAGCTCTTCTAGTTTTTGTGCAATAAGCAAAAGAATGAAATCACAAAATGCTACGTATTGATGGTTGATTTAGCATATATTAAAAATCGAGTAGGTGCATATTTACATATACGTATGTCCACAACTTCATAAAAAATTTCAGAGCGACATCTTTCAAACTCTGGTCTGTAAACCACTTACGGCCGTCCCGCTGGCCGGACACCAGCACTCATTTTAGTACTGTGCTGCTATATTATTTAATTAGATCATAGTAGATCCAATAGAATAATATAGGGAGCACACTAAAAAGGTACCTATATCTTTACTTGATACCATACTTTATATTAGTCCTTCTTAATTTGAATATATACAAGCGCGCTTCGCTTGCTTGCGCTCCGCGGCTGGCGGACACTGTGTCCGCCACAGGCGCCCTTTGGGCGCCTGTGGTCATCATTATTTAGTTATATGGGAGATAGCATCTCTAAATACGTCTGTCCTACTGTTATAATCGATATCGCGCGAAAAATTACCAAATTAGTCAATTTAATTTTGATACGTAATGATGACGTCATAACTAATTGATGAGTCATCATTTATTTATGATAGTTATATTATATGTGAGATATATTAATATACACATTCTATTAAAATTTCAGCCTTTTATCATCTAAAATGGCGTTATAGTCGAAAAATTGAAATTTATAATTATAAAAAAGGTGACAATGACATCATAATTCTATGATGAGTCAACATTTTCGTCTGAGGTCAGAACTTGTGGAGCCATAGCCAAAAGACCCCCACATGCCAAAAATCAGCTTTCTGTGCCTTGCAGTTTCTTCAATCAATTCGTTACAGAGATATTTATATATACACACACATTAATCGAGTTTTATTAGTAAGGATACAGTCGAACCTGCCATAATGGCCACTCTATATAATAGTCACCTGTCTATAGCGGTCACCAATGAACAGTCCCGTCCGAAATTCCATAATATTGAACCTGTATATAGCGGTCACCTGCTCAACGCGGCCAGCGGCCACACATTTGTAATCCTTACTGACTCTAAAACTGTGTATAACGGCCATCACCAGTCTATAACGGCCACTACCTGTCTATAACGGCCATCACCTTTTTCACCTTTTTATGTGTTTATAACAGAACCTGTTACGAACGATAAACAAGTTTAATGTAATTCCTTCAAGTAAGGGATTTCTAAAAATATTTATTGCACTAATTTGATACCTTAGGCGGATTAAGACAATCTCCTTTATATAACGAACGGTCAATTTTGTCCAGTCCCTTGGGTGGCCGTTATATACAAGTTCCACTGTAGTTATATACATATGTACAATTTATTTACTTTAAGGTTGGTGTTTCCCATGGAAAACTTGTTTTTTACTAAAAATGTGCCCAAATTGCTTTATATCATTTTCGATCATTATAGGGGTTCTAAACATTAATTCCGATTTTTATAACGCCAGCCCCAATATTTCGCTACTTGTATCACCTAGTGTCGCTCTAAAAACGACACATTTTAAATGCGAAATGTCCCACGGCTATAACTTCTCTTAACAGTGCCAGATCATCTTTTTAATGCTGAATTCATGTTCAGAACTAGATTTCCAGCAATTTGATATATATATTGACCATATTTAGAAACATTTTTGTTTGACCGTGCCTAGCAACGACCAGGAATTTTTTCACATTCCTTCGCGTTGCTAGGAGCAGGCAACCAAAATATTCCCCAAATATGGTCAATATATCTATATATCAAATTGCTGGAAATTTAGTACTGAGCACGAATTCAGTATTAAATAACGACCTGGCATAGTCAAATAAAGTTATAGATATGGGATTTCGGCGGATGCTATCGGACGTGGTCATTTTTGGGTTTCCAGTCATAACTGACAACTTTTTCACACTTTTGAAGGTGTCATGATGTGAACATTTTTGATATGCCATATTTGAAGTTATGTACTACTATAAGTTGTTGATTAAGGATGTTTGGATGTTATTTAATATTAGGATACAGTAAAAACGAATGGAAATAAAGCCTTTCCGAAGAAAATTGCTTTGTAGCCTGTTTTTAGCACTCAAAAAAACAAATTTTACAAAGGAGGTATTTTTTGTTACAAAGATCGTAGAGTAAACTCGACGGTTTTGGAAAGATCTCGTCACGTAGAACAAAATGATAGACAGATTTTCGATATTCTACTTTAGAAGAACGTTAAAATAGTTTTCCTTACGAAAATCTGCAATATTGTAGCAACGAAATTGGAAACAAAAATTTAATTGTTTTAGAATTGAAAATTCTATTCCTATTATTTTCTTTATTCAACCATTTCGTGCAATAATAATTGAGTAAATTATGCATAAAGCATTGAAGTTTCCTTGAATATATTCTATAAATTAGGTGATTTGAGAATAAAATATTTTTTTTTGCTTCTTGAGCTCCCAAAAAGTGTATTTTTGTATTAAATGACCTGAGATAGGTTGTATAGTACAACTGTGTTGGGGTTATCAATGATGTATCATATGACAATGCCTGTAATCATGAGTAGAGATAGTATTTTTAGCGGAGCAACGAGATATAACGGCTATCCATCAGAGTGGAAAGTAATACACTGAACAGAATCCTCATGCTCACTCAGTTCGCTGAGCTATATTATATTTATATTCACTAAGCCATTCCTCAATGGGGTCCCGACATCAACCGTTTCTTTTAAAATCTGATTTCTAAGTTCGTCCGCACGAGGCGAGTATTATCCCTCTAAGGTCTGACATACACCAATTGATCGAGTGAGCGTAACCTGAGTAAGTTTTCGCACACAATCCGCGTTCCATAAATCTACTCTCTTATCTGCAGGTTGAATACCAACCCATGGGAGCAGGGTAGGAACTGGACAGAGCTAGCTTCCAACTGTTCCCTCAAGGTTGACTGTCACTCTCACACCTTGATGTGTAAAATATCCGGATTCATTAACGAACAACTGGTTCGTAATGGTTGTGGTTTACATTGTATATGTAAAGGAGATAGACATTGAATGTCGAGGGCAATTGGTGCAACCAGAATATCTATTCCATAAGGTTGTTTCCACAGTTTAGCAGCATCATGCAATTCTGTGACTATGAATATATCTGAGTTCAACATACAAAAAGCGGCCACTATCTCGACATCAGAAGCCCATGTGCGATCTCCTGTCATGGCGTACCTCTTCAAGTACGAGACTGGGGAATCATCCATGCTGATCGTGATCGAAGATATCGTTTGATGATTGGTCCCCCATCAGTCACCATATATCTACAGACTTCGGCTCTAAGCTTGACATAATGCTTTTCGGTGCCAGAAACAATCTTAGATATGCACCTAAACTTCAATTCACATCCATTCCGATTTTTTCTATCTGCAACGGTATGAATTTGGTCAGAAGAGAACCGGTTTGTGCTGGCTGTTGTTCTAAGCACTCTTTATAACTAATTGCCAGTAGTTGACACTTCTCCTTTGCCATGGTTCAGTCACAGGATAGTAACATGGACCTAATTGAGGGAGGGCTGGTGTATCTAATGGATCAAAGACAACTACCACTAAGACAGAAATAGTTACTTGCTACTGGGTATAAAACTTTGTGTGCATACTCAATGCAAAATCTACTCTGTGAAGTGGGTGTAGGGTTTTCGCATTTATTTACTAAGGCCTGTTCACACCACTCGATGAGGATGTTCATCATCTCTTCTCTCTAAAGACCAAACGAATTGATGCAATAATGAAATTATATACGAAGCATTTATAGTACACGAGACAAAAATTTTCTCTAGGGTCCAACAAATCATTGATTTGCATAGGTGAAGTATAGAAAAACATATATCTTTCATTAAAATAATCCTATATATGAAGAGGTTGACTACGTTAACACTTAAATGACACAAACGTATGATTCAGATAATTTGATATATAAAGCAAACCATATTGAAAGGTCTAACATTACTCAAGATGGATAATAAAAGTGTAATAGTTGGGCATTGCTGTCTGTTCTTTGTTTCATGGAGCAGTGGGTATAAAGGAGAAATGTATTGATCTTTTTTTAATCTCTTGATTACATCCATCCTGTAGTATAATACATGAGTACTAGACATTACAGAGATTTTTGCATGTGTGTGTGAATTTTGATTCGGGTATCTCGAAGCGTATCAGTTCGGAAATAGTAAGCAAGGTATATGAAAATGATGTCAACTGATGATCGTGTTGATTGAATGGTTAAAATGAGAGCGTATTTAGTTCCAGTTAGATAATTCTTAACTACTTTGTGTAATCATAGCCTCTGGCGAAGTCAAATAATACAAAAGAGAATTATATATAGTGATTAAAACTCAAATCAGGGGTGATATTAGTGTTTTAACATGAATGTGATAATGAATCTTATGAGCGGACATTATTATATTTTGAATATTGCAAAATTGAAATGTACAATTCACCAAATTTATTTTCAAGTTACACTACGTTATAGTAAAAACTCACTTTCAGAAAATTCTATTCATCCAGTCTAAACCAAAAATGTGAAATTAACTTTACTTTGGTCTCTTACATTGACTGAAATTCGATTGTTCATCTAAATTCCTTCTCTTGCGAGGTTTAGGGAGTTTAATCAATTGGGTGGTAATGGTTGATGTCTCGTTATCTAGTGTGTCATGATCTGCGTATCTACAAGTATTGTATAATTGAAATTAAAATCAGAAGAGTTTGAGTTGGATTTACTCGGGTTTGTTTCACGCGTGGAGTATTTTTTTGCATATATGAATAGGATACACAGCTTTTGACCCATTTTTCACTGTTTCAATATTACTTTTTTGAAGTGATTTGGCAGGAAAAGGACCAAAATATTCATCCTGCGTCTTCATATTAGGGAGTTTCTTATCTTTCGAGACGTTTCGTGCTATAAAGAGGTCTCTCTCTTGAATATCCGACCTAAAATTGCATTAATAATTAGTTTAGCCTTCAAAATATAAGAAGGGCATTCGTAAAATGTAATATGCGAGGAAATTTTATATTCTATTCACACATATAAGCGTTAACTGATGGAATTTCAATCCTGCTTGATGTATGTAGAATTTAATAATTACCTTTCGGTTTTCACTTTTTTATCATATAGTATATGCGCTTTTATCTCTTCTGCTCGATTTTGATATTCAGACGCGACTCTGCCTCGTTTTGTTGCCAAATATATTCCATCTCATCACCAATATCATCGATGTTATCGTGTTTAACTGCGTAAAGATCGACCTGTGAATCACTGTGAATTGATTCTTCTTCGGACTGGTCGCAAGGATAGATTGTGTGGGTTTTACTCAAATTCAGTGAGGGTATTATTGCGTCTCCTTTGCGACCATACATTACCTCAAAAGCTGAAAGTTTCGTGGCTCTTTTGATTTTCGTATTTGCAGCTAGTACTGCAAATGGCAGTTTGGTTGGCCACGCACCGTCTGAGGTCTGACGCAGTTTCTCGATTTTCCTCCGGGTATCAAAAAATAGATCATTATTTTCACTCAAATAGTAATCGTGTTTTAAATAGCATTTCAAAACTCTTCAATATTTTGTTGTGTGCCTCCACAAGACCATTACTCTGCGGATAGTATGCACTTGTGCGCCGATTATCAGCTTCTAGCTTTTGGTGCATATCACTGAACTCCTATTAAGGATACCGCCCTCGAAAAAACATATGATTTGGCTTACAGCATACGATGAAAGTAGAGCTATAAGAGATGTTAAGCGTGGGGAGGTATCTCCATCAAGAAATACTCGCATATTACAAACCGTTTTTGATTCTCATTTCTAGTTTTTGAGATACAGTGTCTCAAAGTCTGTTTTTTTCGTTTTCCGCTAGCACATCTTAATGGTAGAAATTCGGGTACTCAAGGAATTGTTTAGGGCATACCAAGGAATCAAATGCTTCCAAAATCGAATCATAGATAGTCTACCATATTTGCAACTTCATAGGACCAGAAGAAAGTTAAAATGACAAAAATTGTAAATTTTATCCGTGTCCGAAAAAAAAGGGCCAAAAACGGCGAAAAATGTCTTTTTTTTTGGGAATTCAGGAATAAAATCACCAAGTTAGAAGATATCGAAAAAATGGTGGTCCTACGTTCATCGCCAAATAATATGGAACAACACTTGAAATTTTCAATCTCAAACCAATTTTGATTTAAAATTCTGTAAAGACGGTCAATTTTGAAATTTCCCGAGATATAGAGATTTTAAGCTTAGATGTTAAGAAGAATGTAGAATGAGTTATTAATAATGAACAAAAGCATTCACAGACATTTATTCTCATTTATACTGCTGATTTAGGTATATTTGAACCAAATATTTACAAAAAATAGCAAGAGTACCCTGTAAATCCACAAATTTCCTTGAGGCCCCTAACCCCGAATGTTTTGGGATAATTGTGAATAACAATTCATATTCCTAGCACTACGAAGTATAATCTATTAGTTTAGAATGGTTAAAGAGCTTCCGAAAAGTATATTAGGAAGTTAGAGCGAAAGTCTACGACTTTTAGTTTCCAAGTTAGGATTTTCGAAAAATGCTACGTCATCATATGACAAAAATCTAAACCTTAACATTCCATAGGGTGTAGTGCAATTATTATCAAAGAATCATATATGTATACTCATAAAAAGTAGATTAGGAAGTGAGAACTAAGAATTTGGACTTATATTTACAGAGATAGAGAGATATCTCTTTTTTGACCCTAAATGGGGGTTTTTGACCGAATCTGGGAGGTCCAAGGCCAGAACTTTCAAAATAATTATCAAAAGTTCTCCAATTTTTCTGTACACATTATTAACGACAATTGTATTCCTTATTTAGCATAATAGCCACATTTGGACACATATTTAATGATTAGTTTCGCCATTTTCTAATATATTCAAAGTTCTCCATAGAATTTGTATTACAATTAAATCAATGATAAGTCGAGAATTATTTATTTTTTGACGAAGGAATGTTCGAGGAACCTATATATTTTCGCATATAGTATCCTTTTAGTTAAGAATATAATAGATTATATATCTTCAATAGTTTTTAAGATATGACACATCGCCCTCTTTCGGGACCATAGAGAGATATTATGCCCGAACTTTACCTATAATAAGGGATATCTCAAGAACAAATGGTCGGATCCGAACAAATTTTTTTTGAAACGATCAGAATTTTATTTCTGACCCAGTGATCGCTAAATATCTGAGATCAAACAGGCGATTTCCCGAGCATTATATAAATGAACTCCCTTATAGAGCTATTTTGTTTGGATTTTATTTGCCCATTCTTTTAAATCTTTGTGTTATATAATCTCCAAAGCTGCCAAAACAATGTTAAGGTCCAGATTATTAAAAAATTATCAAATAAGGTAAAAACTAATTAGTAAATGAGTCAAAAACCTCCAATTATTTTTCAATTATTATTAACGATAAACTTTAGGGGGTTAACTCTCAAAAATCAAAATAAATACCGTCCAAATAGTGCTACTATCAGATGGTATACCGATCAGTAATATAATGAATTAGCAATAAAAGGTTTTGCCGGGTTTTTTTACGCCAGGCAAGGTTTTTCGAGGGCGGTATCCTCAGTTAAGGGCATGTCTAATCTACGAGACAGGACGGGACGGGACAGTCCCGTAAAATCTAGATGGCTAATTTACGGGACTGGACGGCATCCCGTCCCGTAAATTAGGCATCTTAACTCGCCCCGTCCCGTAAATTAGGCATCTTAACTCGTCCCGTCCCGTAAATTAGGCATCTTGACTCGTCCCGTCCCGTAAATTAGGTACCTAGATTTTCCCGGATGCTCCCGTCCTGTTCCGTAAATTAGGCATGCCCATTAATTAATGATAATCAAAAATCGAATGTAAATGGTTGAGTTTATGATTAAAATACATTCAAGAGACAAAAAACACTGAAACAGGTTTTCAAAAGATAGTCAGCTTTATATTCAAAGGTGGATTCAGACGGCAAATTAAAAGCGGACCATATTCAGAAAATGCTCGAGAACGGTTCTATTTCGAGCCATGTAATTCAAACTCATATGAATCAGTATTGAAAAGGCTATCGAATTGTGTATGTGTCGGACAGTCGGTCATCAAGTTTTCGTTGGCATTAATTATACAAATCCTAATGTAGTAATCACAAATGTTGTATATTACATGACGGGATGAAGTAATTGCAGCTTAGTTCAAACAAGGGGCTTCTTGTATAAGCGAAAATAACAAAATCATCAACGAGTATCTTTTATCATTGTTTGAATTATGTGAATAATTTATTATTGAGAAACTTTGAATTGAATCATAATAACTTTTAGGAAATTAATCATAATATGTTTACTAATTATATGACGCATTTAGTGTGGAATTTGGTTGGGTGAAACCTGTTGAATAAATCATTTTATGACAGAATATAGTATCATATTCCTTACCTTGCTGGTAGACTCTTCCTCTTGATCGTGCTGCCATATTTTGGGGACACCAAATGTCAGATAGATGCCCAAATGCTCAACCACAACTTCGGCGCTCGTTCTTGTTTTAAGTGGTCAGGAAACTTTATATTTGCTCAGCTAGCAAACAACCACAAGTACATGTTTGTACCCTAACTCGTTTTGAGGCATGTCTACGAATATATCAATGCCTATGTGTTACCAAGGTCTCTCTGGGAGAGTAATGGGTTGGAGTTCTCTTTGTGGTTACTGAATTTTAGCAGAAGAGATCTGACACTGATTGCAAGACCTATTCAGAAAGTAATTATATGATAATGTAAATTCGGAGAGTCTGTGGGTGCCCTGGCATCTACGGTAGAATAAGCTTATAGAAGCATGTACTGGTTGATATAGGTAGTAAAACCTAACTCCAATGAGAATGTATTATATTATATACAACTTGAACTCTGCTTTAGTAGTCTTACTTTTTTGCCCAAAGCTATTTGTCTAAAATAAATAATTTGTAAATCATGTTGATATTCTATACACTAATACCAATCTGATGTGCAAATTGACTGTTAAAACAAAATGATACTAGTAGTCACATTGAATTCTGAGGACATACTACATTTAAAGGCGAATCAAGTTGTTTCATTTTACGAGAAATAGTAGCATGGGTGTGGCATAGCCATACTATGGCTTTGAGCCCACAAGTCGTAACATACTTACGTACATATTGTTCGGTTTGCTGATACATATTATCCCAAAAGTATCTTTGTCGAATTGAAGTAGTCATGGCATTAATACCGAGATGATCCACATGATTTGCATCTATGATTCAGATTTCAGAGGCTAGCGGACATTCAAAACGCTCCATAAATCCTCTTTTGTTGCGAATGATCTAGATATAAGAGAGTATATTACATTCCAATAATTACTAAATCCCAGGAAAATTACATTTTACTTTGTTACAGATCTACATTCGTAGTAAAATGTTGCCGAAAACAGATTATTGATCATAGATGGGAGGGAGGATTTTGTGCAACTTATGTTCTTACCTTATAGAGAATATCTTCAACACGAATGTCTGAGGCTTTCTTCCGAAAATTTCCCCGTGTGTATTTGAGTGTATTTTGAATATCGACTGGGTACCTTCCAAACGATATAAACTTAACCAAATTATTAAAGTCCTGAGGATCCATTTCAAGATCTGCCTATATACGTGCCACACGAAGTATTTCAAAAATTTATAAAAAATGGAGAAAAAGTTATAATTAGAAAATTACCTAGAAATACTAATATATACTGTTGCAGGTACTTACGACACCAATGGTATCAAGTTACAATGGACTAATATAAAAGTATGGATCAAGTTACGATAGATGTTGTACATCCATGGTGGTTATCAAGTTATGATGAAACAGTGCTTTCAGCTCATTAAGTTTCTGCAAGAGATTGCATAGCAGAAGCAATGTATAATTGAGAATAAAAAGCAAATGACTAAATGGCCAATAATCAAAGTACACACACTATTTGAAGAGTGAGCATTCTAAAGATTCAAACTTTTGAATTTTTTAAAACAGCTTGATAGACACTACTAATGTATGTGGTTCTCGTCTTGTTATTTTATTATGTCTCTGAGGTTCTTATTTTGATGAAGTTAACTATGCAAGCATTCTGTAGCAATAACATTCATTAATAATAGTCAATTCGATCAAATTACTATTGATAACTGCAAATTTTAGATATACGTATTAGTATAATGATGTTTATCTTATACAAGCGCGCTTCGCTTGCTTGCGCTGCGAGGCTGGCGGACACTGTGTCAGCCAGAGGCGCCCTTTGGGCGCCTGGGGTCACATTGATTAATTATAAGGGAAATAACATCACCAAATTTATCAATTTTTAAAATTTTGATGCGTAATGATGACGTCATAACAAAGTGATGAGTCATCATTTTTTGATGATAGTTGCATCATATGTGAAGTACAGTGCGTTCGGAAATTATTGGCAGTAAATATTATTTCATTATCCTTCACATATATTCTTAGCTCGCCATATATAAGCTGTATCAGTTATAAAAACTTAAAGTATACACCCCACTTTAAAAAAACAAATATTCCGGGGACGAGAGTTCCACTTGCCGTTGATCAATTGCAAACCTTAGTTGATCGAAAGAAAACCTACAGAATTCGATCAATTGCAAACCTCCAAATTCGATCAATTTCTGCGCCCTCCTCAGAACTTAGTGGAGCC
Organism: Aphrocallistes beatrix; assembly: GCA_963281255.1. NCBI lineage: Eukaryota > Metazoa > Porifera > Hexactinellida > Sceptrulophora > Aphrocallistidae > Aphrocallistes > Aphrocallistes beatrix. Next base: position 3,656,529 of record OY725493.1, read on the forward strand.
ATAGCCAAAAGACTCCCACATGCCAAAAATCAGCTTTCTGTGCTTGTCAGTTTCTTCAATCAATTCGTTACATATATATATATATATATATATATATATATATATACACAAACAAACAAACATTGATCGAGTTTTGATAGTAAGGATAATATACAGGATGTCTCAAAAGTTCTGCAACAATCAATTTACTTTCTTAATTTGACTTAGATCACTTAGTTTATTTCAAATTAGTCTGCATTAATGAAATCTAATACTCAATACTCCATAGAATTCTGCTCAACGAATTAAGCAGAAGACTACTACTTTGAAAAATAATTACATGCTAATGCCTCCAAATTTTTGATTTTAAAATGCAGAGTTTTGACTATATTTTCGAATTAAATGCTTAGGTTTCTCACTTTTAAATTTTGTTAATGATTCATAATACTCACTATAAAAGCGGTAGCCGTCCAAGTCTATCCATTTCAAGACATGACCCTAACGAGCCAAATCACGTTTCCATAACAACGCTGGAATGTAGCAACACTCCATGAAAAATTCCAATTTTTTCGTATTAACCCATTCACATCTCAATTCTATGCAAAATTTTTATAATAAAACACATAGATGTGCCCTTAAACGACCTCTGGAAATCACTAAAGTCGCAAATAGAGCCTATTATGTAATCATAGGGTGACTGATCTGAATTTTAATAACGAATTTTAGTACTTAGACACCATATTTATATATGCTTGTAATACATTACTTAGCTCTATTGTGCTTGTTCAATGATTTAAGGCAGCTCATGTATTAGTTCTACCATCTTCTACCCATCCCTAGTCCCAGACGAAAACAAAATATTCGAAATCTACACCCCTAAACCCCATTTTAAACGTGGGGAAGCTAGTCGCTAGTCGCATAATTTCCAAAATTCGTCAAATGGTTTAAAATATGTATATCAAGGTGTGAAAATATTAACCATAACCTATTTTATTGCTATACACTATAATAAATTAAGATATCAAACATAAGTTGTAGCATTGAAGTAGTTATAGCAAAGACGATCTATTGTAGTGTCGTCTATTATTTCTATTGTGAGAGTGAAGTCATATATATCATCCTTACTATTAAAACTCGATTATTGTTTGTGTATATATGTATACAAGCGCGCTTCGCTTGCTTGCGCTGCGCGGCTGGCGGACACTTTGTGTCCGCCGGAGGCTCCCTTCGGTCGCCTGGGGTCACATTGGTTAATTATAAGGGAGATAGCATCTCTAAATATGTCTGTCCTACTGGTATAATCGATTTCGCACGAAAAATTACCGAATTTGTCAATTTTTAAAATTTTGATGAGTAATGATGACGTCATAACAGAGTGCTGAGTCATCATATTTGGATGAGAGTTGTACCATATGTGGAATATGTTTGTATACAGATTCTTTTAAAATTTGAGCCTTCTATCTCCTATAATGGCTGAGTTATGCTCGAATAACTGTATAGCTTAACTTTTAAAAATGTGACAATGACGTCATAATTCCATGATGAGTCGACATTTTCGTCTGAGCTCAGAACTTACTGGAGCCATAGCCAAAAGACTTCCACATGCCAAAAATCAGCTTTCTGTCCCTAGCAGTTTCTTCAATCAATTCGTTACAGATATATATATATATACGTACATATAGTAGTATATACTAGATTAATCGAGTTTTAATAGTAAGGATATATATATATATATATCTGTAACGAATTGATTGAAGAAACTGCCAGGCGTAGAAGGCTAATTTTTGGCATGTGGGAGTCTTTTGGCTATGGCTCCAGTAAGTTCTGAGCTCAGAGCAAAATGTCGACTCATCATGGAATTATGACGTCATTGTCACATTTTTAAAAGTTAAGCAATACAGTTATTCGAGCATAACTCAGCCATTATAGGGATAGAAGGCTGAAATTTTAATAGAATCTGTATACTAACATATCCCACATATAGTGCAACTATCATCAAAAGATGATGACTCATCACTTGGTTATGACGTCATCATTACTCAGCTAAAATTTTAAAAATTGATAAATTTGGTGATTTTTCTTGCGATATAGATTATAACAGTAGGACAGACATATTTAGAGATGTTATCCCCTTTATGATTAACCAATGTGACCCCAGGCGACCGAAGGGAGCCTCCGGCGGACACAAAGTGTCCGCCAGCCGCGCAGCGCAAGCAAGCGAAGCGCGCTTGTTAATATTAAAACTCGATTAATGCTTATTTGTTTTGTCATAGAAATATAGTTATTAGCATACCACAAGCTGAATAGAGGCAATAGTTGTTAGGTTTATACAATAATGTTAGTTTAGTGTACTTCTTATTTATTTGGTTTATTTCTTCTATACAGCATTTACTCTCGCGGTTTACAATTCGAGTTAGTATAACGTGTACTCTGACAGTTTATATATATATACAAGCGCGCTTCGTTTGCTTGCGCTGCGCGGCTTGCGGACAGTGCGTATCCGCAGAGTCGCACTGCGGGCGCCTGGGGTTACTCAATAATTACTCAATAATTTAATATTGATTACTCTCACTAATTAATGGCCGCATTAAGTGGTGAAATTGAACTATAATGTTAGATTGTGTACTCGTTCCATACCTTAATTGCATTTATTAGCAATTTTACTAATGAATGAGTTCAGATTTTATTTATTTGCCTTTTCATGATTACAGTGATTTATCACAGTGATATATCAATATTAATGATCAATTAAGATCTCCATATAACACGTCTGCTGTTTTATCAGTAATCAAGTAGCTCCATCTGTTGCAACACTGTAAGTATCCGAGCAGCTCCATCTGTTGCAACACTGTAAGTGATCGAGCAGCTCCATCTGTTGCAACTCTATAAGTGATCGAGTAGCTCCATCTATTGCAACACAGTAAGTGATCGAGTAGCTCCTTCTGTTGCAACACTGTAAGTGATCGAGTAGCTCCATCAATTGCACCACTCTAAGTAATCGAAAATATCTATTGGATATGATGGGATTCTTATCGCATTAAATTAATTTGATAATAATCGATATCACTCGAAAAATCATAGAATTTGTCCATTTTAAAAATTTGATGCGTAATGATGACTTCATAGCAGAGTGATGGGTCATCATTTTTTGATGATACTAGTTGTGTCATATTTGAGATATATTAATATACACATTCTTTTAAAATTTAATATTTTAGCACCTAAAATGGCTGAGTTATAGTCAAAAACTGAAATTTCTAATTATAAAAATGTGATAATCACGTCATAATTCTATGATAAGTATACATTTATTCCTGAGGTCAGAATTTAGTTAAGGTAAATACGTGAACACCGAGGGCTGTATATACAGTACCCAGACAAAAGTATTTGCACACTTATTAATCTAACGTTGATTTGATACTATAATTGGTCTATTTATGAAGATTGATTTGATACTATAATTGGTCTATATATAATTGGTCTATTTATTAAAACTACGAAACGGTAAGTGATACAACTAATCGGGTTTCAGATTCGAAATCTTCGCATTCGAATTAGTTATTGTAGGATATTTCTAATCAATTATTAATTCCCAATGTTTTCAAATTATCAATCACTGCCACCTTGTGCCACATATGCCCCTTTTAATCACTATACATTATGGTGATGTACTACCTCTTGTGTCACAGGTTGATAATTTTACTCATTGGGTGAGCAATTTATTAGAAATATCCTACAATAATTAATTCGAACGCGAAGATTTCGAATCTGAACCCGATTAGTTGTATCACTTACCGTTTCGGAGTTCTAATCTTCATAAATAGACCCATTTTAGTATTAAATCAACGTGAGATAATGAAGTGTGCATATACTTTTGTCTGGGTACTGTATATAGCAAAAATGAACTCTAAATGAAAGCGAAGGTACTGGATCTCAGGTTGTTATATAGTATCCAGCAACCTAGATTGCTGTTTAGAAATTTTAACAGACTATTCCTATCAATATTCGACGAAAATGACATCATATATTTAACAAATGTAGATATTAATCTTAAATTCAATAATAATGAGCTTTAACATCAATTATAAAACGCAACAGCACATTTTCAAACTTTAGACGTTTATTTGACTCAATTCTGAAAATTAGTTTTTTGAGAAATTTCCAAAATATTCTCACAATTTCGGCGACTTTCTACGTTGGCAACGGCTATCTCATAATCCATAGTAGATACGTTTTCAAGGATGCCATTGATTAGCTTTACTGATATTTTGGCCTTGTTCAGAATTTTGCGTGGGTATAGCATATTATCCACCAAATCCTTAAGGGAACCAGATTATTTTTAACCACTCTCCTATTTATTGCACAAATTTATTTTATGTTGGTTATAGCAGCATGTTATGACCAGGATGACATATAGATCAGTTGACCCATAACGCCTTCCGATGTACTTGTTTAATTAATTCCAATCTTATATATTAATATTTTTTTATTTAGGTTCGAATTGATTTTGGATATCTTGTAATTTTGACCAAGTTACAATGCATGATCTATCCACTGACTCTCAATAATACACCTGTTGAAATAGATTTAAGAAATATCCAACATGTATCGACATTCATGCAAACAGATTTGCATATAATAATTCTTACAACTATGAATACTTTTTATATTTATAGTTACGATGGCAAATCAATTCTAAGCTCCATTACTCCTTCTAATATATTTGCTTTATTGATCCAAACTGAATTTGCATTCACATCTGACATACTAGTGCTCCTTGATAATAATTCTAGTGTTTTAAATGTTTTTGATGTTTCCCTCACTAAATTTTCAAAAAAATATTCAATTAATCACAGTCTACAAATAACAAGGTTTCTCTTAAGTCCTAAATTTTCTAACTCCTGGAGACAATTATGTTTTGTTGATAAAGCAAATGATATTTTTATTCTTCCGCTATCAAAATCAAACGTTTTGTCTTGTTCTCCTAAGAAGATTTCATCATTTACCAATAGTTTTGTTTGGCATGATAAATATCCTATATTAGCCGCTATTCAGAATAATATTCTTGTTATTTGGTTAAATCCATTTCTCATTTATACTGATCCAGATATACAACCATTGACTATTCTAAAATTTTATGATGTCACTATGTTGAAAGATGCACAACTCACAAATTTTGCTGGTAATATTTGTACAATTCGCTTATATAATGGATTTTTTTTTTCGGTCTCTATTGTACCTCATTTTATGTCTCTATGCAATTACATCAATTCCCAAAGATGGAATGATGCACATCGTATGTGTACTATTATTCAAGAAAAAAGATTATGGGGGTTCTTGGCACTTAGTGCTGCCTCTAACGGGATCTTACAGATTTCTAGATTTGCTTATGCTAATACCTTGGCTATTGATAGGGTCGATTTCATTGATAACTATATATTGTCCGAAAACTTGAAATCTTCTTTTTCATTTATAATACATGATTTAAAGAATTTTGACTTGATTGGCATGAATAATTTCAACGACATACATAATAGCATAAAAACCTTTAATTGGGACCGAGCTTTATCTTTGGCCATTAAATTTGAATCACATATAGATACAATTATTGCTCTCCGTGTCAAATATTTGCATTGTTTGTCACTTGATGAAACAAGAAAAAAATTCAAACAATTTTCCGATTTGGATATTGATTGGGAAAGGATCTCATTGAAATTAACTATTGAAGACAAAAAGAGGCACACTTGAACATAAATATTCTAAATCTATAGTTATTAATTATTGGTCAAATTTATTTTATTACCATTTACGGTTGATATATTATTTCACGTTGCTTAAAAAATGATTTAACCCTTAATCATTAAGATGGTATTGCGATTTAAGTAGACTAAATGCACCCAAATTGATTCGAGCACTTCGGACCCGGTCTCTCCGCAACGGGAACTCACTCACAAAGGCCGCTTAGCATCCTCGCTTACTGCCCCTTCTCGCTTTTCGAAAAACTTTAACCACATACTTTTTATTTATCTTACGAAATAGTTTAATAATCGTTTTGTATAAAATACTAGGTATTAAAAAGTCCAGAGAACATGTTCCTATTTTCCAGAGAACATGTTCCTATAATCCAAAGAAAATGTTCATATGGTCCAGATAACATATTCTAATGGTCCAGAGAGCATGTTCCTATAGTCCAGAGAACATGTTCATATAGTCCAGAGAACTTGTACCCCCGACGTTTATGTGCTAGGGGACAAGATTTCACGCTAGAGCGATCCATCCAACTAACTTACCCTTCCGGCCCAGTTCAGATCGAGTGTAGACCACATCGGAAGAAGGAGCAATAAGCAAAACCGAGTACACAGTCCCATAGCACTGACACAACCTTTCTAATTGTCTTTTAGTAACGTAGTCGATTTGATTCATTACTCTTTACAATAGTGTGGGAACTATTTGCTGCATTTACAATCATCATTATTAGGGGCGCATGCATTAGTTCGAATCTGGTATGTAGGTGTTACTTCGAATCCTGTATGTAGGCGTTGGTTCGAATCGAATTTGGCTATGTAGGCGTTGGTTCGAATATAATTTAACTATGTAGGCGTTAGTTCGAATATAATTTAACTATGTAGGCGTTGGTTCGAATATAATTTGAGCAAGTAGTCATTAGTTCGAATATATGACTTTCGTATTATTTGTTGCTAACACCAAAGTACTTTAGAGGTACAAATTTCATCAAATACAATTGTCAAAAGTTTCCCATATTCTCAGCAGAAAATGCTGCTTTTCCCTCAGTTCTTATAAATAGTTCTCCATAATGGCACTCAACCACCCCATTTCGTTCAGAAATGCCTTTTTCATCCTCAATTTTCTACTATTCTTAGCAGAAAATGCTGCTTTTCCCTCAGTTCTAATAAATAGTTCTCCATAATGGCACTCAACCACCCCATTTCGTTCAGAAATGCCTTTTTCATCCTCAATTCTCTACTATTCTCAGCAGAAAATGCTGCTTTTCCCTCAGTCCTTATAAATATCTCTTCCCAATGTCACTCAATGACAGACTACATTTAAAACTATTCGAACTAACGCCTACATGTTAAATTCGATTCGAACTAAAGCCTACATGTTAAATTCGATTCGAACTAACGCCTACATGTTAAATTCGATTCGAACTAACGCCTACATGTTAAATTCGATTCGAACTAACGCCAACATACAGGATTCGAACTAACGCTTACATACAGATTCGAACTATGCAGCCCCCCATTATTAAGTATCGTACGTGTAATCGAATTTTAGAGCAGTTTTAATGTCGCCAACTTTCTCTAAATCAGAGATAATTTAGCTTCATCGATTGTTTCCCCTAGGGAAAGCAAAATGATGACATTTTGACTGTAAATCCTTTCTTAGAATTTGGGGATTTTTCATCCTTTTTCAGTAATTTTTCTTTGAAGTGAGAAAAATGTGAGTATATAGTCTGTTAAATAATTACGAACGTACATAAATATATGTAGAACTCCCTATTAATAGGGAATTATTGTAACAATTTCAACAAGTACAGTGATATTCTAGATAATTATTTTTTAAATAGTAATTTAACCCACGCATGTCACAGGAATGTGTTGCGTCATTTCCGGTTTAAGCCATTTTCAATGGGAAGCCATACAAGTTTGGGGTTACTACTATAAATAGAAAAATCCCTAGTGCTTTCAAGGGATATTATTAGCCTTTATGATTCACGAGTCTCGCGGGCCCCAAATCTGTCAGTTCCTGTTATGGTCACATCATCATGGCCGTAGCAAGAACTGACATTAGAAACCTATATGAAAGCAATGAAACAACTAAAATTATACTTATAAAGCTAAAATAACTAAATACAATAAATTGAATCATTATATAATGCTTATAGAAAATATATTGATATTTAGCATCAAATTCACACCAAAATTAGGCGGGCCCATTTTGTATTACAATCACTAACACGGGGGTACCATAATAGAGTGTTTGAAAAGAGTCCGGGCAATCAAATATAGTCTTGCGGACCCCAGGTTGCCCACCGCTCATGTAGCTATATATTTTGTCATAAAATAATAATTTATATTTTTTATTGCTTACATTATAATAAAATTAACGCAAGTACTATATAAGTTAGTGTGTAAAAGAATTAGTACAACAACGACAGTTTATTGTGGTGTAAAATGGTTTGCATTTCGTGAAGCAATATCCTTACTTTTTAAAATCGATTAATGTGTGCATATATATACGTATATATATATATACAGGCGCGCTTCGTTTGCTTGCGCTGGGCTGCTGGTAGGCACTGTGATAGTATCACTCAAAAATCACATTTTAAAAAAAATTTTTGAAGCGAAATGGTGACATCGAAACAGAGTGATGAGTCATCATTTTTGATAAAATTTGTATTATATGTGAGATATATTAATATATACATTCTATAAAAATATCAGCCTTCTATCACCAATAAATGGCTGAGTTATAGTCGATAAACTAAAATTTCTAATTATAAAAGGTGACAATGACATCATAATTCCATAATGAGTCAACATTTTCGTCTTGGCTCAGAACTTAGTGGAGCCATAACCAAACACTGCCACATGGCGTGAATCAGCTTTATGTGCCTGGCAGTTTCTTCAATCAATTTGTTACAGATATATATACAGTGGAAACCGGTTATAAGAACATCGTTGGGAGTTGAAAAAAATGTTCTTATAACCGATATGTTCTTATAACAGTATTTCGGTTATAAGAACATGTTCTTATAACCGACATAAGAAGTCAGATATGTCGGTTATAAGAACATATTTTGTTCTTTTTATCGTTTATACTTAGGTCATTTCAAAAGTACTGATCACTATTGATTTTTGACAGTTAGTGTATATCAAATGCACCAATTAATATAATCTACATAGCGTTCCCATTCTCTCCTAATATCTAAAAGAAATTTTATGATAGCATAAGTATTTTTCTTACAATCATCATTTCAATCTTGTCAGTTTTGGCTACTTAAACATTTATGGCTTCAAAATCGTCAATTATTCAGCAAGAGCAAAGGGCATATATCAAGTTTCGTTCACTGCTAAAAGATTCGGAAAGGAATATCCACAATGATCTCGTGGAAGTTTGTGGAGATCAAGCACTTGCTTATTCAACGGTTAGAAGATGGGCTCAACTATTCAGAGAGGGAAGAGACAGCATTGAAGATGAGCCTCGGACTGGTAGGCCTAAATCTGCAACCTGTGAACCCTCAATTGAGTTAGTTGGTGAATTCTTCGAAATGGCCCTTGCTGCTCTATTGAAGAGATTTCTAAGTATACGGATATCTTAACGGGAAATATTTATCACATTCTGAAGGAAGATCTCGGAGTAAGGAAGGTTTGCGATCGGTGGGTGCCGTATTTACTGTCAGAGGCCCAGATGGGACAGGGGTATAATTTTGTGATAATCTTCTACATTACGAAAAATTTGATGCAAGGCGACTCTATGAAATAGTAACCATAGATAAAACTTGGATTTATTATTCACAACCTAAATCCAAGGAAAAATCTAAGTGTTGGCTGCATCCGGGCGAACCCCGACCAAAAAACCGCGTCCAGATTTCCGTGCCAAGAAGGTAATGCATTTGACGCCTACGGTCCAGTTGCTCAAGTTTGCGTTCCGAAGGGCCAGAATGTTACTGGAGACTTTTATCGCACTCGTGTGCTCGCAGAAGTCTTAAACACTACGCAGAGCGTCGGCTGAGAACTGGTCCTCCTAGAATAAAACTTCTACATGACACTGCTAGTAGCCATAAAACTAAACAAGTCGCCGCATACATCGAGGATATAGGGATGCAGACACTGAATCATTCTCCCTATTCCCCTGACCTAAGTCCTTGTGAGTTCTGTTTTTTTCCAAGCTGAAAAGTCATCTCTCTGGCAAGGAGTTCACTAGTCGAATGGAGATCGGATTCGCCTTTCATAAGTACCCGAAATCGATCCCACAGACGGAGTATAAAAAGACATTCCGTTGCTGGGTAGACCGTCCAAAGGAGTGTATTCGCGTCAAGAGAGACTATTTCGAGAATATGTAATTAAATAACACATCAGTCGTTGCTTAATATCAAATTGGTGGGGGGTGATCAGTACTTTTGAAATGACCTAAGTAAGAACATCTATTATCGTTTATAAGAACATCTATTGTCGGTTATAAGAACATGTCAGAAATTACAAAATTGGTTGTGTATGAATGAAAAAAATGATAACTTGACTACTAATAGTTCTAGAAATTATTGATAGAATGTTCTTATAACCGATATTAGATGTTCTTATAACCGGTTCTGTTTAAATAGTAATGAATAGAAAAGAATCCGTTTCCAAATAAATGGTTCTTATAACCGACATGTTCTTATAACCGGTGTTCTTATAACCGATATCCACTGTATATATATACATACGAACATGAATCGAATTTTAATAGTAAGGAGATATATATCTGTAACGAATTGATTGAAGAAACTGCAGGCACAGAAAGCTGATTTTTGGCATGTAGGAGTCTCCTGGGTATGAGTCCACTAAGTTCTTCCTCAGACGAAAATGTCAACTCATCATGGAATTATGACGTCATTGTCACCTTTTTTATAATTAGTAATTTCAGTTTTTTGCCTATAACTCAGCCATTTAAGGGTGATGTTTCCTTCCAGAACTAACTTTTAAAGTTTTCATTATTTTCTCCTGAAATTTTTTGTGGAAACTATTCTCGATGAGTTATCAGCAAAAATACACTTTTCGGAAGCTCAAGAAGCAAGAAAAAATTTTTTTTCCCCTCAAATCACCTAATTTATAGAGGAGATTCAAGGAAACTTCAATGGCTTATGTCTCTACTCAATAATTCCTGCACGAAATGGTTGAATAAAGAAAATAATAGGAATAGAATTTTCAATTTTAACCCAAATAATTTTTTCTTATAAATTTCGTTGCTAAAATATTTAGAGGCAGATTTTCGTAAGGAAAAATATTTTAACTTTTTTCTAAAGTAGAATATCGAAAATCTGTCTCTATCATTTCGTTCTACGTGACGAATTCTTTCCAAAACCGTCGAGTATTTTACTCTACGACTTTTGTAACTAGAGATTCCTCCGTTGTAAAATTGATTTTTTTTAGTGCTAAAAACAGGCTACAAAGCAATTTTGTTCGGAAAGGCTTGATTTCTATAATTTTTTCCTGTGTCCTAATATTAAACAACATCTTAACATCCTAAATGAACAACTTATAGTAGTACTTAACTTCAAAATATGGAATATCAAATATTTTCAATCATGGCACCTTCAAAAGTGTAGTATCAGTTATGACTGGGACCCAAAAATGACCTTGTCCGATAGTATCCGCCGAAATCCCACATCTATAACTTTATTTGACTATGCCAGGTCGTTATTTTAATACTGAATTCGTTCTCAGCACTAGATTTCCAGCAATTTGATATATATATTGACCATATTTGGAGAATATTTTGGTTGCCTTTTCCTAGCAACGGTCAGGAATGTGAAAAAATTCCTGGCCGTTGCTAGGCACGGGCAAACATAAATGTTTCCAAATATGGTCAATATATATATCAAATTGCTGGAAATCTAGTGCTGAGCATGAATTTAGCATTAAAAAGATGATCTGGCACTGTCAAAACAAGTTATAACCGTGGGACATTTCGCATTTAAAATGTGTCGTTTTTAGAGCGACACCAGGTGATACAAGTGGCTCAAAGTGGCGAAATGTTGGGGCTGAAGTTATATAAATCGGAATTATTGTTTAGAACCCCTATAAGGATCTAAAAATGATAAAAAAAGCAATTTGGGCACATTTTTAGAAAAAAACAAGTGTCCCATGGGAAACACCAACCTTAATAGAAGGCTGATAGAAGGCTGAAATTTTAAAAGAATGTGCATACTGATATATCTCAAATATGATAAAACTTTCATTACAAAATGTTCACTCATCACTCTGTTATGACGTCACATTAAGCATCGAATATTTAAAAATTGACTTATTATGTGATTTTTCTAGTGAAATTGATTATAACAGTATGAAATACGTTTTTAGAAATGCTATCTACCTTATAATTAATCAATGTGAGCCTAGGCGCGCAATGTGCGCATCCAGCCGATACAAGATGTCCTCCAGCCCCGCAGCGCATGCAAGCGAAGCGCGCTTGTATATATACCACCCTGACGAAAGTATTTCGACACTTGATTTTTCCCATACAAATAATACTAAATTGGATTTTTCATGAAGGGCAATACGTTCAAATTCAAAGAGTTACTAAAAATCTGATTTCAGATTCGAAATCTGCACATTCGAACTAGTCATAGTTGAACATGACTAATAAATTACTCAACTCAATGAACAATCTTATCAGCCTGAGCCACCATAAGTAACTCATTTTCATCATGTATAGTGCTCAAAATGGGTGTATGTGGTATAAGGTGGCACTGATTGATAATTACAAAAAGTTAGGAATGATGATTAATTAGAAAAATTAACCTGTGACTAATTTGAATGCGTATTATTTGAATCTGGAATCCAGTTAGCTGTATTTTTTGAGACTATCTCTACTACCTGCTAGCTCTTAAAGCAATTCGAAAAATATCCAAAGTTTTCAGTCAAAATATATATATAGTACTACTTAGACGAATGTTCTCGACAATTTCATTTTTTACATACAACTAGTACTTAAATTTGGTAAATTCATGAAGATGACCACTTTTAAACTGTAAAATATGCAAATAATCGGATTTCAGAATCGAAATATAGATATTCGACTTAGACAAATTGGAGATCTACAAAAATTTGATAATCTCAATGGACATATAGTAGTTAAAGAATATGTAGCACATTGATTATCTGAAATGAATACTTGATAGAAACTTCTCCTATGACTTTTTTATGATTGTGTAAATTTCAAACCTAAATCCGATTATGAACTTTTAGTTGTATTTCTTACCATTTGAAAGTACTATTCGTTTTCATGAATAGACCAGTTTTAAAATTATTTGTGTGTAAATAATGAATTGTCGAATTATTTTTAAAAAAGGTTTTAGGTAAAAAAAAGAGGAAAGAGTGGATAAAGTGGAATCTCAAAATTAGCTGACATAGTAACATCGTAGTGGATTCCAATAAACCTACCTCCAAATATGATATCTCTTGGACAGTGGCTTTCAACCTGTGGGTTTTATTTGCAGAGTCCATGAAATATTTCAACTTAGGAGACAGTTTGATAGGAAACATTTAGCTTACAATGATCGATATCTCTAATTATTCCAAAGAAAATCAGATCAACAAAGAAATCTAGATTTAATTCTACAGGACAGACATGTAAAAATACAAGAGATTCGGAAGTACGACAACTCGTAACACCAGCTCGAACTACCCTGATGGGTCAATTCTGTGCCAATTTTACAAAATTTAAAAAACATAAATTTGTCCCTCCGTTAAAGAAATAATGAATTGCGATCCGGTTACTTTAATAGAATAAATTGTAATTATTATAAAATATAGTAATGAATAAGATATAAGTAGATGATGATGATTAAGATAATTGACATCAGTCATTTCCTATGTAAAGGTTGTGCGTATCCCTCTCAAAAATTCTATCCTAGGGCGATACAGGTAACTACCAATTAGGTCCCTTATAGCGTTTTCTCTAGCTAGAACATTCTTCGCCTTTTGTACCTTCTCTCCAGCTATATATTTAGCCTGCCTTACTTCTACAAGACCCTGTTCACGCTTTAGTGCAGCTAGAAATTTCCATATATTTGGATGGTGACACCCGACTGTTACATTGAAGTTGCGATGCCACGCTTCAACTGAATTCTTTAGAAAAATAATACAACATAATTGACTGATCGTGATAGTTCGAGTTGCCGGTGTTACGAATTGTCGGTGTACGGTGTTGCGAATTGTCTGTTACGAATTGTCTGTGTTGCGAATTGTCGTACTCCCAAGAGATTCAGTTCAAAATGGAAATTCAAAATATTAGGCTTAATAGATTAATGTATTACAAGCGGCTTTGCTTCCTTGCGCTGCGCGGCTTGCGGGTCCGCAGAGTCTCCCTGTGGGAGCCTGGAGTTGCTCAATATAGCCTGTTTTGGGAATTTGTTTACTTTATTTAAATATTGCAAACAAAAGTTAACAAATAATTTCTCTATAGCTTCGAAAATATGATATTCGAAATCTACACTACTAAACTTCCATGTCAACCGTTGGATGCTAGTCTCTAGCAAATTTTTAAAAATTCATCAAATGGTATCAAAATATGTATATAAGGTGTGAACATATACACAAAAACGTTTTTATTGCTATACACTATAATATACTTAAGACATCTATATAGTTTATTGCTTTGAAGTATTAATAACAATGACAGCCTACATTAGTGTCGTACAATCATTTCTATTGTTAGAGTGAAGCCGTACACAGTATTGTATAGAAAAGTTGTGTAAACATGTTTTCTATTTTATTTGAAGAGGTATGAAAATTTCACTTAGATCTCCCAACTTAATCGTAGATCCATTATTTGTCACCTACATGCCAATTTTCGTATCTCTACGACTTTCTAATTCTTCAATCAATTCGGACAACAAACAAAAAATCCTAACGTTATAATATATAAGATACATGTCATAAAATTCTGCTTATTAAAGGTTTTGAGTTAAATTAGTATTCTCAGGGAGTGGTCGCAAAGAATATTATGAAATGGTCCTAAAAAGTTTAAAAACTACAGCCTTGGCCGATAGCAGGCTATCTTTTAAGCAATTTTTTTCTTTCTTCTAAAAGTTTTGTATTTCTGATTTATTTTTATATATGACTAAGAAATGGTTGGATATTTTATATTAGCGTATTATTACATGATTGTGTTCGAAGTATGATAAATTTTACATTCCTAGCCAATATTGGGAGTTTCAGATGGCTTCGAGTACAATAACGTTTCAAAATTTTGAATTTATATTAATAAAAATCCCAATATAATATATTTTTTTTATTCCGGGGATTATTTTTTTAATCCTAAAAAAGATACACTGGTCTATAGAATTATATGATGAGTACTATATCTTTATATATTGTCTTTATATATATGTAATAATCTTTATATATATGTAATAATGTGTACATGTTCTTTCAACGTATATGTTTGTAGTCATGAAATACCTCAAAGTTAGATCGATTAAGGTTGGCCTTTCCTATGGGCATTTTGTTTTTTATCAAAAATTTGCCAAAAGTCCTTTTTAAACATTTTAGGATAACTAAAGGGGTTCTAAACACTAATTTTGATTTTTAGAATTTCAGTGCTAATATTTCGCCAATAACAGCCACTTGTACCACCTGGTGTCGCCTAAAAAAGGAACATTTTGTCTCATATCCATAACTTCTTTGAACCATGTCAGATCATAAATTCGTGCTCAGCACTAAATTTCCAACAATTTGATATATATATTGGACATATTTGGAGAAATTCTTTGGCTGCAGGTTCCTTTGCAACGGCCAGGAATATGAAAAAATTTCTGGCCGTTGCTATGCACGGACATCCAAAAAATTCTCCAAATATGGTCAATATATATAACAAATTGCTGGAAATTTAGTGCTGAGCATTAAAATGATGATCTGACATGGTTCGAAGAAGTTATTGATCTCGAATTCCGGCGGACACTATCGAATGTGGTTATTTTTGGATGGCCAGTCAGCAATGACCATTTTTTCCCACTTTTGATGGATAAAAATTTGATATACCATATTTTGAAGTTAAGTAGTGCTATAAGTTGTCGAATAAGGATATTTGCATGTTATTTAATATTCCAAAGCAGTTAAAACTAATGGAAATTTAGGGACATATATAAATATTTTCTAAATCCTATTTCTGAGACTTTTTTTTCAGCAATTATAAAGGTGATAACTTTTTGTAAATTCAACATAGGGACGAAAACTTAACGGTTTCTGATAGATCTCGAAGAGTAGAACATAATGAACAGACATAATTTTGATAATACAAATAAAAAGAGAATTAAGAAAAAAATAGTGTCAAAATTACTAAAAATAAAATTCCTCTGGTGTTTTGGTGTGAATTTTTGACAATTTTCAAAATTTCAAAAATCTGTCTGTTCGTTAGTTAAATCATCGATTTATGAATTAATTTGAAAAGTTTCTAATGGATTGTAAGCATATTGTTCCCGATTTCTTACTTGTAAAATGACCAAATTTTTTAAAAAAAATTTTTATCTCTTTAATTATTTCAATTATTAATGCAGTTTTGCAGATAACTCTGCGATTCAAATCTGCACTGAAAAAATTAAACGAATCGGTTAAAAAAGTCAAAATTTAGCTATTATAGGAAAGGCCAACCTTAAGACTAAGTAATTACAAAATAACGCATTTGTAATGATAACGATAGTACTCTTCTGGAGAATTTTGCAGTTGTAAAACAGTCTTCTAGATCATTTCATTATTACTGAATAATGGCATTCATTGTTTCATTGTTTATAAATATTCATTTTTTTATAGACATGGAAATCAGGACAAAAACTTTCTACATCCCTGTGATCATCCGAAGGCTGCATTAACGGGGCGTTAGCTCTTAGAGTAGAAGTCTTAAGGATACCGCCCGCGAAAAACCACATGATTTGGCTTACGGTATACGATGAAATTAGAGCTATAAGAGATGTTAAGCGTGGGCACGTATATCCTTCTAGAAATACGCATTCCAAACCGCTTTTGATTTTGATTTCTAGTTTTTGAGATATAGTGTCTGAAAGTTTTTCGTTATTCGCAAGCATATCCTAATGGTGGACACCCGGCCACTAGAATATTTTTTAAGACATGCCAAGGAAATAAATGCTTCCAAAATCGAATCATATATAGTCTATCATATTTGCCACCTCATAGGAACAAAAGAAAGTTAAAATGACCTGAAAAAAGTGCCAAAAAACCGCAAAAACATCGGGTATTTTGGTGAATCAGTTATAATATGACTAAGTTAAAAGATATCGAAAGTCGAGTGGTCCCACGTTCATGGCGTATTGATAAGGAACAACTCTTGAATTTCTCAAATCTTTATCTCAAAGCAATTTTGACTTTTTTTGATTTTCAAGACGGTCAATTTTAAAAATTTAAAGTCCAGAGATATAGAGATTTCAAGTTTAAATGTTAAGAACAATGTAAAATGAGTTATCAAGGATAAATTGGAAAAAATAGCAAAAGTACACTGAAAATCTACAAATTTCCTTGAGGCAACTAACCACGAAAATTTTGAAAAAATAGTGAATAATAATTCATATTTCTAGCTCTACGAAGTATAATCCATCAGTTTAGAATGAATTAAGAACTTCTAAAAAGCATACTAGGAAGTTTAAACGAAAGTCTACGACTTTTAGAATCCAAGTTAGGATTTTCGAAAAATGCTACGTTATCACATGCCAAAAATCTTAACATTTCAACTTAACATTCCATAGGATGTAGTGCAATTATTATCAATGAATTATATTGATAGCCTTAAAAAGTATATTAGGAGGTGAGAACTAAGAATTTAGGCTTAATTTACAGAGATAGAGATTTCTCTTTTTGGACCCTCATGAGGGTATTTTGACCGAATCTTGGAGATCCAATGCCAGAACTTCCAAAATAATTATGAAAAGTGCTCCAATTTTTCTGTACACATTATTAACGACATATTTCATGATTAGATACACCATTTTCTAAATATTAGTATTACAGTAAAATCAATGATAAGTCGAGAAATATTTATTTTTTGACACAGCGATGTTTGAGGAAGCTATATATTTTCGCATTTATCCTTTCATTTAAGATTATAATAGATTATATATCTTCAATTGTTTTTAAGATATGACATCGGCCTCTTTAGGGGCAATAGAAAGGTATCATGCCCGAACTTTATCTTTAATAAGCGACATCTGACGATCAAATGGACGAATCCGAACCAATTTTTTAAAAAAATTATCAAAAATACATTTCAGTCACAATCATTACTAAATATCTGTTACAAGCGGTCTTCGCTTGCTTTCGCAGTGAGGTTTGTGTCCGCCGGAGGCATCTGAGATCACATTGATTAATTATAAGGAGAAAACATCTCTAAATACGTATATCTTACAATTATAATCAATATTACACGAAAAATTATCAAATTTGTCAATTTTTAAAATTTGAAAACGTAATTATGAAGGCATAACAGAGTGATGATTCATCATTTTTTGACAATAGTTGCATCATATGTGAGGTATATTAATTTACACAGTCTCTCAAAATTTCAGCATTCTATTACCAAAAATGGCTAAGTTATACTCGAAAAACTGAAATTTCTAATTATAAAAAAGGTGACAATGACGTCATAATTCTATGATGAGTCGACATTTTCGTCTGAGGTCAGACCATAGTGGAGCCATAGCCAAAAGACTCCCACATGCCAAAAATCAGCTTTCTACGCCCGGCAGTTTCTTCAAACAATTCATTACAGATATATATGTATATATCCTTTCTATTAAAACTGGATTAGTGTATACACGTGTATATATATATATATATATATATATACAAGCGCGTTGCTCGGCGGGTGGACATTTTGTGTCTGCCGGAGGCGCCCTTTGGGTGCCTGGGGTCACATTGATTGATTATAACGGGGATAACATCTTAAATACGTCTGTCCTATTGTTATAATCGATATCGCACGAAAAATCACGAAATTTGTCAATTTTTAAAATTTTGATGTGTATTGATGACGACATAACAGAGTGATGAGTCATCATTTTTTGTTGATAGTTGTATCATATGTGAGATATATTAATATAGATATTCTATTAAAATTTCAGCCTCCTATCACCTAAAACGGCTGAGTTATGGTCGAAAAACTGAAATTTCTCATTATAAAAAGGTGACAATGACGTCATAATTCAATGATGAGTCGGCATTTTCATCTGAGCTCAGAACTTGGTGGAGCCATAGCCAAAAGACTCCCATATGCCAAAAATCAGCTCTCTGTGACTGGCAGTTTCTTCGATCAATTCGTTACAGATATATACCGGGTGGGCCAAAAAAAACGCGCCCGACTTTATTCACCGTATAGTGTGAATACTATTTGAGATAGATCAATGAAACTTAACAATTCTAGAGTTCAAATATGGAATAAGAGGAATAAATAATATCGTTATCCTAAAATGACTGTCTACAAAGATCAGAGCAGATGTTCGAGATGACTGCCATTTAGATTTTTGCATTTCTGTATGCGTAGAGAAAAATTTTCATTGATAAAGCGCACCACACTGTAACTTTCAGTGAATGTAAGGGCTTTTCTCTTACCTCATCCGGAAGCGAGGAACCCCAATAGATGTTGTTTTTGGAATTTACTTGACCGTCTAAATGAAAATGCGCCTCGTCAGATGTCCACAGGAGAGATACGAACGATTTGATGCTCTCAACTTTCTTCATCAAAACTCCAGCTATCTCCTCTCTCTTGATTTTAGCAGCTTGTGAGAGCTTTTGGTGTGTTTGAATACGATATGGGAACAAGTTTAGATCATCAACAAGAACCCTTCGAAGGGTTGTTCTTGACAATCCTAAGCACTGAGCTCTCTTTCGTGTTGATCTTTTTGGTGATTGCGTAGCAGAATCACGCACACGTTGAATAACGGCCGCCACACGTAGTTTTTTTCTTCCGGAATGACTTTGACGGTTACAAGACTTGCTATTTAGATTTTTAACGGTCCCTTTCGTTTGGAATTTCTTTACCCAGGCTTGAATTCTCCTTTTGCAAGGTGGTTTTCCTACGTCGAATACATGCAAAAATTCTTCCCTGATCACAAGACCGCGTTTCAAAATATCTCTGGACACACCAACTTCTCTCCTTGACAGTCCATTGTTTCATTTTTGGTACATCTAGCATGTCTTAAAATATAATAAATATAATAATGTTAACTTAGTTTGGTATATATTGTCTAACTAGGCTGAAATGTGCACGGGGCGCGTTTTTTTTGGCCCACCCGGTATATAGATATATATATCCTTACTATTAAAACTCGATTAATGTGTGTGTATATATATGTATATATATGTATATCTCTGTAACGAATTGATTGAAGAAACTGCCAGGCGCAGAAAGCTGATTTTTGGCATGTGGGGGTCTTTTGGCTATGGCTCCAGTAGTTCTGAGCTCAGAGCAAAATGTCGACTCATCATGGATAAGATAGACATATTTAGAGATGATATCTCCCTTATAATTAACCAATGTCACCTCCAGGCGACCGAAGGGAGCCTCCCGCGGACACGAAGTGTCTGCCAGCCGCGCAGCGCAAGCAAGCGAAGCGCGCTTGTATATATATATATATATATATATATATACACGTTAATCGAGTTTTAATAGTAAGGATATATAGTACACCCTCGCTAATCCGAACAGCTTTGTTCCAATGTTCGGAAAAATCGTTCGGATTAGTGAATTTGTTCCGATTAGTGAAATAACACTAATTCAATTGGGCATTAATACTTGTACAATAAATTTGTATTGTCTACGTATACTAAAAACTTTGTCGTTTTTCTTACGTCAGGCAAAGTTTTTCGATAGCGGTATCCTTTAATGTAGGGAGGACTAAGTTTGTGACGTTTGGAGTAATAAGTCTCTATACTAAGCAAACCATAAACAATACGCAAATTCAATGAAATGAAATAAATGCCCTTACATCTCCCGAAATCTTCTGCATAAATTTGAGTTTAAGCCTGAAATTTACAATAATAAGCACATATAAATCTTGTTTTGGGGCCAGATGTAAAAAGTCGAATAAAGTTAGTACTTATTATTGAAGTCATTGAATTCGCTAATCTTAGTTGACAAGTTTATCACATCGCTCAATATTTACACGATATCGTGCACTATACCTATATTACTGAAATTCACTATACAAGCAAAATAGGGATTTTCCCATCCCGCACGAAGTTGTATCAGGATATAGGGTTTTAGAGCAAAATCAGGATGGTTAGACACTGCAGAAGTTAACTGAGTGGAAGATCTCTTGGGGGGCAGGGTAGTCAACTGCCCCTCAATATTATTTATACTAATTAAAAGTACTCGACACAATGTAATTTTGGTGGCGGCGATCTTACTAAACACGAGAAACCAAATGATAATACAAGTAGGACCTTTACGAATTATACTGGGTAATTGTAATAACTCATCATATTATAATATCACTTTAATTCTATCCTAGTATTCAGGATTTACTGATATTATTTTTTCAGTAAAACTATGTTCGAATATCTTACATACAATCAAAAAGAATACCTTATGCCCATGCGCCAATCATGCCTAAATTTCTGATTTATTTTAATTTCTTCGATGTGAAACAGATCACTCATCATTTTAAATATACCTTTGCATTAAATGACTGACATGCCAAGCTACATGTCGCTATTTTACCTAATTGTTTTTAAAATGTTTATATTTTCAAATTCGAATTCAGTGTACATAGCCGAGAAAAAATAGGGTTCTCTCGATATGGTTCCGCCCAAGTTTGGATATCGTAATTTTGTAACATTCCTGCCGTTGTTAGGGAATTACAAAATAAAATTTCATGGAATATGGTCAATATGCCTGTTAAAAGATTGGAAATTAAGTTGAGTACGAATATAACAATAAAAAGTTGATTTGAAAGCATTTAGAATAGCTAATATATTTGTCAAAACTGGTGATTATTGGCCCACAACAATATTTCCCTAAAGTGAAAATATTTAGTATTTTTCATCCTATAGTTGTTTAGGCAGCTAGAAAGTATTAAAATGCAGATTCCTATTGCCGAACAACAATATTTCCCGAAAGTGAAAATATTTAGTATCTTTCATCCTAAGTTGTTTAGGCAGCTATAAAGTATAAATGCCAATTCCTATGTCTCTGTCAAAGTCTAAAATGCCCACAGCCTTATTTTTGATGATGTCATCAATTTTTTTAAGGCGACTATCTTGCCAGAAAGTTAAAATATTGAGTGGTTCTCATCCAAAGGTTATTCAGAAGGCTTGAATGTAAAAGCGTGCCAATATTCATGCTTTTATCCACATTTCAATGACTATGGCAATGACCACTTTGGGCACCATATTGACGGACGTTTTCTTTCCACGGCCCCCCCTGTTCTGTAGAGACTCACCAGCCTTGGACCTCAGCAACCAACGCCGAATGGTATGGACAGATACCCCTATATCTTTGGCAACTTTTTTAATAAAAATTCCAGCTTCTATCATGCAAACTGCACGTGTACGGGCGGCTAGAGTTACTTCTTTGACCATGATTATTTCTAGTCTATGAGAACTAAGGATATTTGAACAAAATAATTTTTTTGTATCAACACTTTTTAGAATGAATAAAAATTCTATTATTTACAGCAGTGGTCTTCAAACTGGGGTACGCGAGCTCTCTTTGAGACGAGTCTGTTAAGTATGTTATATCTCATTCAACCATAATTTATCCTTACTTGGGGGTACGCGTAAAGTTCAAAAAATAGCCAGGGGGTACGCTGGGAAAAAGTTTGAAGACCACTGATTTACAGTATGTAGAAAGAGAATTTGAAGCTAAAACACGATTAATTTGGTTAATTAATAATCTTATTTGATTTCAAAAAAGGGACATCAATTTCTTAACACCCTGTATATATATATATATATATCTGTAACGAATTGAATGAAGAAAGGGTCAGGCACAGACAGCTGATTTTTGGCATGTGGGAGTATTTTGGCTATGGCTCCAGTAAGTTCTGAGCTCAGACGCAAATGTCGACTCAGCATGGAATTATGACGTCATTGTCACCTTTTTATAATTAGAAATTTCAGTTTTTCGACCATAGCTCAGCCATTTTATGTGATAGGAAGCAGAAATTTTAATAGAATGTGTATATTAATATGGCACACATATGATGCAACAATCATCAAAAAATAATGACTCATCACTTTGTTATGACGTCATCATTACGCATCAAAATTTTCAAAATTGACAAATTTGGTGATTTTTCGTGCGATATCGATTATATAGGGTAGCTTTTAAGTTCTTTTCCAAGCTTTATTTGGTATAAAATTTCTTATATTCAAACAATCTTAGTTATCATGGTCTTTAGAGATTGTAATTCAAATATTATCAATGATTTTAAAAGATTTTTCGAGTGTAAGACCTAGAACTGTATTTTGTATGGTGAGTTTTGTGGAGAAAATATGTGTCCTGGCGCGCAGCGAAATTCGAGAATCAGGGTCACTGCTTCTGTAAAAAATGTCTCTATAATCGATGTTCCATGACGATTTAGCACTAGATACCTTTCATTCACCATGAAAATATTTCACAAATCCATTGAATTCATTATCAGAAACGAGATAAAGTTATTATTTCACGTGTTCAAATTAGGTATAGTATTTGCAAAATCACCCAAAATGGCACTTTTTTTAACATCACCAAAAATCTGATCCAAATGATTCTCAATATATACTGATCTAAACATCATATTTTTCTACAAATTTAGAGTGTTCGAGGAAAATGTGAGAGCTAATTTGTCCTAGAATTTGAAGACTCTAGTAAGATAATTTGAAAAGCAGTGGGCCCTGATTCTCGAATTTCTCGGCGCGCCAGGACACATATTTTCTCCACAAAACTCACCATACAAAACACAGTTCTAGGTCTTAGACTCGAAAAATCTTTTAAAATCATCGAGAATAATTGAATTACAATCTCTAAAGACCATAATAACTAAGATTGTTCGAGTATAAGAAATTTTATACCTAATCAAGCTTGGGAAAGAACTTAAAAGCCACCCTGTAATAGTAGGACAGACGTATTTAGAGATGTTATCTCCCTTATAATTAAACATTATTAAAACTCGATTATTGCTTAGATATTAATATATATAGGGTGTCTCAAAAGTTCTGCAACAACCAATTTTACTTTGTTAATTCAACTAAGATCACTTGATTGTATTCCAAATTAGCCCCCATAAATGAAATCTAGCACCCTTCTAGCATAGAAATGAGCCCAACTCATTACGCAAAAAAGATTCTCATAAAATTTTATATAATTACATACTAATTACTCAAAAATTTGGAGCTCAAAAGTGTTAAGTTTGAAGATCACTATTTTTCTAATGAAATATTACATCAATCACTTCTATATTCTGTAATTGATTCATAATACTAAAATAATATTATTACTTTTGATTTGTGTAGCAGTGATCTTCGATACGAACGAGTATTTTTAAAGTATAGCCATGAAATGTACAAGGGATGTGAGATTTTTTATTGAGTTATAAAATATTCTTTACGAGACAATGAAATATATGATCCATCATCGCAAATAAATTGAGTAATACAGGCCATTGGAATGCAAAATAATTAAGATAATCCTCTCTATTTTA
This sequence comes from Aphrocallistes beatrix, assembly GCA_963281255.1. Lineage (NCBI taxonomy): Eukaryota > Metazoa > Porifera > Hexactinellida > Sceptrulophora > Aphrocallistidae > Aphrocallistes > Aphrocallistes beatrix. The sequence continues at coordinate 3,680,923 of OY725493.1, forward strand.
ATTAAAATGAGGTATCGGATGTTCGATTAATTTATTTATGCATAATACATTAGCAAAATTTGTTGCAGAACTTTTGAGACACCTGTACAAGCGCGCTTCGCTTGCTTGCGCTGCGCGGCTGGCGGACACTTTGTGTCCGCCGGAGGCTCCCTTCGGTCGCCTGGGGTCACATTGGTTAATTGTAAGGGAGATAACATCTCTAAATACGTCTGTCCTACTGTTATAATCGATATCGCACGAAAAATCACCAAATGTGTCAATTTTTATAATTTTGACGCGTAATGATGACGTCATAACAAAGTGATGAGTCATCATTTTTTGATGAAAGTCGCATCATATGTGAGGTATGTTAGTATACAGATTCTATTTAAATTTCAGCCTTCTATCTCCTATAATGGCTGAGTTATGCCCGAATAACTGTGTTGCTTAACTTTTAAAAATGTGACAATGACGTCATAATTCCATAATGAGTCGACATTTTCGTCTGAGCTCAGAACTTATTGGAGCCATAGCCAAAAGACTCTCACATTTCAAAAATCAGCTTTCTGCGCCCGGCAGTTTCTTCAATCAATTCGTTACAGATATATATATATACATATATATATATATATATATATATTTTATATATATATTTTATATATATATATATATATATATATATATATACATATATATATATATATATATATATATATATATATATACTATATAATATATATATATACAATAATCGAGTTTTAACAGTAAGGATACACTACCTGGACAAAGTATCCGTACACTCCAAATTTTCCATATAAATGGTTAGAATATGAATCTATTTTCCTAAACTTGTTGGAGAGTCAACGAGTTGAAAGATTATAAAATGGTAATTCGAATGTTGAGAATTCGAAAGTTATTAGAATCGTATCGCTTAGTTTAAGGGATATGATTCAAATAACTTTTGCATTATCAACATTCGAATTATAATCTTTCAACTCGATCACTCTCCAACAAGTTGGACATTTTCAAACTGTGCCACTTCGTGCCACCAATGGCATCATATACAATGGTGATAACTCGCGACATGTGGGATAGAGTACCAAATGCTGAAAATGCTTAATATTTAAGGAATGTAATTAAGTTGAAAGCTTATAGAGTTATTTGAATTTGAAGAAAACGAATTTGAAACCAGATTTAGTTAATTCGCTTCTGATTAAATATTTTATACTCCATAAATGAATTAGTAATAATTAGATAATTTAGATTGGAAATATTGGGGCTTACGAATACTCTTGTTCAGGGTGTATATAAATAAATATATATATTTTAATATAAATTAATACTATTCCACCTTTCTGAGCGAAATTCCACATATTTACTGATTAAAATATAGTTTCCTTTTGAGCGAAACTCTTTAATATTAGATGTTGTAAAAACAAGCACATAAAAACCAAGGGAGTAGATATGGTGTATCTACTTGTTCTAGAACCCTGGGTCCCGGAAATTTCCAATTTGATATATGACCAGACGAAAAACAAGGTCGTCGGGTGTTGGTTTCCCAAATGTATCATTTGGGAAGTTGACACATTTCCCAATGGTCTACAAATCTATCTACTGCTTCAATTTGTATGTTGTCAGGTGTGAAGTGGCATCAATGTAGTTCAGGTACAAACCACAAAAGTCAATGCCTAAAAATACATCGAGACTCATTTTATCCCAGGTCTCAGGATACACGTTTCCCTACTATCTCACATACATCCAAAATTAGAAAAGCAACGAACTAAATTTGAACCAGAATATAAGAAAATCACCGGTTCAAGGCCTATTTCCAAATGATATACGTGAGCAGTTGTTTAATGTATTGTTTGATTCTACTAGTAGGTAGACGAGTATCTAATTTCTTACATGTAATTTGCACATTATAGAGATAGCTATCAAGCATTTTTAAAAATATATAATACTTACCAATTAATTTGTAAAACTAAAAAGAGTTAATTATTAATAAAAAATCTTCTACATTTTTGTGGCACAGATTTCAGTTTTTGAAATTATTCCCAATATTCAAAAAGGTTCCAGAACACTGGTAAATTAATGAATATACAGTTGACTGCGCTTAATAGGGTCACATCGGTCAGAGGACATTTTGCCCCAATTAAGCGGAGAGCCCCCATTAACCGAAAATATTTGTATTAGCTTTCTATGTGTGAGAGCTATTCCATCCTGCCAAAAGAGCCCGATTAAGTGGTTGATCCGATCAAACAGTGGCCCTATTAGTCAACGTAGTCAACTGTATATGTAGTAGTATTTTTCTCAATCATTTTAAAAGCGAAAAGGCTTGATTTCGATGTGGAATCTGCCGATGCGCACTGATTTTGAAGATATATCTGCTGATATATCGTCATTTGGTCAATAGAAGTTACTTAGTTATTCTTTAAATTCATATTGGGTATTAGGCTAATCCTGGGGAACACTCTGCTGTATCTTATATATTAAAACGCTAGGATTTTTTGTTTGTTTGTCTGAATAGAGAGATACGAAAATTGGCATGTAGATGTCAAATTATGGATCTCAAAATCTAAGTGAAATTTTCACACCTTAAAAAAATGGAAAATAATTTTCAGACCTTTTCTATACAATACTATGTATGGCAAAACTCTCACAATAGTAATAAGTGTACGATACTGTTGTAGGCTGTCATTGTTATTAGTACTTCAAAGTAATAACTTTATAAATATGTCTCAATTATATTATAGTGTATAGCAATAGAAAAGGTTATGTGTATATTTTCACACCTTTATATACATATTTTAAAACCATTTGACGAATTTTGAAAGTTATACTAGAGACTAGCTTCCAGCGGTTGACATGAGGTATTTGGGTGTTGATTTCGAATATTATCTTTTCCGATCTATATGAGAAATTATTTGTTAACTTTTGTTTACAATATTTATATAAATTAAACAAATTCCCAAATAAGTGTCCGTAAGCCGCGCAGCAAGCAAAGCGAGTTTGTATATAAAAAATATTTATATTTCGAATTGATAGAAGAACTCAGTCTCAGAAAGCTGATTTTTGTGACAATTATCTAGTCACTGATTCTGGGATATTCTGCACCGTACTACATAATTTAACTAATTGACGAAATTATAAAAGGAATCATAGACTAATAATATAGATGAGTAGCCGAGAAGTGATATAAAAATAGACCAGTTAGCCCTAGATTATCGAAAACTCGCGATATCGCGGATGTCTCCAGCCATTTTCAATGGGAAAGAAGCCATAAAGTTGTACCACTGTGGTGCATTTCGGTAGTCTTAGGTTAAGAGTTCTAATTCTTCCAATATCCCGGTTGGACATGGAGTTCCTCAGGGCTCTTGTCTTGGTCCGTTTTTGCTTCTATACCAGTGCTGTTTTGGCCTTATTAGGTCCTACCTCCCTGACATGCACTGCTATGCCGACGATACCAAGTATATCTTTCTTTCAACCCTGATTCCATATCTTCTGAAGATTTTGCCTTCTCCGCTATCCAATCTTGTATCTCTGCGATTCGTTCTTGGGTCCTCACCAGCAAGTTGCTTATCAATGGCACAAAGACTGAATTCCTTATATTAGGGACTCAACAACTATCTAAGGTTCAAACTGATAGCATTTCTGTTGGTGTGTCGAGAATCTCATATTTCAAAGAAATACGGAATCTAGGAACTTGACTAGACAAAACCCTCTCAATGAGTTGGTCAACAAGGTTGCCTCCTCCTGCTTCTACTACATCTACAACATCCGAAGTATTAGAAAGTATCCCTCTAGGGAAGTCTATGAAACTTTAGTTAATGATATTATCACATCTCATCTTGATTATTGCAACAGCCTCTTCTATGGTTCCCCTTCATCCGTCTTAGCTCGATTCCAGTCCAGAACAGTACAGCCAGATTTACCCACAATGTCTCCCGTACCTTCTCGTCACTTCTTCTACTTATCAACCCTCCACTGGCTGCCTTTTAAAAATCGAATCCTCTTCAAAATCCTCATAACTCATAAAGCTATCCATTCCCTTGCACCGGAGTATATCATCCAGGTCATACAGGTTAAACATCAAATCACACTCTACGATCATCCAAAGCCATCCTCCTTGAACACCTTACTCCAAAAACACTGGGTGATCGTGTTGATTGGAATCTTCTCCCTCTGAGAATTCGTAATGCCCCTTCACTCCGCATCTTAAAACTAACTGCTAAAAACACACCTTTTCCGCATCGAACAAACAACAACTACTCAATTAAACTAAACACTTGACCCATCAATGTACTATGGATTTTGCTAACTCATTTCCGGTAAAGTTATTTTGTGCGGGGAAACCTTAGAAATACGGGGGTCCAAGCTATAAATAGAATGGACCCCGTGTCACTGGCGGGTTAATAAACATTTCTTAAATTAATTTCAAAGCATATACATACACATACATACATCCTTACTATTAAAACTCGATTAAAATTTGTACATATAGTATATGTAAAATGGCTGAGTAATAATTATTTTTCGAGTGATATCGATTATAACTGTAAGACACACATATTTGTAGATGTTATTTCCTTTATAATTAATCATTGTGAGCCCAGGTACCAGAAAGGGTGCCTCCTGCGGACACTTTGTGTCTGCCAACCGCGGGGCGGAAGCAAGCGAAACGCACTTGTACTATATCTATACAAACACAAACGGACAAACATTAATCGAGGTTTAATAGAGTAAGGATTCACTAAAATATTTGATCCATTAATATTTAAACATTCTAAACACGATAGAATCCACCAAACTAGGATAGCGCCACTTTGTGCCACCTGGTGAAACGTAAAATGTGAAAAATGTGAAAAATCTAAATGCTCCTAAGTTTATAAGAAAATCTCTAAAATTGATTCAAAATACCATTACAGAAACCAAACATTTTGAACTAGACAGTTCAAGTCGAAAAATTCGCATACTTTAAAGCAGGTGTGTCAAACTCGAATCGGATAGTGGGCCAATTTCATAACCCCAACTCTTCCCCGGGCCATGCCATGATAGAGATGAATAAATTTTAACTACTGATTCATTCAATTATCAAGCTAATAAATCAACTTTTCACTTTTGTCTGCTTATTTGGCAGCGTTTCTCTTTCACGAGCTCATCTAGATTTGGTGTGATGGGCGAAATCGCTAGTCGGAGGGAGGAATCTAGATGACCATCCGTAAGTCGTGATCGATGTTTCGACTTTGTTATTTTCATCAAAGAAAAGCACTGCTCGCAGGCGTATGTACTGCCAAACTGCACAGCCCAAAAATATGCATTTTCCATTATTTTTGGAAACTGGTCTTTATTCATCGTATAAAGTAGCCTGTAAAAAGTTAAGTTCTTTGAATGAACCATTGAGACTTAAGCGACTCTGAAAGTCCAAAATCTCTAGTTGGAGATCTGGGTTATCATCAAAGTCTTCTGCATTAACAGAAAACGGTCTGCTAAAGTGCGCCAGGCTGCGTTCTCTTCCTCTAAGATCGTTGAATCGATTTTCGAAATTATTAGCAAGTACATCGAGATGATTCTCGTATCGTTTATAAAAGTTTGCAGGTGGGTTTTGAAACTCATTAACTAGCGAACTCATCGTCTTGAAGTGTATCAATTTACCTTCCTTCATCTGGTTCCTGAACTTTCATTTGAAACCCACGCACATTCTCCAAAAGAACAGTAATTAGTTGATCACGTCCTTGCAGTCTGGTATTTAGTGTGTTCAGATGTTGAGTGATGTCCACTAAAAATGCAAGATCCAATTGCCAATCTCTGTCAGACATTAATTCTGTAACCAAATCACCTCCTTTTGATTTCAAATTTGGCATTTTCTCCTTCAAAAATATTTCAATCTCTGCACGCAATTAAGAAGCGTTCCAGTACTTTTCCTCTACTGAGCCAGCGGACTTCACAATGGTAAAGAAGGTCTCTATACTCCGTGTCGAGTTCTTCCAAGAATGCTTGAAATTGCCGATGCTTCAATCCCTTTGATCGAATTTCGTTTACAATCTTTACAACAGTATCCATCACATGAGTCATTTTCATTGCTTTCCCACAGAGCACTTCCTGGTGGATGATACAATGAACACTGAGAACATCTTGCTTGGAGTGATCTCGATGAAAAAATTTCTTGATAAGAGCTGCTGCGCCATTCTCTTCTCCCATCATCGCTGGTGCTCCGTCTGTCGTGATACCGGCTAGTTTCTTCCATGATACATTGAGAATTCTCTCAGCAACCACTTTTACAACAGCTTCAGCCACATCAATACCCCTGGTACAATCATTAAGGCCAGCTAGTCCAAGAGCTGTTTGGATTAGCGAGGGTGTAGTGTGCCGCATTGCTCTGCATCATAAATAATGCAGAAATGACGTCCATGGAGTCGAATTAATATGAACTACGACAACTAATAAAAAAGTGACATAAAATTCAAAATCTACACACTCGAATTACTCAAGTGGGCACAAGTGGATAAGTGGCACTAAGTTGTACATGCTTTAGTAATTACGCTTTGGAATATTTAGAATTCCAATTTTTGTAGGATTTTATTCGTTGCCGTGGTTCAAACCCTATTTAGTATTATATAAAAGGCAAAGCAATATGGTGGAGTTTTGTACATAAAATAACATATTTAGCAGGTAAAGTTGTGTCAGCTACGTTCTGTCACACCCATTCACTGTCTTTGCTAGTCAATTCGTTGAATTTTATGGGACTTTTGTTATATGATGAATGACTACTTGAACCTGTCCATCCTAAATAAGGGCTGGAACTCTCTCCTGCATTTTGGTTGCGGGTCTTTCGAGACTTTTGCGAGTGTAGATGGTGCTGGGCGGTGCCCCTTGCCCGAGATGTTGTGATCAACGAACTCACCTCCCTGATATCCAAGCCTTTATTTCACCGTATTCGGATATTTGCTTCCTTATACGCTTCCAGTTTACAACGTAGGTCCATAATGTGATCCTCTTTGAATGAACATGGGCATCGTAAATAAAGGATAGTTGTTATAAATACCCTCTAAATTAAAATCCACTATTCTTTGATAGGTAGTAAGGCTGAAACGAAATTGTAAATGGTAACGATTGAACCTTTTCTAAACGAACGAAATTCTTTTGGATGACGTAATCAGAACAAAATGGGCTCTATTATTAAATGGATTTAACATATGTAAGTTTGACATATGTAACGCTCAGGATTCTTAGAGACAAAAGTCATAATCGAATATTCGGTATTCATATATATTTGTTTCGTCCTAGTAAGTAGCATGATTATTCCACAGATCAAAAGTCATTATAACCTTCTTCAACACTGTTGATAAACTCTTATACATAGCCGTTCTACACTTGAGCGCCATGGATGGATCGAAATCCACCTGAGCGGACTCATTTGAGCGAAGTAGTTGTTGAGCGACTAACTCATTTAGCGAAAATCAAAATAGCGAAATATGAATGAAAACAACATAATATGCTCTGAAATATTAAAGATAATACTACAATAAATGTGAGTCAACAGTAGAACTTTAAACAGCAAATGTTTTATTATATAGCAAATTGAAATAAAATATTGTCCGTAAAAGTTAATGTTTGAAATACTAGGAAAATAAAGATTATTATTTAGGAGTAAATCTAAGAAATTAGTTATAGCGAGATATTGGTGGGTTGAGACCAGTGCTCCCTCACAAGTACAGAGATTCGGGTCCAAAAGTAATTCCAACCTGTCAGGTTATCTGTTAGGACACGGAACTCTTGAGAATAGAGCGCTCGCGCTTTTCACACAACAAATAATTAAAATTCTAAGTGGCTTATCTCCCTTCGAAAATATCAATGTTAAAAAGTTGAACGTAGAGATTTGGGAGGACAATATCCGAAAGCTTTCTACAAAGTGTGATGATGACACCTTTAAAAGTATACAGGGATGAAAAGAAATGAAAAATAAAACCATAAATAGTTTTTCTCAAGTGAGTAAGTAAATTCAATTCGTCGTGTTATAATGGTAACAAGCGCGCTTTGCTAGCATGCACTGCGCGCGGCTGACGAAAACAAAATCCACTGGAGGCATCCTTTGGACGCCTAGGGCCACATTGATTAATTATACGGTAGATGACATCTCTAAATATGTCTATCTTACTGTTAAAATCGATATCACAAATTTTTCAAATATTCAATTTTGATACGTAATGATGACGTCAAAACAGAGTGAAGTGTTAGCATTTTTCGAAGATAGTTGTATCAAATGTGAAAAATATTAATATACTCATTTTTAAAAAATTTCAGCCTTCTATCACCTAAAATGGCTGAGTTATAGTCAATAAACTGAAATTTCTAATTATATAAAAGTGACGATGATGTTGTAATTCTATGATGCATAGACATTTTCGGCAGAAGTCAGAAACTAGTGTAGCCATAGCCAAATACTCTTACATGCCAAAAATCAGTTTTCTGTGCCTTGTAGTTTTTTTTCAATAAATTCATTACAGAGATATAAATGCTTTATTAAAAACTCGATTAATGTAATATATAATAACTCGGTGTTATTAGCGTAACGTACACTAATGATCAATTATATATCCTGCCATATGTTTCAATTGGTGCAATACACCATCATGAATAATTAACAAACAGGTCCTGAATCAATATATTTTGATCTCTTTTTTCTATATGAAATCTTGTTTAGTGGCTGATACGTATTCTTCTTATTCATTTGGGAATATGGATCATTCTTGTAGACATGTCACGAAATATTTGGTCCAAGTTGTTTTTAGTCTCGTTCAACTAACTTAATTAACCGCTAAAAATGGGACACACGGACAGAGGCGTAGCCAGGGTGATGCACATGGGGCCTAGGTTGCAACTTCAAAGGCATTAGCGGAACCTTCGTTCCTGGAATTTTTGGATATAAATAACATGGTTGAAATCGACTTTAAATCCCCCCTGATGCATCAATCTTTAAATTATAGACTACGGAACAACCCTATATCAATATCTCCTCAACTAGGTTCCACCGAATTGGAAGACCAGGGAGAACTCTTTTAGAGAAAGATTGGTTAAAGTATGGAATAATTGCCAGTTGAAGTCAGAGCGGCACATTCGTTAAGGATACCGCCATCGAAAAACTATCCCTGACGTAAAAAAATGGATCGTTAATTCCATTGTATTATTACTAAGTGGTCTAACATCTAGTAGTACTGGTTGGACGGTATTTATTTTGATTTTATGAGTTAATCTCCTAAAGTTTAGCATTACTAAAGATTGAAAAATAATTGGTTTTTCTGCGCATTCATCAATTAGTTTCTTACTTATTTGATATTCTTTAATGATATGGACCACATAGTTGTTTTGGCCACTTTAGAGATTATATAACACAAAGATTTAGAAGAAAGGGCAATAGAATCCAATAAAAATAGCTCTATAAGGGAGTTCATATCTAAAATTCCCCAGAAATGGCCAGTTTGATATCAGATATTCAGCGACAATTGCATCAAAAATAAAATTTTATCATTTAAAAAAAAATTGTTCAGATCCGGCCATTTGTTCGTGAGTTATCGCTCATTATAGGTAAAGTTCGGGCATCATACCTCTCTATGGTCCCGAAAGAGGTTGATGTCATATCTTAAAAACTATTGAAGATATATAATCTATTATAACCTTAAATGAAAGGATATATATGATAATATATAGATTTCTCAAACATCTCTTTGTCAAAAAATAAATATTTCTCGACTTATCATTGACTTTATTGTAATACAAATTATAATAAAAAAAGAGGGTTTAAAATTTCAAGAGTTGTATTATTCAATGAACGTAGGACCACTCGATTAACGATATCTTATAACTTACGATATTATTGCTGATTTTTTTAAAAAAACTTTTCGGGGGCTTTTGATACTTTTTTCGGACCATTATAAAATTTACAATTTTTGTCATTTTTACTTTCTTTTGATCCTATGAGGTGGCAAAATGATAGACTATATATGATTCGATTCTGGAAGGATTTGTTCTGGCATGTCCAAAAAAATATTTTGAGTGGCCACCATTAGGATCTGCTTGTGAAAAACAAAAAAAACTGACTTTGTGACACTATATTTCAAAAACTAGAAATGAGATTCAAAAGCGGTTTGGGAAGCGTAAGTATTTCTAGAAGATGATACGTGCCCACGCATAACAACTCTTATTGCTCTATTTAAATCGTATGCTGTAAGCCAAATCGTATGGTTTTTGCGTGCGGTATCCTCAACCAACTTTAAAGACAGACTAAAACTAGTATATTGGAAAACTCCAGCAAATTTACCTCCCTGTAGACGTGGTCATGTAAACGGATTTTGCGTTCCCTTCGCTTGGCAATCTCTCCGGAACAATTTCAATGTTCTTTATTTGTTTTGTCCCTATCTTATTTCTGTAGAGTTTGCTTATTTCACTTCTATATTTTTGCTTTTGTCTGAGATAGAACAGGTGTGCTTTAAGCCTCCTGGAGCAGTATTTTTGTGTGAACATTTCATTACTTTATCTGCATAAATTAAATCTAAATCTAAAGAAGAAAAAAAATGGCCCATCTTTTCATGTTACTTTGTATTTTTGTGGGATTTATATTTCGGCAGCACATATTGGATTACCACAGCTTATTTCAGTAACACTCTTGTACTTACGAATGGTTCTCTTCACAGAAGTCAATTTAGTGATTTGTGCTAGACTTGAAGAGCTTATTGGTTCAATTCCTTTTGACAGAATGGACCTGGTACTTTCTTCGGAGTTAAATGAACGTCCTTTCACGTAATTGGATCCTATTATCAAGTCAATGCGTGCAGGATCTGATCCATGTGTAGAACTAAATGAATCTCTTCTAAGGATGTCGGCATTATTACATCATTATTTTTCTTATGCAGACGTGCGATGACTTAGTCAAAGTATAAGCAACCCTTGGAGTATCGCTTTATTTTTACCTCTCGTACCCTTGATTAATTCAATTGTGAGTGGAAGTGCCATGTTGCAAATGTGAATGAAAGTTTAAATACTATATGTATCTATTGAAATAAAGTATTTTATAGTGTTGTGTTTATTTTTATTGAGATTGTTTGGATGCCCAAATTCATCCATTCATTTGTTAAGATGTATAATATCACATTTCAATCGTGAATAGGTCACACTAATTAAAAGGTTTCTTACAAAACCGAATGTTAATGAAAGATATATATGAAAAAAAGAATAAATTTCGTAGAGAACGAAAGTTACGCCATTCCCTTAAAGGCTGTGCACACTAAAGTTTCACGAATTAGCATTGGGTGCCGCAACCTTCTTACGGAATAGACTGGAATTGCAGCACCCTAAAATTGTGTCGGCTACGCCTTTTCACACGGAGCAAAATTGGAAGCTAACCTGGTCCCCGGAACAAAATGTCAGAAGTAATTGGTCTGGGAGGATCAGATTTTAAACTCGGACAAAAACCCCTGGGATATTCTGTCCGGGGTGACCAAATACAAACCTGGATAAAAAATGTCTTAAATATTTGGTCAAGCAGGACTAAATATTTCGTGACAGACAACCTTAATAATTTATTTTGATAGTAGTTTCAAAATTGCATTTTTTTCCTATATTTTCGAATGTACATATTCAACACTTCTACACCTCCCATTCACTAAAGACCAAACCCTTGTGCACAATTGTACGTTTCTAAAGGTTCTAAATACGCGTACAAGTACTAAGAAAGGTTAGGGTGTGATGCTAGCCCTTTGTAATTTTGCCAATATCAATTCCACATTTTCTTCCACAGTTCGGTGAATTTGATTATATCTAAATTATGATTATCAGGCCTTAATTAGGAAAGTTATAAGAAGAAGGGCAAAACTAGAACACGGATATTTTGGGATAGAAATGAAAAAATCGTGATCTACTAAATCGCATTCATGAAAATATCCGGTGGATTACTATACATTGCCAATTGTGCCTATTCAATAATCTGGTCGGGGAGTGTACTGCAGATACCTGGAGAAACAACAAACAATAAATCTTAAACTTAAGTTTTGGCCAAAGAGGCCGTAATTTGGAATCCTCTGGTCTAGCTGTAATAACATGACTCTGGAAATAAATAATGATTGAGTTTTGGGTGTGATTTATAATTAAGGTTGGTGTTTCCCATGGGACACTTGTTTTTTACTAAAAATGTGCCCAAATTGCTTTTTTATCATTTTTAGAACCTTATAGGGGTTCTAAACAATAATTCCGATTTTTATAACTCCAACCCCAATATTTCGCAACTTTGAGCCACTTGTATCACCTGGTGTCGCTCTAAAAACGACACATGCGAAATGTCCCACAGCTATAACTTCTTTCAACAGTGCAAGATCATCTTTTTAATGTTGAATTTATGTTCAGCACTAAATTTCCAGCAATTTGATATACTATATATTGACCATATTTGGAAACATTTTTGTTTTGCCGTGCCTAGCAACGGGCAGGAATTTTTTAACATTCCTGACCGTTGCTAGGAAAATGCAACCAAAAATGTTTCCAAAAATGGTCAATATATACAGGGTGTCTCAAAAGTTTTTTCCGGTTGTACTAATACCCATAATTTGTAAACTATAGTATAGAAATCTTAAATTATTTGCCAATATAATCTCCTTTAAGTTGGATACAAGAATTAATTCGAGCAGGCATCCCTGAGATTAAATTCCCCAAAATCGACGGTGTGAGTCCATTCCAGATATTTTTCAGGTAATTAGCGAGCTCTGACAAGTTAGTGGCTGGTCTCTTCTTGTCAAGCTCTGCTTGAATAATCGCCCAAAGATTTTCAATGGGATTTAAATCTGGTGAATTGCTAGGCCAAATTCCTTTAGCCCAGTACCCTGGAATATGATTGGAAAGCCAGGTTTGCGTCTTTTTGGCGGTGTGGGCAGGAGCCCCATCCTGCATAAAAATGGCCTGGGACATCAAGCGACACATTTTCCGTTCTGTCACTGGGCCTGTAGTTTTCCTTCTCTTCAAGGTAGGAAGGCAGGACTTCTCCAAAATTTCTTTTCTATAGTATTCTGCATTTACAGATTGTTTGGGAGGAAGAAAATGGAGTTCCGAGATCCCAGTGCCACTCATCATCCCCCAGACCATGATTTTAGGCGGGAATTTAACTGTCTGAATAGGCTTAATGTTTCGCGCATTCTGACTCCAAACCCGATCGTTCTGCCGATTTGTTGGATGGAAAAGTTCAAAAGAACTCTCGTCACTAAAAAGAACCCTTTTCCAATCCTGTTCATCCCAAAATTTATGACTAAGGCAGAATTGTAGCCGCTGTTCCTTCTGTTTTTCCGACAATTTTGGTTGCGAAGGTCTTTTGTATGGCTTTGCTCCGATGGTATTCCTTAAATAACGATGTATCGTGTCTTTACTAACTCTCTGTGAATTTTTCGAAACGATACAAGCAAGTTTTCACGTAGACTGCGAACGTTTGCCTAGAGATTTTCTAATAATGATTTTAGGAACGCGAGAAAGCCGTGTTGGACGCCCAGACCGAGGTTTGTCCGCCATAGATTTGCCTGATAGAATCTTCGTTTTCCAATTCCAAACAGTCTTAACTGTAACCCCTAAGCTCTGAGCAATCTGTTTCTGGCTAATACCAGATTCTAACATACCGATTGCACGTAATCTCTTACCAATTCTGGAATTTTGGACATCCATAATATAAACTATATATTGATGATGAAGTGAGGTCAAGAAAATCACAAGATGTTAACAAATACAATTGATTTGTATTTCAATCAAACATTATGACCGTTCAAGTTAAATATTATCAAAGAAGGGCGAGTTTAAATGCAAGCACTGATGTAAAAGGAATATTTTGATAAATTATAAAACCGGAAAAAACTTTTGAGACACCCTGTATATCAAATTGCTGGAAATTTAGTGCTGAGCACGAATTCGGTATTAAAATAACTCCTGGCTTAGTTAAATAAAGTTATAGGTATGGGAATTTGGCGGATTTTATCGGACATGGTCATTTTTGGGTCCTCAGTGATAACTTACAACTTTTTCACACTTTTGAAGGTGTCATGATGTGAAAATATTTGATGTGCCATATTTTGAAGTTAAGTACTGCTATAAGTTGTTGATTTAGGATGTTGTGATGTTATTTATTATCAGAACACAGTAAAAACTAATGGAAAACAAGCCTTTCCGAAGAAAATTGCTCTGTAGCCTGTTTTTAGCACTTTAAAAAATCAATTTTACAACGGGGGAATCTCTAGTTACAATGGTCGTAGAGTAAAAAACTCGACGGTTTTAGAAAGATCTCGTCACGTAGAACAAAATGATAGAGACAAATTTTCGATATTCTACTTTAGAAAAAAGTTAAAATATTTTTCCTTATCAAAATCTGCTTCTATATATTGTAGCAATGAAATTTGAAAGAAAAATTATTTGGGTTAAAATTGAAAATTATATTCTTATTATTTTCTCTATTCACCCATTTCGTACAAGAATAATTGAGTAAAAGAGACATAAACCATTGAAGTTTCCATGAATGTCCTCTATAAATTAGGTGATTTGGGAAAAAAAAAATTTTTCTTGCTTCTTGAGCTTCCGAAAAGTGTATTTTGCAGATAACTCATCGAGAATATTTTTCACAAAAATTTCAGGAGAAAATAATGAAAACTTTTAAAGTTAGTCCTGGAATGAAACACCACCCTTAATGGACGGGGTTAACTGGTACAATATGGTTCCTACAAAGCGAAAAGTTAGACTTTAATACAGCTGTGAAGATTTTAGAATAGTTTGATCCTAGCCTTCTCAATATAATCTCTGGCAGACTGAAAATAACAGACTTGGGATTAATTATTAGCCGATTGAATTATTACATGATTAACCTAAAATCGTTTACCATGCAGAATAGACCTTAAGAATACATTGCCAGTATATAGTGTAAACATAGTGTAAGGATACACATATCCGTTGCCAAAATTTCGATTAGTCATCATATTATTGCGCAATAGGCTATAATAATGACATTTAGATATTTTTCTAATGTTTTAAGCCCACATCCAAACGCTATTGATGAATCATTTTTGTGAAGAACTAAGATTAGTACTGGTTGATTTGGAAAATTAGAATTTCTCAATGAAATGCGTTTACAGTCCTGCGTTTCTATAGTAAAGCATTTTGTTTAGCCTGGGCAATATCCTGTTTACTACAATAATTACCACTCAAATTCTCCGTCTAAATGACATAATACAAAACCATGTATAACCTGTTAACTATTAATTTAATTGACTCATACCATACTCAGTGTGGCAACAACTCGACACATCAAAGAGAAGGAAGGATTAAAATTTAAGTGTAAAATGCAATAAGTAGAATGAAGAAAATCATTAAATAATGAAAAATTCTGACGCCACCAGATCAATTCAAAGACGAATTCCGACATTACAAATAAGCTAGATACTTTAGAAAACAACCGTTTTGATCGAAATTTTTCCTAATTTACATGTAAAGAATTTACACCTTGTTTCAGAATAACGGACAAATGTATGCAACCTGGGGCCCGCGAGACTAAATTTGAGGACCCATAACTCTTCTCAAAAACTCTATTATTGGTCAGTTCTTGCTATGGTCATGTAGATGTGACTGTAACAAGAATTGACAGATTTGGGGACCACGAGAACCCTCACGGGCCCCCAATTGTGGCCCACTTAATGATTAAGGTTGCCCGCCACTTGGTTAGAGCAAAGCGAGTGAAAAGTAGGAGGGCTTGGAGGCTAGCCTAGAAAACTTTTTACTTTGGAAATTTTGGGAACACATCCTAATAAAACCTATGGTATCCTAATTTGACGGAAAATGTCGATGCACAATGAAAATGACGTTCGAAGATATTTTTCCGCTGTGAAACAATAATAATTTTCAGTGCCCATACTCAAACAAAGAAATGACAATTAAAGCAAGACCCCGTTTTTAGATGTTCTCATTATTGCGCTTAGATTTATGGTGGGAAATGTCGGGGGAGATATTTCCCCTAGCCTTCAACCGTCTCTATCTTCCTACCTGGATAATGCTACAATAGTACTAGGTTTGACAAATGGATAATACAATTCAGACTGATTGGGCATACAAACATTGAGATTTGGTGGCATAATATGTTTCCATTGACGAAATTTTCGATTACTGAATAAGTGCATCAACTGTGCCAACGATAGGAAGTTAGCTCTGAACACACATCGCCCAGTAGGGAGCTAACAAATAAATATGCAAATATGGGCCGATCCTATCTCCCTTCTCGCGCTGTCACTGTCTATGTATTATATACATATACGCGTTTATACTGTGTAAATACCTAAGACAACTAGTATTTACTTTTCCAAAAATAATCAAGTTAATACTATAGAAATAATAATATTTTTAACGTATTTCATCCTATCCTGTACTTAATATACTTGTAATGCACAATTCGTAATCTGTACAATATAATCATGTTAAAGATAGTGATATTAGTATATAGGTTTAATCTTCAAAAATTAAAATATTGGCATGATGTAAATAACAGAATAAAATTACATATAGGCTAGGCTCTATAAAGAAAGTGAATAATAATGTAATAAATATACGATTCACATTTCTCTAAATTAAGCAACTAGAACAAATTATTATTAAGAACTATAATAATTAATTGAATATAAATTTGAAAAGAATATCTCGGTTGGTCATCAAGTGAAGATAATATATAAACACTTCAAAAAAACAAAATATCAAACATAGTCATTTTAGCAAAAATACTGAGGGGAGAAATTACTTCTGATAGGCTGTAAGAGAATTAGATCCAGTGCTAGAGGGAAGACGTTTTGGAGCTGTCTTAGGAAATTGGGGATTAGTCATACTCGATGCATAAATTGTTCTTTCAGCAGTGTAATTGTGTTGCTTTGATGATGTACCTTTCTTAAGAGCATTACTGTATGCAGGCCTTTGAGAATCATTTATATTGTGAATCCATGATATATTTCCGACATTCTTATCACCACCAGGTTGTGGCCAAGAATTTGGATCCGATTGTGGATTATCTTGTGGATTCTTTTGATTAAAGATTTGAATATTCTGAAGATTTGAAGCTTCAAAATTTCTGGATTTTGAGCTATAAAGTTCATTATCTGTTTTATTATTAAAGTGAAGATTTGATTTTCCAGATACTTCATTTTCGGAAGACAAATCAGGAGATGAAAATTCGCCTAATTGGTTTAATTTTCCTAATTCATGTTCTTCCTTCAAATTTTTGCCATAATTAGGAAGAACCATTTGTTCACCTTGCATCCCATAAGGCATTGATGGCAGATAACCTTGAATAAAAGGTAACATAGTCATATCATAATAATAATTTGGCAGTAATACGTCTTGACTAAAATAAACACCAGCTGAGTCCCTAAAAAGTATTGGGATCATTGGGTTAGAAGAATGGTAATTATTATCATGATATAAAGGAGGACAAGAATTTGGTAAGACATCTTTCCAATTTGAACCATGACTACGCATCAATTGATATTGAACACCTAAATTATAAAAATATTGCAAAATATGCTTTTCTTCTGGCAAATCGCTGCCTTCTGGATGAATTGAAAATTTAGGACTCAAAAAATTTGATGAGCTATTTAATTTAAATTGAAGTTTTTTTATTTGCGAATGAGCATTTTCAGATACTTGTTCGTATGGTTTCAATCCGCTTACTGAACTTTTGGAATCTAATTTTGGCTCTTGTGTAAATTTCTGCTTAACTGCTGCAGATTGAGGTCCATACTTATGTTTAGGGGCTTTGATAGCTACATCATCCACTTGTTGTATATCAAGTGATGAAAATGCTAAAGAACCACTATCAGTCAGAAGTTTAGAGGAAGTTGGAATAATTGACATTTCTTCGAATCCAGGTGGGACTTGATTAATGAGATCTGGTTGACTAACATTCGAAATATTCTGATTATTGGAATGTTTTGCCGTAGGTCCATTAGTAGAAATAGATGTTGCAACAGGAAAATTACTTTGATTCACTTCACAAGGTATACCATCTCGGAAAGCGGATGATTTTGCGGATACATCCGCATCTTCGAACTTAATAGATTTAGCTGTAGCAGAATGGGTTAAAACGGAATCATTATCATATGTATCGTCTTGTTCCAAAACTGGTTTAAGATGTCCAATATCAACTAATTCTGTACCTCTATTCGGAGCTAGAACTTCATGCATTCCAGGAGTAACATTTAGTTTAACAATTTTAGCTAGATAGAAAGGCTTGTTGTCGGTATTAGGACTGAATACTTTTACTACATCCCCAATAGCATAAGATATACACGAGAGGTTATCATAACTAGTTAACACTGTATTTTGAGTATCATAATTCCAATTGCGTATAATTAAATTTTCATAGTAAAATGAATTTAAACAACGTTCTAGATGAGAAAATTCATATACATCCTGCTTTAAAAAATAAGTATCTCTAATAGATTGTAGAGTAAAGTCTTTCATTGAATAGGGAACATCAATTTGAAATACAGTTTTATACAAAATGGTATAAACCAATGATTGAACGAAGGATAAATTTTGCTTAAAGATTCGTGGATAAACAAGGTCAAAATGATCGTCTTCCGTCTGAACAATTGTGAGATATTTTTTGGAAAATTTGAGGTTAGATACTGAATATGGTTTATCTTTTTGAATTATTTGAAAATTGAGATGAAATAGAGCAGAAAGAGCACCAAAATCAATAAAGATATCATTCGATTTGTCAAAAAATGATTGAGTTAACGGAGAATTAGAGCTATGAGTGGAATTTGACATAAATCTAAAATAATGATTTTGTGCTCTAAGGTATAAGTTTTGTGAATTATAAAGATGTTCAGAAATACAACGAAATAAACTATATTTATCTCTCGGCACTGTTTTCCTCCAAAGATCATGACTATCTAAAAATGAATCTAATTCTTGAAAGTCATCAGGGGAAGAATTTTGGAAAATATCATAGGATCCATTGAAAGACATTTAGAAAAAGGAGATTAATTGCTAAATAACTACAATAATATTAAAATATAACACATTAAAATACAGTAGAGGGGTAGGTTTATTACACTAACATGAAAAAAGGTTGGGTGTAGATATTAGTTTTAAGCAAATTAAACATTTTAATTCGGAAAATGTAAAACTAATATTTACATTTGAAAATGTAAACTAAATCTAAATTTATATCAGGACCTGCGAGTATATTTTTAACTGCCTAGGTCAATCCCAATGAGAGCAATCATCAGCGGTACCCTTGAGTCATAACTTTTGTCACTAAGATATCTTGAGTGAAACTGTCAAAATTAACTTTTGTTATCAATGCACAATTATTTTGATAACACGCCAGCACCGCCAGCCTAGATTATGAGACATTTTTCAGATTAATTATCCATAGGCACAGCAGACTGTCCTGAAATGATATTCTATAGTTATCCATTCACCTTTACAAAAGTAATTTAATTATTAAAAAAATGAATCGTACAATGCATAAACACCTTCTCGGAAGGAGTAATACGGGCTTCGAAAAAATAGCTCAAACAAACATTTAGTACAAATTTAAAAAGATTTCAACTTAAGAGGGGAAAATGCATTTTTTAAGTGAACTTTAGCATCGATCAAAGGCGCCAAACCTGGGGGGCTGGGGGGGCTCGAGCCACCCCTGGATTCGAAGATGGCCCATAGACGCAATAAAAATTTTAGTGCTGAGCCCCCATAGAACGCCAAAATTACTCATATATTTCGAAAATTTCGGCGCCCCTGGTCTCGACGGTATGGTGGAAATAGTTCGCACAAAAAACACCATTAATCCTAATGATAAAAAGTCGAACAATTTCCTAAATCCGCAATTCGAACTATTTCCTTTTTCAAAATGGCGAACCATTTCCGCATTACCGTATCGACTATGCCTAATTCATGTATACCATGACTAATTAATGTATACAAAGTGGTAATGAAATTTTCGCCTGGTACAAAAGGTAGTACTGATTTGAAGCCTGTAGTATTGAAGAAAATGGTTCTCTGAACTTTTGTTGGAGAACCATAGCTTCATACACCATTGTTGCTCGATTTACTAACTTAGAAATTATACATCGTAGAGCTTAGTTCTTTAAATATTATAAATTAATATATTAGCATAGGCGCACAAAGTAAGCTATATGGCATATCATAAAAGTAAATTTAGTCTTTGGGAGTCAGGCTATCAGGGTCCCGTCCCCTAGGGTGATGCAGGCATCTTCCATCTCTAGGACGTTTCTTTTAACATTAGAAGGTTCAAAAATTAGTACACCATGTTGAAGTGGGGGGAATCTTTTTTGAGAATTAGTCTTTTTTTTTTCTGCATACGATTTTACCTGAATTAAATTTTGATTTATACTTTTGTTGCATTTCTTTAGTGGGAATGTAACTGCACCCAATCGGGAGAAGTATATATAAATTAATTTGGTGTTGTTGACCAACTAATGTGTGGAAAATTTGAATTCTCTTGGGCCTGTGCCCTACCTGGCCTTCTCTAGTGTAATCGATCTTCTACTATTCACAAATGGAACATCATATCAATGATACCAGATTTACATTTATGGATATGGATTAATCCGAAAAGGATTGGGGGTATTAAATAGACAAGTACTTTACACAAAGCTTTTTTCGGAAATTTTCAAAATTGAACAATCTCACTGAATGTTTAACCATATTGGGGGTTCTCAAGATTTAAGCTATCGATGTTAAACTGCGCCAGAGTGGTAAAAAATGAGAAATTGTAAAAAGGGCCTCCTGTTGCCTAAACAAATTTGAAATTTGGGGTTCTATACTAAAATCCTTCTAAATCCGTTTCTTTATGCTCTTTTCAACCCAAACCCTGCCACA
Organism: Aphrocallistes beatrix; assembly: GCA_963281255.1. Classification (NCBI taxonomy): domain Eukaryota; kingdom Metazoa; phylum Porifera; class Hexactinellida; order Sceptrulophora; family Aphrocallistidae; genus Aphrocallistes; species Aphrocallistes beatrix. The sequence goes on from OY725493.1 coordinate 3,701,800, forward strand.
AAAGGTAATGTGGAAATGGTTTGACTTTTCGAAAAAGGAAATAGTTCGAATTGCGGATTTAGGAAATAGTTCGACTTTTTATCATTAGGATTAATGGCGTTTTTTTGCGAACTATTTCCACCATACCCCATAAAATACCTTCCACTATTAAATTAGCTCAAATCCAGTCAAAGGTTTCCCTCTTCACTGTAAGCGAGATTCTCTTAAAAAACAGGACTGGTAGAAATAAGTATATTGCCTTTAAAATAAGATCTATCAAGATCAGATTATAGTGTATAGGTCGAAAGTAAAAATTGTTTACAAAAGCTCGCCTTTGAACGAGATTGTGGTTTTAAAAGTTTTCACTCAATACACCGTTTAGAGGCTTTTTTGACCTGAATTAAATCAAAGATTTAGGGTGGAATGTTTTAGGCAATTACTGATAATTACTAATTTTGGCATCACCGGTCTAGATTCTTTTGATAGATTGATTGTATAATCAAACATCCCTCAATTATTAAAAATCCTTTTAATGAATTTAATTGATAGACAGGATCTACAGGGTGAAAAGTACGTGTTCTAATACGATCAGGATCCTTCGAAATAAGTCAATAAATTATAGTGCGCTGCAACACAAACGAATCATAAATGATGAATATATTTAGGTTTATTAGTGAAATCATTTGATACTTCGGATAGAATTCAAATCTGAATCTTGGGACTCGTTTCCTCAAGTAGTACGTCTATTAATTTCCAAATGTGGATAGTAGCTTTAGAGCAGGTGTGTCAAACTCGAATCGGATAGTGGTCCAATTTCATAACCCCAGCTCTTCCCCGGGCCATGATAGAAACGAACAAATTTTAACTGCTGATTCATTCAATTATAATATTTTTTCGCAACTGGCTGGCGGGCCACCAGTTTGACACGCCTGCTTTAGAGATACGTATATGTTGAAATGCATTGCGGGATGGCACTTCTGAATATCTGCTAGCCATGATCACTAATTATATTTAATTCGATCTGCCTGATATATATCATTATGATAAAATTTAACTAGAGTTCAAAATTAAGAAGTGCAAGGATAATAAAACAGGTAGTACTTTCTATCTAGTCCATTTTAAAAACTAGTAAATAAGACCGTTTGAAAGCTGTATTTCCATTAAATGACCGCTTGATACAGTAACCAGGAAGCAGGCCCGGCGCCAGGCGTATCAAACAGGGGGAGAGTTAATTTATCGGGGGAGGAACAATTCACCATGAATGATTTCTGCCATGAAAAGTGCAAAATAAGGTCAAAATTTGCAGTTCAGCACCAAAAACTGCATAAAGCACTCGGCTCAATATATTTAAATTTTGAATAAATTCACAACCTCAAATTCTTGGTGGCTACATAACTCAGAAGGTATCCATTAAATTATAAATTATAGAAATACTATCCTCCATACAAATACTATCCTCCAATTATCATAAATCTGTCGAAAACCACTGTATTTGTCTTGTGAACCTCTTCCCTGTGATAGTCAACATATCCAGGTCACTAGTTCGCTGATCGACCTAATAGCTTGCTTTAGATATATACTATTTATGCTGAATAATATGTGCAGTATGTTTTGAGCACCGAGTAGTTGTTTTCTTTTGATTGTGCTGAAAATTCCAAGGATTATTCATCCACTAATTATTAAAACCCACGAAATGCAGGGAATGTTGCAGCGTCATTTCTGGTTCAAGACATTTTGTGTGGGGAAGCCATAAAAATTTGGGGTCTTTATTAGAAATAGAAAAGACACATTTGCAAGTCGTTCATATGCGATTTATATTATTATATTATGGAATAATTATAGTTCGGAACAAACCGTAGCTAATTCAATATTTTCAATGGTGCGGTAAATTCACAATTCAGGAGGATCCTATGATGATCATTGTTTAATTTCGTTTGTAAACTATAAATAAAGGTTCAAATATATCCTAATTTACACTGTGGTTGTGTTCCAATAGATCAGTGGTTCTCAAACTACTTTCTCTCGCGACCCCACTAAAGAAGACATTATGAATTACTTTAATACTTATATGGAGCTAATTTTTTGTTACTGAGGGCTTTATAAATTATATTATGTTTGTTTTCGGCATGTTATGGGTAAATAATAACAAAAACATGGCATTTGTAGGATGTTCACTTACCAGAATTGAGCTCCAAGCAAGGATTTGGATAAAATGTCATTAATGTCAGTGACATTAAATACCTCAATAAATTTTTCGGCGACTTCAAGAAATTTTAATGGCGACCCTGAGGTTGAGAACCACTGATATAGATGCTGATGCAAAATGTCTTATACAATTTCTTTTCCACAACATTCAGGGAATTAGTCTATTTAACTCAAAACTCAAATCAAAAGATAAGGATGATTTTTTCAGCTTACATCGTTTAACCGGACCAATCTAAGGTTTCGAACAATGAGAAGTAATCGTAAATCTATTTAAAAGAATAAATTATGCCAAAATTATTCTAAAAGTAAAATCCATTTTCATAACTGAAGAACTAAAAAATGCCACAATTAATAGCAATATTTCCCACTTGATGCAAACCAATATCAGTTAAGATCATTTCTAACTAATATCCCAATATAGAGCATATTCGTTTCAGCCCTAGCATAAATAATCCAAGGAATTTACAGCCAAACAAAAGCAACTCTCCAGGCTCAAAACATACTGAGTTCCCAATGTATAGTGAACCTGTCTACAGCCACTCAAGGGACTAATAAATGACTCTAAGTTGACTAATTCATAATTCAAGCATGAATTAGTCAATCATAAGCTAAGTTGACAAATTCATCCATTAATGAATAATTCGAATAATTCATAATTTCGAAATATGAATTAGTCGAATAGTTCATAATTCTGGAATTATGAACTATTCCAATAATTCAGAATCCTGAATTATGAATTATTTGAAAAATTCATTCATATAATTCATGATATTTTCCTGTAAAACTTTCAAATTTGAATAATTCGTATTAATATTTATTTAATTAACATCAAAAGCACGTTATTTGACAAGCTAAGTGCGTTAAACAACGCACTTAAAACGCTCTGCGGAAAAACACTGCGCGCACCATTTTTGAGCACTACCAATATAGTATATAAATATGGTGTTAAGGAATCCATTTCGTTGCCAAATTTTAGATAAGTGATCATATAATTGTGCAATAGGTTATATAAATGACGATTTTAGTGAGTTTCAGACCCGTTTCAAGGACTCTGCAAAACTCTTTTATTAATAAATTTCCCGCATAGACCGGGCTGTGAATGAGTCAAAACAAAAATATAGGAATTTTTCATTCTACATACCAGCGTTACTATGAAAACGCATTTTGGCCAGTTGGAGCAATATCTTAAAAACTGTAATAACTTGGCATTCAAATTTGACCATATTTGATAGACAATAAGCTTCCTATTAGGTGGTAATATAATTTGTAATTCTAAACTGAATTGTTTGGGGATACTATTGGATTAATTACATAATGTGACTAATAAATTTCAATATCCAATAATTCGAAAACTATTTAGTTTAGAATTACAAACTATATCACTACTTAATAGTAGGTATTTAAATTTGATCATATTTGATAGACAATAGGCTAGTCATCAAATATGATCAAATTTGAATGCCTAGTTATTACAGTTTTCAAGATATTGTCCCAACTGACCAAAATGCGTTTTTATGGCAACACTGGAAAGTTTCAACATTTCATGGAAAATTACATTCTTCCGTATTAACTCATTCACAGTCCGTTTCGATGTAGAAAATTGATTAATTAAAGTGCTTAGAAGCGTGCTTAATCGGGTCATAAAATCACGAACCAATTTCGCGAGAAATATAGCCTATTGTGCAATTACTTGAATATGATGGTTAATTAAGTTTATAACAATTTGCATGGGAAACATTGGAGTAAGAATCATTTTGGTAGGGCAGTGTAGTAGATAGTGTACAGCTATAGTTGATGGAATGTAAAGTTGGTAGGCTTGTGGGCATCTGGTTGTGAAGATCCTGAATTCCGGTGTTCAGATATTAGGTTGAGTGCATCTCCTTCCCATACAGATGGAACTGATTAGCAATTTTGATTACTAGTAGATTGCGACAATTTGATCTGGCTAAATGAAGTCTATTTATTTAATTAGAATTTCCATCTTACTTTGGAGAGTTCATTCCTTTCAACTATGAACTCAGTAATGACTACAAAATTAAGTAAATTAATGATAAAAAATTTAGACCACAGTAGATTACTTAAATAGTTGCCTCGTGGATGCGGTTGCTTTATAATACCATATAAGGTTAAAAAGGATCCAAAGAATCCCGAATATTTGCATTGTACTTATCTGAAAAAGGTTCTTGTATTTGGCAGAATGTGAGTATATAAAGTACCTATGTCAGACCTACTTAGTAACATTTATTTGTATGTTGTACACTAATATATATTTGTCATAAACCAAGGAGGAAAATGGTGCTTAAGTTGTTTAACCCTACTTGGACTTGGGGTACAAAGTATAAATAGAAAAATCACACTTTCAATTAACTTTGGCTTTCACTTCAACATTCCGAGTCCAAGTAGGGTTAATTAATAAGGTTTTCAAGGGTTTTTGCGTTAGTAATACATTTAAGAGGTCATTTTAATGAGAAGATGACCGTAGTAGCGGAACAAGACAGCTTTTTAAGAAGTTTTTTTGCCCCACCTAAAGATATAGAGACCCCACTTGTAGAGGTTCACTGTATAGTTGATTTAGATATCCTTAATTTAAGGGTAAGTGACGGAGTAGATGTCGAAAGTTTCTATTATAACAAAAAAAACACAAAGCACATTTGGAGGCTTTTTTGAACTTAATCACCACTAAGTTCAATAAATAGAATTCAAATTTTGACAAAATTTCCAAACACAAACCAAAAATAAATCCTGCTAGAAAATATGCACCACACTCCTTTGCAAAATGAAATATTTTAACTTCCTATAACAGATTAACATCAGAAAATCTGGAAGGGGGCTACGCTTCATATTTCCAAATCTTGGGTGGTGCGACTCCTAACCTTCTGCTATCAGAATATAAACTATCAGAATACACGCTCTAACAGGTTTACTTATCTTATTTTCTAGGTATCGCTGATGGTTTCCAAAAATAATTATAAAATCAAACTAGTTTAAGTATTACTACGTATGCACTTTAATTTATAAATTGACAGAATCGAGTTTAGCTATACCTCTCGAATTTATAGATTAAATCATAGCCTACTCTAATAATGCCTCACAGTAGACTGAAAATTGTGGACTAGGGATGAAGTAGTAGCCGAATGGATTAATACACGATTAGCCTAAAATTGTTAACCATGCAGAATAAGCATTAAGAATGTATTACCAGCATATAAAAACATGGTACCAAAGTACAAATATCCGTTGGAAAATTTCGATTAGTCATCATATCATAAAGGTCATTCTAAGGACAATTTTAGCTTTTTTCTAAGCTGTTTTAACTCTATTTCTAAATGGTACAGTAATAAGGTGTGATTTTGTGTAGACGTCAAGATTTGTACGAGTTGATTTGAAACATTTAGAATTTTTCGATGGAATGTTGTTACATTCCTGCGTTGCTATGGTAAAGCATTTTGGTCAGTTTGGGCCATTTCGTGCAAACTGTACTAACTAGATCTTCAAATTTAATCGTGTTTGATAAGCAATTGACTACTTCCTATTAGGTGATAATACAACTTGAACTTCTAAATTCAACGAGTTTTGAGTTATGGGTGGATTTTAAGAATGTGACCAAAACACTAAATTGTCGCATAACTCTATAGTTTGTGAATTTAGAAGTTTAAATTGTATTATTACCTAATAGGAAGTAGCCAATTGCCTATCAAATACGATCAAATTTGAAGACCTAGTTCTTACAGTTTGCAGGATATGGCTCAAACTGATCATAATACTTTACCATAGCAACGTAGGAATGTAACAACATTCCATTGAAAAATTCTAAAATTTTAAAATCAACTCGTACTAATCTTAGTTCTACACAAAAATTATAGCTTAATAACATTTAGAAGTAGGTTTAAAACAGCTTAAAAAAATGTCAAAATCGTGCTTAAAATGACCTGTTGCGCAATGATATGATGACTAGTCTAAATTTTGACAACGGATATATGTACGTTGATGCCATGTTTATATATGCTGGTAATACATTCTTAATGCCTATTCTACATGGTTAACGATTTTAGGCTAATCGAGTATTAATCCATTCGGCTATTACCGCATCCTTGGTTATTTTACTGTGAGGCATTATTAGAGTAGGCTATGATTGAATATAGTAAGTAATTAAGTGAAATTATCAATTTTGGAGAAAGTTATGAATAAAAAATAAATGATTATATTATGGACAAAGAATAAAACTTAAATATGTTCCATATTCCATTAGAGAAAAATCTGAAAAACCTGATCATGATCAATAATTATGCAAAACATTAATGTAGTTTCCTTCTTCGTTGTGGCAAATTATTGACTTCAAAAGATTTTCGTTTTTGAGAAATTGAGGATCTTTCAATGTCCAACAAAAAAGGTTCTATCTCAACTACCTGCTTAAGAACGGCAGTTAAAACAAATTCAGAGGAAAGAATTATAATGTTCTCATGATCACTATCCATAAGAAATTTGGGAAGTAAACTAAAGTCAGCATGGCAAGTAATTATAAATATTGACGAATATGTTGAAGAAAGAATATTCTCTTTCACTTCACCACCTGAAAATTTTATGATTAATTCCATTTCTTTAGGTGTTGGGAGGATGCTAGGAGTTAAATAAAAAATACATTCCGAGAACAATTTTTTTCTTCTTGCTAAAATACAAGATTGCTCAAGGTTTATGCCATAAAGTCTTTCATTGGTTTTATCTGATAAAAGGAAATTCTTTGATTGAAGAAACCTTTGCATCATAATAAAACACATGTTAATACTATGGAAATGGGGATAATTCAAAAACGCAGGAATGAAAATTATAATATAAATAACAACAAGCGAGCTTCACTTGTTTACACTGCGGGGCTGGCGGACAAAATGTGTACGGTGGAGGAACCATTTGGGAGCCTAGGCACACATTGAGAAATAATAAGGTAGATAACATCCGAAAATCATAAATTTGTTAAATCTTTAATTTTTGAAGCGTAATGATGACGTAGTAACAGACACCATTTACAGTCACCATTTTTATGAGAGTTGTATCATATTTGAGATATATTAATATACACATTCTATTAAAATTTCAGCCTTGTATAACTTAAAATGAATGAGTAGTCGAAAAACAAATTTCTATCAAAAAAAGGTGACAATTACGTCATAATTCCATGATGAGTTGACATTTGGTCTGAGGTCATAACTTAGTGGAGCCATAGTCAAAATACTCTCATATGCTAAAAATCAGCTTTATGTGATTTGAATGCAGATTCTTCAATAATTTCATTATATATATATGTACGTATATACAGTCAGATTCTAGGGATTTCATGAAGTGCCTAGTGATCTCACGAAATTACTAGGCATTTCGTGAAATGAGTGTGGTTTTATTCACGAAAAGCATAGTAATTTCGTGAAATCACTAGGCTTTTCATGAAATAACTGATTACACAGATTGACTGTAACATATGTATATATCATGATGGATAAAAGTTATTTATTGAGGAGTTTGGATTTATAGTTTAAATTTGAACATATCATAAATTTTATTTTTCTACAATATAACAATTTTGATATCAAAACACGAGCAGTGGCGGCGTTAGAGGGGGCGCAGGGGGAGCAGGATTTATAGGTTCATATTTACGAAATTTGTGATTTTAGTTCTATGTTATATGAGATTAAGCGAAATTTTGTGAGATAATCAGGAACAATATAATACTAAAGTCACATATACTAAAATAAACAGTTAATCTAAGGACAGATCATCTGGGCCAGGAGCTTCAGTTCTATGACGTTTAGTAGCTGCAGGAGGAATGTCACTCATTTGGATACTAAAGGTACTAACAAAAACGCACTGAATAATATTAATCAGAAGAAAAACATATTTTCAACATTAAAGTCGGTTTTAGATTCCAAAAATACAATGTTGGTTATGGATACAATCTAAAAAATGAGACATTTTTGAGTTCCCTTCCTTTATTCTGCGACCCCTGCCAGATGATATGCCACCCCTATGCGACCCCTGATGAAAACAACTGGCGCCGCCCCTGAACAAGAGGGAATCAAATGGAAAAGGGAAATTGGATTCATGTTTATAGGAGATACTTTCTAATACGCCGGATGTTATAGATGCAGTAGAAGCAGGAGGAGGCAACTTTGCTGACCTGAGTAAACATTGAGAGGGTGTTGTCGAGCCAAGTTCCAAGATTCCGTACTTCTTTGGAAGAAGAGATTCTCGACTCACCAACAGAGATGCTATCAGTTTGAACCTTGAATAGTTGTTGACGAGTCCCTATTATAAGGAACTCAGTCTTGGTGTCATTGATAAGCAACTTGTTGGTGAGGAGCCAGGAATGGATTGCAGAGATGCAAGATTGGATGGCGGAGAAAGCAGAATCTTCAGAAGAGATGGAATCGGGTTTTAAAGAAATATAGACCTGAGTATCGTCGGCATAGTAGTGCATGTCGGGGAGGTGGGACCTAATGAGGTCGAATAGAGGACTAGTATAGAGGCTAAAGAGAAGCGGACCAAGACAAGAACCCTGAGGATCTCCGTGTTCAACAGGGATATTGGAGGAATTAGAACCCTTTATTGAGACGAACTGAGTCCTATCAGAGCTAAGATTCAAACCAAGACAGAGAAGAGCCGCAAATGCCGAAATGAGACTGGAGACGGTTGAGTAAGATGGTATGGTCGATGGTGTCGAAGGCTGAACTAAGATCAAGAAGAACCAGAAGAGATACATGTTGGCGATTCATGCTGAGGAGGATGTCGTTTGTGACCTTCAGGAGCGCAGTCTCCGTACTGTGGTGTTTACGATAGGCAGACTGCGTGCCGGGGGGGGGGGTGATGCAATGTGAGATGATTCGCGACCTAGATGGACGCGGCACTCTCAGTGATCTTAGAAATGAAAGAAAGATTACTAAGTGGACGATAGATAGAGAAGATGGGATCGAGATTTAGTCTTTTAAGTTTGGACAAGATGATGGCGCGCTTCCAGGGATAAGGAAAATGACCAGTGGAGAGGGAACCATTTACGATTTTCGTAAGGATGGGTGCTAGGATGGGTAGAGATGATTTGACCAAGGATGTTGGGATAGGATCGAGGATGCAAGATTTATTAGGAGTAGAGGAAACAAGGGAAACAATTTCTTCCTCAGATAATTCTTTGAATTGGTGGAAAGTATGTTGGGAATCGATGTTTGAATTATCTAAGGGGGTAACGGAAGACGAAGATGCATTTGAATCAATGGTGGAACGGATGTTAGTATTTACCAAGAACAAAGAAGTTGGCGAGTTCCTGAGAAAGAACAGCCTTATCAGCATGAGGTGTTAGGACCTGTTGCTGCCGTAAGCCGAGAAGTGAGTTAGCCTTACGGAAGAGTAAGCGCTGGTCATGACAGGACTGACTGGTCGAATCAGAATAGAAATTGCGACGTTCCCTGTCATCAGGTCAGTCACAAGATTCCTCTGATGCTTGAATTCAGCCAAATGGTCAGGGTCATTAGACTGGCGCCACTTCCGTTCAGCTTTCCTTCTCGCACGATTGGCCTGCTTGATGCTACTGGTGAACCAAGGGACACGGGGAAGGGTGACTATGGTTTTGGATCGCAGAGGAGCATGCTGATCATAGATGGAAGATAGAGTACTGATATATGATGCCATAAGTTCTTCAAGATGATCAGGTGGGTTACTTAGGTCATTTCATAAGTACTGATCCGTGATCTGTATTCAGAAGTTAGTGAAAATATACTATTTTCGATTTGTCCATTGTACAGGGTGGCTTTTAAGTTCTGTCCAAAGCTTTATTAGGTATAAAATTTCTTAAACTCAAACAATCTTAGCTATTATGGTCTTTAGAGATTGTAATTCGAATATTCTCAATTATTTTAAAAGATTTTTCGATTCTATGACTTAGAAATGTGTTTTGTATGGTGAGTTTTGAGAAAAAAAAATGTGTCCTGGCAAGCAGCGAAAATCGTGAATCAGGGCCCACTGCTTTTCAAGTTATCTTCCCAGAGTCTTCAAATTCTAGGAAAAATTGGCTCACACATTTTCCTCGAAAACTCTAAATTTGTAGAAATATAGGATGTTCAGATCAGTGCATTTTGTGGACCAATTGGATCAAATTTTTTTGTGACGTGAAAAAAAGTGCCATTTTGGGGAATTTTCAAAATGTACCTGATTTTAGTCGTGAAATAATAACTTTATCTCGTTTCTGATAATGAATTCATTGAATTTATAAAATATTCCAATGGTAAATGAATGGTATCTGGTGCTAAATCGTCAAGGAACATCGATTTAAGAGACATTTTTTACATAAGCAGTGGCCCTGATTCTCGATTTTCGATGCGTGCCAGGACACATTTCTTTTTCTCAAAACTCACCATACAAAACACATTTCTAAGTCATAGAATCCAAAAATATTTCAAAATCATTGAGAATATTCGAATTACAATCTCTAAAGACCATAATAGCTAAGATTGCTTGAGTTTAAGAAATTTTATACCTAATAAAGCTTGGAACAGAACTTAAAAGCCACCCTGTATAGCTCAGGGGATCAGCTTTCGATTTGCATATAGGATTGTTGTGATAGAACAATTATGGTGATTGGCACGTTCGATTTATGTACATGGTTTAGGTGACTGTTGAAAAATTGGAATCTCCCCATTGAAAATGGCTTAAAAATGAATTTGGTAATATTTTTTTGAATTCGTTGAATAAGATCATTACAAGGTCAAATAATTAAGAACATATGTGTGATGAAGTAAACGGGAGGTGTTCATTACAATAACCTGTGATAAAAAGTAATAATGCAACTTTACGTGGATTTTTTCCCAATTTTCTCCCCCTAAAAATGGGACAAAAGTGGTAGTATACCATTTCATAAACAATTTATTCCCCAGCCTAAAACCATAATGCTACAAATAAATCAATATTTCTGTTGTTGTTTTATATGTGGAATTTAATGGAAGGATCAGTTTTAATCTAAATTTGCTTAGAAATGAAATACAGCCTTGGGAAACTCAAATATCACGTTTGAAGGCAGTATCCTAAACTGATGTACTTAAATCGGATGTAGGAACCACTAATTTTATCGGATATAGTAATAATTTAATCAAAGATTCCATGTCCCTGGCACTATAACTATATCCAATATCTACTGTACTTTCTTAATCTAGATGAAAATAGTAGATTTTGTCTTGGTTAGCCTCTTGGTGAAATGATAAATTTATGAAAAAAATAGACTACACTAACCGGACAAAGTAATTGTACACTATATTATTTCCCATACAGGTAATACAAAATTGGATATTTTCATGGGGAGAAATGTACGTGTGCAAAAATATACTAAGAGTCTGAATTAAGATCCGAAATCTACACTTTCGAATTAATAATAGTTGAAGATTTCTAATAAATTGCTCAACCCAATAAGTAAATTATCAACCTGTGGTACAAGAGGTAATTGATCACCATCATGTATAGTAGTAAATAGGGACATATGTGGCACAAGGTGACAGGGAGTGATAATTTGAAAACATTGGGAATTAACAATTCATTTCGAAAAATATTTCAATAACATAACTAATTCGAAGGCACAGATTTCGAATTTGAAACCCGATTAGTTGGATCACTTAACATTTAGGAGTTTTGATCTTCATGAAGATACCCATTTTAATATTAAATGCACGAGAAATAATGAAGTGTATACATACTTCTGTTCGGGTAGTGTATAACACCTCAAAATAAAATTCCTGATTAAAGGAAAACATAAAATTTATTGAATTCTTGGACTACTATGTGACGATTTCCATTAGTAGTAGGTGGCTTTAGTCAACAGTGCTCTCCTATCAAATTTACTAATTTCAAAAATCGACATGTCGGAGGCGATCGACTGATTCAAGATCACTGCTGTGGGAACGACTTAACACCGATAACATTTTTTTCACTAGTCTCATTTGGAATTTTGATATTTCATTTTACAAAGTCTCAAATAGAAAACTGCTTAATCAGATATGTGACCGAGATGTTAATCCTGTCATTTCATGAGAAAATATGGGTAATATGACACATCACAACAGAAAGCATCATCTGTTTACTTTTTAGCAGGGTGACCATCGTACATTATGCCATCTCTACAGTCTATTTCTTATGGAAAATTTAGGCAATGCAAAGTTTTTCATGCGTGTTCAGTCGAAAATTACTCTTCAATTTATTGCCCTCATAAGTAAAATAGAATAATCACAAGACGCAAAACAATCTACACACAATTCGAAATTCGGAACTTTACCTTATTAAAATAATCAGGGGGTTTTGATTAAGTTATAAATTCTAAAGTCTATCTATTCAAAATTCAGTTGATGTTTAACCACGAGTATAATGACCAAATAGATCGCATATCTCGCATATCGTCACTGGGTGAATGTCACTAATGTCACTGTGATGGTAAGTCAGAACCCACACTACGCCCCTGTGATACTATAAAATTATGATCACCTATATATCTAACGAACATTACTAAATGTGTTTATAAAATTTTCGTCTTTAGTATCGGAATTATCATCCTTCAGAAATTCGTTGTTTTTCGTATCTTACATTAACATTCAGTATTGTAAGAATCATTTTAATTACTGTTACATAGTATCGAACGATTGAAAAGTGATAGTATACATATTAACGATTGAAAGGATGAATGTGGACAGCCAAACAATCTTAATCAAAACCAGTGTTTCCCGTAGAGCGTGTTAAGCGGGCTATTTAACGCGCTTCGCTTGTCGAATAACGTGATTTGGTTGTTAAATTAGCGCGCTTTCTAATATTCCTGAGGGAAACACTGATGAAAATACAAGCAAAGTCATAAAATTTTGATAAATAGATATAAAAGTTTGCATACATTTTCATTCACTTTGCAATAAATCATCAGTAGATATTCAACAGTGGGGTATTAGAGAAAAGAAGGCTATGTAAAGTACGTATGCTTACGAAAAGAATAATAAATTATGCTGACATCTTTCCATTTAACTGCGAAGAAGTACAAAGGCCATACTGTCAAATGGAATCGAGCAAATGAGTTCTTTAAAAAGTATAGCATAACTCTAAAAATTGACCTTTGTTAAGAGAATCATTCGTAAGTGCAAGAGGGTTTCTGTATTAGCTTGTGGAAATCCAAGATATACTGCCAAAATACAAAGTAACATCAAAAGATGAGCCATTTTTAATATATGATTCAGGCTATGGTGATAATAATCGTATGATAATTTGTTCTGCTACTAATACTTTTCGAATCTTAAAGAATCAAATACCTGGTTTACAGACGGGATATTCAAAGTTGTTTCAGAATATTTCTTTTAATTAATATATATCATACATGCTGAAAAGGGTGGATTCGTTTTCCCTTTTTTTTTACTCTATTACCGAGAATAAAAAGGAATCTACTTAGAACACAACACTGCTCCACAAATTACTTCTAATTAAACCCTAATTAAACCCGACTTAAATTCTAAATCATCATGGTCGATTTGGGAGGCAGCAATCAACCCATTATAAAATAATTAAATAATTATTTGGTTGGTAATTTCTCCAACAAGTTAACCTTTTTACTGTATAATCTATCATATGTACACTAAGCGGACATAAGTATTTCAACACTTGATTCTTTCCCATACAAATAATATTAAAATGGGATTATTCATGAAGAGGGTTACTTCTAAACGGTGTGGAATACAGCTAATCGGATTATAGATTCGAATAATATGCATTCAAATTAGTCACGGTTAATTTTTCTAATTAATCATTCATTCCTAACTTTTTGTAATTATCAATCAGTGTCACCTTATGCCACATACACCCATTTTGACCACTATACATGATGGCAATGGACTACCTATGGTGGCTCAGGCTGATAAGATTGTTCATTGAGTTGAGTAATTTATTAGTTATGTTCAACTATGACTAATTCGAATGTGTAGATTTCGAATCTGAAATCAGAATTTTAGTACGTATCTTTTTGAATTTGAACATATTACCCTTCATGAAAAAATCCGATTTAGTATTATTTGTATGGGAAAGAATCAAGTGTTGAAATAGTTTGTCCGCTTAGTGTATATATTCAATTCGTATTAATTAAACTATATTTATTCAAATCATTTCCTAATGGGGGGCATCTCTGTACCCATGGTTAATTCATTTTATTTTACTGGAGGATCCTGGGACTTTGTAAAATTAATAGTAGAGTGGAATAGCAATAAAATTGTTCATTTATTTATACAAATAATAAATAAATTTTTAAAAGATATAGATATGGTGGCTGAGAACTGAGACTGAGACTAGTGCTGAGACAGAGACTAGCTTAGACTAGTGCCAATCGAAATAAAATGGTCGACCTACTCTCCTATAAAATAAAGAGCCCTATCAAAGGAAAAAGAAATTTTCCACATCTGGTCATGTAACCTCCATAATAACGATAAACTAAATACTCATTACGAATAACAGCATTAAAAATTGAATAAAAATCATTTGATAAAGTAAATTAGATATTTCTACATTATGTACTATGTATGTATGCTTCCCTACTATTAAAACTCGATTAATGTGCATATGCACAGTACCCGGACAAAAGTATTCGACCACCACAGAAACTGCCATACAAATAGTGTTAAAGTGGGTCTATTCATAAAGCAATATGTTCTAAAACTGTAAGGAATACTCTATTTTTTATTTCAAATTCGTAAACTACACATTATAATTACTCATAATTGATAGCCTCAGCTTAATTACTAACTCCCAAGTTAATAAATATCAACATTTGATACTTGATGCTACTTGTCCCAAGTCACAGCCATTATATATGATGGCGTTTAGTGACACAAAGTGGCATAGGTTGAAAATCGAGAATCGGGGCCACTGGTTCGGTAAAAAATATCTCAATAATCGATGTTCCATGACGATTTAGCAGCAGATACCAACCTTTCATTCACCATGGAAATATTTCACAAATCCATTGAATTCATTATCTGAAACGAGATAGAGTTGTTATTTCACGAGGTTAAATTAGGTACATTTTGCAAAATCACCCAAATGGCACTTATTCTTTTCACACCACCAACCATTTGGTACAGATTTTTTTCACATCACCAAAAACTTTGATCCAAATAGTTCTCAATATATACTGATCAAAACATCCTAAATTTCTACAAATTTAGAGCGTTTGAGGAAATGTGAGAGCAAATTTTGACCTAGAATTTGAAGACTCTAGAAAGATCATTTGAAAAGCAGTGGGCCCTGATTCTCGTGTTTCGCTGCGTGTGAAGACACATTTTTTCTCCACAAAACTCACCATAAAAACACAGTTCCAGGACAATTAAAATTAATGTATATGTATAAATAAATTTTTTTCGCTTCGACTACTTATGCTGTACGGATGGTTTTTGTCAATTTTTAAATTTCTGATCCATAATGATTATGTCATAACAGAGTGATGAACCATCTTTTTTTAATTTTTCAGCCTTCTATCACCTCAAATGGCTGAGTCGAATAAATGAAATTTCTAATTATAAAAAGGTGACATAATAAGTTGACATTTTCGTCAGAGGTTAGAACTTAGTGGAGCCATAGCCTAAAGACTCCAAATGCAAATATATATATATATATATGGTGTCTCATAATAGTTGTCACTGCTCAAGCACAAGAAAGGAGAGATCCTTGAACATCGACCAGGTGGCTGGACGTCCAAGCCCTCTCGGAATTACATTATCTTCCTCCTGAACAGACAATTAATGCAGTTTACTATATCGATGAAGTTCTGATCTCTGACGAAAATCTCGACTCATCATGGAATTAGAGCAATGCATATTGGCGGGAAATAATGAGAAAATATTAAATTTCACATGTCGATAATGGAATTTGAAGCTATATTAAGTGTATCCCATTAAAAGGCTGAAATTTAATAGAATGTGTATATTAATATATCTCTAATATGATACAACTACAGTCGAAAACGGTTCTGGTTAACCAACCTATCGGTTTTTTCTTATTATTCACAATCTTAATTATGTAAAAAATTCCAAATCTATATTAATTTCCATCGGTTATTTCTTACTGTTTGAACCAATAAAAAAATAGTGAGAAAAACCGGTTTCGAGTGTATCATCAAAAAATGATGACTCATCACTCTGCTATAACGTCATCATTACTACAAGTCGAAAAATTGACAAATTGTGTGATTATAAGAAAGACGTATTTAGAAATGTAATATACCTTAAGTATAATTAATCAATGTGAGCCTAGGCGTCCAAAAGACGCTTCTGGCGAACAAATGGCCCACCAGCCGCGCAGCGCAAGCAAGCAAAGCGTGCTTGTATTGATTAACCCGCGCTTGGTGAGGTGTTTTGTTGCGTCATTTCCTGTTTAAGCCATTTTGAAACAAGCGGGCTTCGCTGCACAGCTGGCAGACACTTTGTGTCTGCCGGAGGCTCCCTTCGGTCGCCTGGGGTCACATTGATTAATTATAAGGGAGCAAACATCTCTAAATATCTCTGTCTTGTTGCTCAAATCGATATCACTCGAAAATCATCAAATTTGTCAATTTGTCAATTTTTGATGCGTCATGAGGAAGTCATAACAGAGTGTTTCACTCAATTACTTATTCTTATGTAGAAAATTATCAACCTCTGCCACTTTGTGTCACTAAACGCCATCATATATAAAGGCTGTGACTTGGAACAAGTTTAGATTTTCTTTTCCCTAGATGACATCAATAGCTGCAAGATATTTGAGCGTCTAAGATCATTGCATATACTATAAATAATAAATACAAGCGCGCTTCGCTTGCTTGCGGTGCGCGGCTGAGGGACACTTTAATAAAAAATATATGACTCCACTCTCACAATATAAATCATTATACGACACTACTACAATAGATTATCATTGGTATTAATAGTTCAAAGTCACAACTTATCTTTGATCTCTTAAATGTATTATAGTGTATAGCAATAAAAAAGATTATGTGCATATTTTCACACCTTTACGTATATATATATTTTCAACCATTTGACGAATTTTGAAAAATATGCTAGAGACTAGCCTCCCTCCAACGGGTGACATGGGGTTTTTAGGGGTGTAGATTTCGAATATCATATTTTCAGATCTATATGATAAATTATTTGTTTACTTTTGTTTACACTAGATACATAAAGTAAACAAATCTCAAAGATGTGCTAGAAACTTGCTTTCAACGGTTGACAAGGGGTTTTAGGTGTGTAGATTTCGAATATCATATTTTCAGATCTATATGATAGAGTATTTGTCTAATTTTTTTACTACACTAGATACATAAAGTAAACAAATCTCAAAGATGTGCTAGAAACTTGCTTTCAACGGTTGACAAGGGGTTTTCAGGTGTGTAGATTTCGAATATCATATTTTCAGATCTATATGATAGAGTATTTGTCTAATTTTTTTACTACACTAGATACATAAAGTAAACAAATCTCAAAGATGTGCTAGAAACTTGCTTTCAACGGTTGACAAGGGGTTTTCAGGTGTGTAGATTTCGAATATCATATTTTCGAGTAAATTTGATGATCAATTTGTTTACTTTTGTTTACAATAGATACATAAAGTGAACAAATTACAAAAATAGGCTAGAGACTAGATTCTAAGTTGACATGGGGTTTTTAGTGCTGTAGATGTCGAATATTATATCTTCTGATCCATATGAGAAATTATTTGTTAACCTTTGTTTACGATATTTATATAAAGTAAAAATCCCAAAATAGGTTAGATTGAGTAACTTCAGGCGCCCGCAGGGCGACTCTGCAGATACACAGTGGCCGCAAGCCGAGCAGCGCAAGCAAGCAAAGCGCGCTTGTAAACATTATAGAACAATGTAAGAGTCAGATTTTATTATTTATTGAGCAAATATAAGCATTCAATGTAAAGAAATCAAAATAGTAACATTATCTTATATACAAGCGCGCTTTACTTGCTTGCGCTGCGCGGCTGGCGGACACTTTGTGTCTGCCGGAGGCTCCCTTCGGGCGCCTGGAGGTGACATTGCTTAATTATAAGGGAGATATCATCTCTAAATATGTCCATCTTAGTTTTAAAATCGATATCACTCGAAAAAACACCAAATTTGTCAATTTTTAAAATTTTGATGAGTAATGATGACGTCATAACAGAGTGATGAGTCATCATTTTTTGATGATAGTTGCATCATATGTGAGACATGTTAGTATACAGATTCTATTTAAATTTCAGCCTTCTATCTCCTATAATGGCTGAGTTATGCCCGAATAACTATGTTGCTTAACTTTTAAAAATGTGACAATGACGTCATAATTCCATAATGAGTCGACATTTTCGTCTGAGCTCAGAACTTACTGGAGCCATAGCCAAAAGACTCCCACATGCCAAAAATCAGCTTTCTGTGCCGGGCAGTTTCTTCAATCAATTCGTTACAGATATATATATATATATACACAAACACACAAACAATAATCGAGTTTTAATAGTAAGGATTAAAACGCTAGGTTTTTTTGTTGTTTGTTTGTCCAAATTGATTGAAGAATTGGCAAGTCGTAGAGATATGAAAATTGGCATGTAAGTGTCAAATGATATAACTATGATTTTTGTTCTAAGATCTAAGCGAAATTTCACACCTCTGCGAAAAAAATGAAACAAAATTTCGCACCTTTTCCATGCAAAATAAATGACTACACTATCATATATAAATCATTGTACGACACTACAATAGATCGTCATTGTTATTAATACTTCAAAGCCACAACTTATGTTTGATATCATAAACGTATTATAGTGTATAGCAATTAAAAATATTATGTGTATATTTTCACACCTTTATATACATATTTTCACACCATTTGACGAATTTGGAAAAATATGCTAGAGACTAGCTTCCAACGATTGAATTGGGGTTTTTAGGGGTATAGATTTCGAATATCATATTTTCGAGTAAGTTTGATAATTAATTTGTTTACTTTTGTTTACAATAGATACACAGCCTGCTTAACTATAGCCTTTTCACGGTATTTAACCATGGATTACTTCAAGTTTTATGTTCAAAATACAAACGGTATAGCATATCTATATTTTGCTGAAATTTTATGGAGTGTAATGAATATTAATACAAAAGAGGTTGAAAATTGTGATAGTTCTCTCTCTTACTACAAACTAACATGTATACGAATAGTCCTTCATATTAATCATGCCCAATCTCCCGTGGTTATGTTGGATTTTTTCTTGCCTTGGTTATACTTCCCCCGATTGGGTGCACTCTTTTCTCGTGCAATTTGGTTGGAGTATTACCAGTGCTAATGAGCATATCGATTGGTGATCTCTGCTGACGGCCAAACGGCAACATGGGTGGAGATATTTTACTAGACGCGTTGTCCAGATTAATGCCGTAGAAAGTAATCTCTTGCAACAACAATGGCCAGGAACCCTTTTCTAGGTGGCGTTCGAGAATCAAGCAACGTATCACTTGTTTAACGAAGCCGATATGTCTTTCGACCATCCCATCGGACTCCGGGTGTTACGATGTGGTGCGACGTTTAGTAATCGCTAAGTCGTGGCACAATTCGTGCACCGCTAACCCATCCACATTCTTCCCCTGATCTGTGAGCATAATATTTGGTATGCCATGTCCACGATAAACCCATCCTTCCATGGTGCTCGGATACCTTCAGCTGACTTCTTTTAAGCGCTCTCATCACAATAAACTTGCTAAAGCAGTCCTGGTCATCTGCAGTTCTATGTAGGTCCATCTAACCCATCTCTAAACTCCTCCATATCACCAGTTCCATGCTCTCCCATAGCCTCGTCTTCTTCGCCGACTTGTTCGGCTGCTTCTTCAGGATGTATGACGATTGGGAGTCCCAATTCACACTTAAATATGAAGGATAATTAAGAAGATTGATGGCTTAGCATTTTCCGAAAACCAGGATTTCTGGAAATTTTCCGAAGACCAGGATTTCTGGAAATTTTCTTCACTTTACCGTAACCCAGGGGAATATAGAAGTGAAGTAGTATATCCTCGTCACAGAAAAGTCTCGCGCAGATGAAGACTCTCGCCAATTTCCATGGATCATCTCTATGGAGAACCTTCGTCTTTCATCTTGCATTTCCTTGGATCAATGATTCAACATTTCAAACACTAGAACGTAATCAGTGCGTCGTAATTGGAGCTGAAGTTGGCTACACTACACCTATTTGGCATACTGCTAAGAAAAATGCACGTGTAGATTAATAAGCCGCGCAGCGCAAGCAAGCGAAGCGCGCTTGTACATTAGAAACCTCCGAAATGCGGCTAGAGCACCTACTTCCAATAGTCTCGTATATAGCTGGTTACTTGTATGCACAATAAGATATATTTAACATTTTAGACTAATAGGCTGGATTATATCACCAAATCAAAAGCAGACGATTCTTTGAAATAAATTGCGCAATGTACACAAAATCGGCACTATCACACTTATTCCAATAGTGAAAATCTTATAAAAGTAATATTGGACGTTTGACACAATACAAATTATAAAGTACACGAACTAATATGTGAATGAAGATTAAAAAGAAAGTTACAAAAATGAGCCACTCGAATCTAGATTAATAATTTGAAAACAAAATTAAAGAACTCTTAAACAGGTCTTTCACAAATTACTTAGTTTATCATAGGAATGATCAATTTCGTGGTAGTGTCAACAATGAAGTTCCTCCTGACATTCAGTTTTAGGAAATTGAAGTCATGGAACAGCTGCAAAATAATTAAAAAGACAGGTTTGCAAAGGATACTCTAGTCTCTCGTATACACAATAAAATTAAAACGAACCTTCCTGCTTTTCTTGATTTTGAGAGCCAATCAACGCTTAATATTTCACAACCTCGTGCTAAACAGCACAGAAACTTAAAGGTTCTTCGAATTTTATCGGTAATCAAATGAGTAGTTTTATTTATATCAATTTCGAGAATACCCCCTAAAGAATTAACAACAAATCTATACTTAGAATCCATCAAATAAGTAAAGGAAATATGCGGTATATTTGAACTGAAATCAAAATATTTATCAGAGATGGGACAAATTAAATCTTCATTCATACTAGGAGTTTTAGAGATGGAATCTTGAGAATTAATTTCAAAATCTTGACTAACAAAAATTGGAAGCCTCAACTCTTCAATGGTACATGATTGGATGTCGGTTCTTTCTGACTTTTCAATTGAATTAAGAGGGGTGTTATCACAGTTTATCACCATATACTTATCAACACAGTCAGAGACAGTGTGAGAATCGTTTTCTACAATATAATCTTCAAAAATCGTAGCAATTGATTCAACATCACTATTTTTATTCAGTTTAAACTGTTGAAGGTGGTCTAAGTAAATGAAATTACTACTAATTAAAAGGTCAAAATACTTGTCAAAATTATTAATCAAAGAAAAATCAATTATATCTTCTCGAATAGAAAATGCAAAACCGTTAGAAATGAAAGTTGATTTGCTAAATTTTGAATAATTAAAATTTAAATTATCATGACCATTTTGAAGTTCACCTTTGAAAATATTGGATAAGATGATGGTATAATATTTTACACAAAATTCACAGGCATACATAGAACTAGTTTTGAATTCCCTTAGATCATGTACATTATCTTTGCCATTAAAAGGACTTTTCAAAGAATTGTCAATGAAGAAAGTAGACAAATGAATATTGGGACTTGCAACAGACATTGTTTTATCAATTATAGATTCACTGACAATTTGAGTGGTGTTTGCACATGGAGACTCATCCTCCCTTGTATTAATTTGCCTGTCAGATGACAAAAGAGTTAATTCCGGCTTCGATTCTGTAGGAATATTCATAGATATTTCGTCCTCATCTGATGTAAAAATGAGATTAGAAGAATTATTTATATGTTCGTAACTAAATGGACTAATTAACGCATAATCAGAAAGTGGCAAAAATCGGAAAGAAAGGTTGGCCAAAGTGAATTCGGTCCCATTAATAAGTTCATAACGAAAATCTGGCAATAGTGGAACATTCCATCGAAAAGAACCATTATGGGAATGGCAGTCAAACAGAAAATTGCTCCCCATTTGATGGATAATGCATGCATGGTTACGAGATAAATTGCGGCAAGGAAGAAAAATTCGAGAGGATGGGTTGCGACCAATATAATTCAGGCCTGGATATAACAAAAAAGATCTAGAAGCTAGCTCATTATTACCTAAAAAAAATAAGCTTGCAATAGGAGAAGTAGGGTCGGGAGTTAGAGGTCTAGAAGTTTCAATAGTCAAAGATAGAGTGCTGTCAACATTTTCCATTTAGATATTGATTGAATGTGATTTAATTTTAAAAATAGCTAGATAATTTGGATTTGAAAGAAAAAATAAAATATCAAGAAATTCAAATGCAATAAATGGTATTGAAATAAGAGTAATAAGCAGAAAAAGATTTTAAATCCTATTCCCAAACAGCGCCGGCACAACGTTTCTAGAGTTGGTCTAGTTTAACCAGGTCAACTAGACCACTTAAGTGGTCCGGGTTAACCGGAACAATCAGGGGCCACTTTTGAAAAGTGGTCCGGTTGAAACAGGAGCAACCGGACTAGTTGCGCCGGTTCAGTTTAAATATCCACGCACATACCTTTAAGGGAAAATACACTGGCGGTCATAAATAATTACTCGCTTTGCCATATATAGAATTTAGCATAGATCTAAGCTTTAACTTCCAAAATCAAGTATGATCTTATTATTCAACCATTATATTGATACAGTATCAACTAATAACCGTAATAATCAAGTTGAAATTAGAAACTCAGATTTATATAACCAACTTGAATTCTGATCTCGGATTGAACAAATTTCTATTATTAGCCAAAAATGTCTATTTATAAGCGAAGAATCGCCATAGAAAACCGAGGAAAGATTGTTGCACTAGATCAGGAAGGTTATTCTCAGAGACAAATAGCTGATCGAGTTGAGTGTTGCCAAAAAAGCGTGTCTCTTATCCTCAAGAAGGAAAAAACGAATGGTAGCTTAGCGGATCGGCCAATTCCAGGAAGGGCTAGACAAACGACCCGACGAGAAGACAGTCTACTAGTGCGGAAGAGCAAAGCAGATCGATTTAAGACTGCTCCTCAGATAAGAAATGAAATAAGTCGTGAACATGGAATAGATATTTCCATTTCTACCACCCAGAGGAGGTTGCGCGAGGTTGGACTTATCGGAAGCAAGCCTAGGAGAAAACCGAGATTGACCGTCAAACACAAGAAGGCTCGTATAGCCTATGCTAGAGCTCATCGAGATTGGACTCCTGCACAATGGGCACGGGTTATTTTTAGCGACGAGTCAAGATTCTTGTTGTATAGAAGTGATGGTCGGGTATATGTGCGACGAATGCCTGGGGAAGAATTTCATGAGACCTGCGTTCAAACTACAGTGAAACATGGGGGCGGTGGCATCATGGTATGGGGATGTATGACTGCAAATGGAATAGGATTACTCTGTGATGTTAAGGGGAGTTTGAATGGCAGATCCTACATCGATATTTTGGATAATAACCTTATTCCATCAATTCATTTATATGCTTTAACCAACAACTGCCAGTTCCAGCAGGATAATGCCCCTTGTCACAGGTCTTCCCTTGTCAAAGAATGGTTTGAGTCCAATGGGATCGATGTGATGGATTGGCCAGCACAATCTCCCGATCTGAATCCTATCGAGAATCTCTGGGATCACATTGGAACGACTATACACGAATACAACCCTACAAATCATAAGGAACTTCTCTCAGTAATTCATGAAGCTTGGAATGGCATAACCATAGAAAGACTCTCCAAGCTGTATGACAGCATGCCTCGTGTGCAGCAGTTATTAAAGCTAAGGGGGGCCCTACTAGGTATTAGCATCGTATTTGATATAATAATAGTTAGTTAGTAGTTATAAATAAACCGTACATGGTAATTATCTTACGAAAAAGATGAAATATTCAAGTGAGTAATTATTTATGACCGCCAGTGTATGCTTGTTTTCTATAAATTGGGATATTCAAACACATCATGTATTATTCGACGTAACATTTAAGCTCAATAACTGTTAAAAGTTCCTGAGTTTACAAAATAGAACAGGAACGATGCCACAGCGGGAACATTGCCTCGTCCCTGGGAACATTTTTGTGCCGGGGCAAAACCCCTCCATGCAAATTTTTTTCCAGTTTCTAGTACTTTATACTCCCATCATAAATTATTAATAAACTACATTTAGTTTGCATTTATTTTGTCTCCATCTGGGTATTTTAAGTTAAAGATACCGTGAACTTCCAGGAGCATTGTCCCTGGCCACTACTGGAAGGTTGACAGCGCATAGGAGGGGACCTCGCAACGAGGGACAAAGAGGGGAAATGCCCCACTTGACAAAAATTTAATTCTAGTATTTGGGGTGCCCATCATTAAATTAATAACAACATTTTCGAAAAAAATGTATTTGTTTCGTCCAAATTAGAGGAATCTGGGCATTTTATGTCACTCGTAATTATACTGTCAGATCCAGGGGCTTTGCCCCTAGACCCCAATGGACAGTCAATGCCAATTTTCTTTAAAGGATCTGGGGAGTACCTTCCCGGAATTTTTGCATTTTATACCTTACCCTGGATAATTTTGCTTTCAAGCAGTCTCCCGGAAATTAGAGAGTATTAGGTTAAGTTGAGCCTCTAGGACTAAGTTGAGGGATTAAGGAAATGCTATACTCTAGCCAATCGGGCTTATTTTAGTCAGAACGTTATTCTTAGTTATAAAATTATCAGGAATTTAAATTCATATGCTATCAAATGTCACATTTTACAATATATCTCTGATAGAAATAAACTCATATAGTTTATCTTTTTCGGCCAATGTAAATAGAATTCCGTCATCATATAGATACATTCAAATACAAGAGGGTATGAAAAGTAAACATGCTAATTAATAAGAGAACTATTCATATTAGAGCTTGCTAAATGTAAAATAGAAATCCATGGAATTATCCATACAGTCAACAACGACAATTCAAATGTAGAATAACTAGTACCAGTGATGTAAAATATGATAGATTTATTCAAGATAATGCATCATCTTAATTAATTGCTTCATAGATATTTTTCCACTCCTGTCAATCAAATTTACAAGGTTAGGACATCGCCAGGATTGGGATTTTTCTTCTAGGGGAGAAGAGGAGTGACCAGGAGGGTACCCAATAACAAATTTTCAAATAAGATGCATAAGACTCAAGTGTGGATCTAGGAGTGAGGGTCTATAGTCAATTTGTCTTTCTGTCTCGAATGATTTAAAAGGCTGCTGCTGCTACGGATTGTGCTCAACGGTGTGGAGGCTACTAGGTAAATACTGCCTTCGTTAACTTATGTACTCTATATCATTAACTAGTTTAATAAGGATAGTTAAACGGCGTTTCCGATAACATTATAAATGAAGACCATTTTGAAATGAGAGCACGTAAGCTGATGATTCATCTATCAATATGTGGTAACTGTTTTGACAGAAAATCTTCATTATACAAAATAGGTCCGCGTTGATCATTTACAGCAATTATCCATAGTTCAGGATAAAAAATGGTCTGGGAAACCAACAAAGAAAAACCTCCCAAACATACATTGCATTTGACAAATATGGTCTTCCTTTTCCTATTATGTAGGTATTATAACAAAACATTTAATCTGACAAAAAAGTGATCCTTCTTTTTGACATTTAAGTTACGCAAATTTTAAGCTTGTGAAATATCCTTCGATTTGGGTTGCAGCATATATTAAAAAGACATACATATATAAGATGTTGAGCGTGGGCAAGTATCGCCTAAAAAGATTTTGACTCATGCAAAACCGTTTTAGGTTTATATTTCTAGTTTTTGAGTCGCAGCATCTTAGTCGGGTTTTTTCTGTTTTTCGCTAGCACATCCTGATGGTAGACGCGCTCCACTCTCTATAAAGTTTGTAACATACTACAAGAATAAGTGCCTCTAAAATTAAATTATAGATAGTTTACAAAATTTGCTACTCCATAGGATCAAAAGAAAGTTAAAAGGATAAAAAATTGAAAATTTATAGAGTTTTGTAAAAAAGGACTAAAACCCCCGAAAAAGCCCTTTTTAAAAAAAATCAACAATAAAATCACTACAGGGTGACACATAAGTTCTGTTACAAGCTTCATTAGGTATAAAATTTCTTATACCCAAACGATCTTAGTTATTATGGTCCTTAGAGATTCTAATTCGAATATTTTCAATGATATTAAAAGATTTTTCGATTCTATGACTTAGAAATGTGTTTTGTATGGTGAATTTTGAGAAAGAAAAATGTGTCCTGGCACGCAGCGAAAATCGCGAATCAGGGCCCACTGCTTCAGTAAAAAATGTCTTCATAATCGATGTCCCATGACGATTTAGCACCAGGTACCTTTCATTCGCCATAGAAATATTTCATAAATCCACTGAATTCGTTATCAGAAACTAGAAAAAGTTATTCAGTCGCAGTTCAAACAGGTACATTATGCAAAATGACCCAAAATGGCACTTTTTTTCACATCACCAAAAAATATAATCCAAAAGGTTCTCAATATATACTGATTTAAACATCTATATTTCTACAAATTTATAGTGTTCGAGGAAAATGTGTGAGCTAATATTTACTAGGATTTGAAGACTCTGGGAAGATAACTTAAAAAGCAGTGAGCCCTGATTCACGATTTTCGCTGCGTGCCAGGACACAATTTTTTTCTCAAAACATACAAAACACATTTATAAGTCATTGAATCGAAAAATCTTTTAAAATCATTGAAAATATTCGAATTACAATCTCTAAGGACCATAATAACTAAGATCGTTTGAGTATAAGAAATTTTATACCTAATGAAGCTTGTAACAGAACTTATGCGTCACCCTGTAAGTTATACGATAACGAATAACAATTCAAATTTTCAGCCTCCTATCTCAAACCATTTTGAATTTTTTTAAAGACAGTCAATTTTGAAATTAAGGTTGGCTTTTCCTATGGGCATTTTGTTTTTTATCAAAAATATGCCAAAAGTCCTTTTTAACCATTTTAGGATCACTGAAGGGGTTCTAAACATTAATTTTGATTTTTAGAATTTCAATGTTAATATTTAGCCACTTAGAGCCACTTGTATTTTTAAAACAGAGTCTCATATCCATAACTTCTTTGAACCATGTCAGATCATCATTTTAATGCTAAATTCGTGCTCATCACTAAATTTCCAGCAATTTGATATATATATATTGGACACATTTGGAGAGATTCTTTGGCTGCGGGTTCCTAGCAACGGCCAGGAATGTTAATTCCTGGCCGTTGCTATGCACGGACATCCAAAAGATTCTCCAAATATGGTCAATATATATATATCAAATTGCTGGAAATTTAGTGCGGAGCACGAATTTGGCATTAGAATGATCATCTGACATGGTTCAGAGAAGTTATTGGTCTCGGATTCCGGCAGACACTATCGAATGTGGTTATTTTTGGGTGGTCAGTCAGCAATGACCAGTTTTTCCCACTTTCGATGGTGAAAATTTTGATATACCATATTTTGGAGTTAAGTACTGCTATAAGTTGTCGAATAAGGATATTTGCATGTTATTTAATATTCCAAAGCAGTTAAAACTAATGGAAATTGAGGTACGAGTACATATATAAATATTTTCTAAATTCCATTTTTTGAGACTTTTTTTTCAGCAATTATAAAGGTGACAACTTTTTGTAAATTCAACATAGGGGTGAAAACTCAACGGTTTCTGATAGATCTCGAAGAGTAGAACATAATGAACAGACATATTTTTGATAATACAAATAAAAAGAGAATTATGAAAAAAATAGTGTCAAAATTACTAAAAATAAACTTCCTGGGTTGTTTTGGTGTGCATTTTTAACAATTTTAAAATTTCAAAAATCTGTCTGTTCATTAGTTAGATCATTGATTTATGAATGAATTTCAAAAGTTTCTAAAGGATTGTAAGCATATCGTGCCCGATTTTTTCCTTGTAAAATCACCCAATTTTTTAAAAAAAGTTTTTATCTGTTGAATTATTTCTATTATTAATGCAGTTTTGCGGATAACTCTGCGATTCAAATCTACACTGAAAAAATTAAATGAATCGGTTGAAAAAGTCAAAAGTTAGCAATTATACAAAAGGCCAACCTTAAGTCCCGAGATATAGGGATTTAAAGTTTAAATATTCAAAACAATGTAAAATGAGCCATTAAGGATACCGCCCGTGAAAAATCCATAGGTTTGGCTTACAGCATATATCAAGAATAGAGATATATAAGATGTTAAGCGTGGGCAGGTAGTGCAATTAAAAATATTGAGACATGCCAAACAGTTTTTGGTTCACATTTCTAGTTTTTGAATTACAGCGTCTCAAAGTCGGTTTTTTCCGTTTTTCCCTAGCACATCTTAATGGGAAGCCCTCCTGCACTCTGTGATTTTTTTAAAGCACATGTTTGGATCAAATGCTTCGAAAATTTATTCATAGATAGTCTATCATATTTGCCACTTCATAGGACCAAAAGAAAGTTAAAATTTTAAAAATTGTAAATTTTATCGGTGTCCGAATAAAAAGGGCCAAAAAACGGCGAAAAAAGCCCGATTTTCTTTGCAAATCAGCAATAAAATCACAAATTTATAAAATATCAAAAATTGAGTGGTCCTACGCTCATCGCCTAATGATATGGAACAACTCCTGAAATTTTCAAACCTCTATCTCAAAGCAATTTTGAGTTAAAATTTTTGAAAGACGGTCAATTTTGGAATTTTAAAGTCCCGAGATATAAGGATTTGAAGTTTTGATTGTAAGAACGATGTAAAATGAGCTATTAACGAAAAATAAAAGCATCCATGGACATTTAATCGCGTGTATACTAATTAATTAGATGTATTCCAACAGATTTTGGTGAAAATAGCAAAATTATACTGAAAATTCACAAATTACCTTGAGGCCCCTAACCCCGAATATTTTGAACCAATTAGGGAATGTAAATCATATTCCTAGCAGTACAATGTATAATTCATCGGTTTAGAATGAATAAAGAGCTACCAAAAAGTATATTAGGAAGTTAGAGCGAGAGTCTACGACTTTTAGTTTTCAAGTTAGGATTTTCGAAAAATGCTACGTCATCACGTGATAAAAATTTTAAACTTAGCATTCCATTCCATGTAGTACATTTATTATTTAAGAATCAGATATATACCGTCTTGAAAAGTATATTAGGAATTGAGAGCTAAGAATTTTGGTGTATATTTCCCGAGATATGGAGGAATCTGTTTTTGGACCATAAATGGGGGGGCTTTGACTAAAATTTGGAGATCAATGATTTGAACTTCCAAAATAATCATGTTGGGTGCTTCAAAGTTTCTGTATACATTGCTAGTGACTATTGCATTGTTTTTTGAGTATAATAGCTACTTTTGGGAACTTATTTCATGACAAGATTCACCATTTTCTAATATATTCAAAGTTCTCCATAGAATTTGTATTACAACAAAAACGATGATTAGTCTAGTAGAAATATTTACTTTTTGACAAAGAGATGTTTGAGGAACCTATATATTATCATATATATCCTTTCATTTAAGATTATTATAGATTATATATCTTCAATAGTTTTTAAGCATTGACATCGAGCACTTTGGGGGCCATAGAGTGGTTTGATGTCCGAACTTTACCTACAATATACTATAACTTACGAACTAATGGTCCGATCTGAACAAACTTTTTTTTAAAATGTTCAGAATTTTTTTCTATACACAATAGCTAATATCACAACGGCCATTTCCCGAGCATTTTAGAAATGAAGTCCCTCATAAATATATTTTTGATTGGATTTCAGGTGCCTCTTTTTCTAAATTCATCTGTTTTATAATATTTAAAGGGGCCAAAACCATTTTGAGGTTCGTATAATTGAAAAAATATCAGATAAGTTAGAAAATAATTGATGAATGCGCCGCAAAATCACGAATAACTTTCCGATTTTTAGTACGCCTGAGCTTTAGGTGCCCAGTTCTAGAATATCAAAATAAATACCGTCCAACAAGTACGATTAGATGGTAGACTACTCAATAATCCGATGGAATTGACAATAAAAAATTCCACAATTTTTTTTAATGTTTTGCGATGTTTTTCGAGGGCGGTATCCTTAAGCAAAAAAAAAGCATTTGCAGGCAGATTCATATTCACATTTACAGAAATAACTTTAACCATAGCCTACTCATAGCCTACTCTAATAATGCCTCACAGCAAAATAACCAAGGATGCGGTAATAGCCGAATGGATTAATACACGATTAGCCTAAAATCGTTAACCATGCAGAATAAGCATTAAGAATGTATTACCAGCGTATATAAACATGGTATCAAAGTATATATATCCGTTGTCAAAATTGTAATAGTGTACTATTCGATTAGTCATCATATCATTGCGCAACAGGTCATTCTAAGGACAATTTTAGCGATTTTCGAAGCTGTTATAACCCTATTTCTAAATTGTATTAAGGTGTGATTTTTGTGTTGAACCAAGATTAGTACGAGTTGATTTGAAAAATTTAGAATTTTTAAATGGAATGTTGTTACATTCCAATGGTAAAGCATTTTGATCAGTTTGAGCCATATCCTGCAAACTGTAAGAACTAGGTCTTCAAATCTGATCGTATTTGATAGGCAATTGGCTACTTCCTATTAGGTAATAATACAATTTAAACTTCCTAATTAACAGACTACAGAGTTATGCGACAATTTAGTGTTTTGGTCACATTCTTAAAATCAACCCATAACTCAAAACTCGTTGAATTTAGAAATTCAAGTTGTATTATCACCTAATAGGAAATAGTCCATTGCCTATCAAACACAATCAAATTTGAAGCTCTAGTCATTACAGTTTTCACGAAATGGCCCAAACTGACCAAAATGCATTATCATTGCAACGCGGGAATGTAACAATATTCCATTGAAAAATTCGAAATTTTTCAAATCAACTCGTACCAATCTTGGTTCAACACAAAAATCACACCTTAATACCATTTAGAAAAAGGGTTATAACAGCTTCGAAAATTGCTAAAATTGTCCTTAGAATGACCTGTTGCACAATGATATGATGACTAATCGAAATGTTTCCAACGGATATATGTACTTTTACACGAAGTTTATATATGCTGGTGATACATTCTTAATGCCTATTCCGCATGGTTAATGATTTTAGGCTAATCGTGTATTACTCCATTCGGCTACTACTTCATTCCTAGTCCATGATTTTCAGTCTACTGTGAGGCATTATTAGAGTAGGCTATGGCCTACTCTAATAATGCCTCACAGTAAAATAACCAAGGATGCGGTAATGTCCGAATGGATTAATACACGATAAGCCTAAAATCGTTAACCATGTAGGATAGGCATTAAGAATGTATTACCAGCATATATAAACATGGCATCAAAGTACATATGTCCATTGTCAATATTTCAATTAGTCAACATATCATTGCGCAACAGGTCATTCTAAGGACAATTTTAGCGATTTTATAAGCTGTTTTAACCCTATTTCTAAATGGTATTAAGGTGTGATTTTTGTGTAGAAACAAGATTAGTACGAGTTGATTTGAAAAATTAGGAATTTTTTAATGGAATGTTGTTACATTCCTACGTTGCTATGGTAAAGTATTTTGATCAGTTTGAGCCATATCCTGCAAACTGTAAGAACTAGGTCTTCAAATTTGATCGTATTTGATAGGCAATTGGCTACTTCCTATTAGGTAATAATACAATTTAAACTTCTATATTCACAAAATATAGAGTTATGCGACAATTTAGTGTTTTGGTCACATTCTTAAAATCAACCCATAACCCAAAACTCGTTGAATTTAGAAGTTCAGGTTGTATTATCACCCAATAGGAAGTAGCCAATTCCCTATCAAATACGATCAAATTTGAAGACCTAGTTTTTACAGTTTGCAGGATATGGCTCAAACTGATCAAAATACTTAACCATAGCAACGTAGGAATGTAACAACATTCCATTAAAAAATTCTTAATTTTTCAAATCAACTCGTACTAATCTTGGTTCTACACAAAAATCACACCTTAATACCATTTAGAAATAGGGTTAAAACAGCTTATAAAATCGCTAAAATTGTCCTTAGAATGACCTGTTGCGCAATGATATGATGGCTAATTGAAATTTTTCCAACGGATATATGTACTTTGATGTCATGTTTATATATGCTAGTAATACATTCTTAAGGTTGGCCTTTCCTATGGGCATTTTGTTTTTTATCCAAAATTTGCCAAAAGACCTTTTCAATCATTTTTAGATCCCTAAATGGGTTCTAAACATTAATTTCGATTTTTAGAAATTCAAAGCTAATATTTCGCCACTTAGAGCCAATTGTACCACCTGGTGTCGCCCAAAAAAGGACACATTTTTGAAACGGAAAGTCTCATATCCATAACTTCTTTGAACCATGTTAGATCATCATTTTAATGCTAAATTCGTGCTCAGCACTAAATTTCTAGCAATTTGATATATATATTGGACATATTTGGAGAAATTCTTTGGCTGCGGGTTCCTAGTAACGGCCAGGAATGTGAAAAAATTCCTGGCCGTTGCTATGCACGGACATCCAAAAGATTCTCCAATATGGTCAATCATAGTCTACTGTATATAAGGCCTGCCATCTACTTGGACAATCTGGACTAGGGATGCACTAGAGGACGATTATTATGATGAACCACAACTTTTACAGGGTGACACATAAGTTCTGTTACAAGCTTCATTAGGTATAAAATTTCTTATACTCAAACGATCTTAGTTATTATGGTCCTTAGAGATTCTAATTCGAATATCCTCAATGATTTTAAAAGATTTTTCGATTCTATGACTTAGAAATGTGTTTTGTATGGTGAATTTTGAGAAAAAAAAATGTGTCCTGGCACGCAGCGAAAATCGCGAATCAGGGCCCACTGCTTCTGTAAAAAATGTCTTCATAATCGATGTCCCATGACGATTTAGCACCAGGTACCTTTCATTCGCCATAGAAATATTTCATAAATCCACTGAATTCGTTATCAGAAACTAGAAAAAGTTATTCAGTCACAGTTCAAATCAGGTACATTTTGCAAAATTCCCCAAAATGGCATTTTTTTACATCACAAAAGAATCTAATCCAATTGGTCTTCAAAATGCACTGATCTGAACATCTTATATCTCTAAAAATAATCGTGTAATTGGTAATTAATTACAATTACACTGTAGTTGAAGTGTAATTGTAATTGAAAATTTTACTTGCCTTGAAATTGATTCGTAATTGTAATTGAACAAATGTAATTTACCTCAACCGTCGCACCTATTATTATCTGACGTTTGAAATTATTAACCATAAATTATTAACCACGTATTCATATATTACTATTCACACCATGTGTGTACAGAGCGAGCGAGTAGGAGAAAGAAAGAAAGCAGAAAAGTATTGTGAAGATCTTTTTTATTGCCATTTTAACCTTTCTATTATGTAATATGATACATGTTGTTCTTAGTCATTCATTAAATATGTTCAAAATAAAATATTAACTCTTAATAGAGTAAGGAATAATGGAAAACAGACTATGGCTTAGTCATTTAAGTTAACCCTTAAATTACCTGGGGTCATTTCTATTTATAGCAAAGACCCCACACTTCTAAGGTTTCCCCGCCCAAAATGACTTAACCGGAAATGGGTTAGCAAGAATCTAGCGCCATTTAAGGGATAATTATTATTGGCCTAATTGGTTAATATACACATTCTTAGAATTTTAATTTCCCGTCCTCTACCGCATCGCTGGTACATTAGATAGAGTCGGCTAAGGGTCAATATATATATCAAATTGCGTATTAAATTTTAGTATTAAAATGATCTGATATGGTTCAAAGAAGTTATTGATCTCGGATTGCGGCGGATACTATCGAATATGGTTATTTTTGGGTGGCCAGTCAGCAAGGACCAGTTTTTTACACTTTTGATAAAGAAAAATTTTGATATACCATATTTTGAAGTTAAGTACTGCTATAATTTGTCGAATAAGGATATTTGCATGTTATTTAATATTCCAAAGCAATTAAAACTAAATGGAAATTGAGGGACATATACAAATATTTTCTAAATCCTATTTTCTGATACTTTTTTTTCAGCAAATATAAAGGTGATAACTTTTTGTAAATTCAACATAGAGGCGAAAACGGTTTCTGATAGATCTCGAAGAGTAGAACATAATGAACAGACAGAATTTTGATAATACAAATAAAAAGAGAAATATGGAAAAAATAGTGTCAAAATTACTAAAAATAAAATTCCTCGGGTGTTTTGGTGTGAATTTTTAACAATTTTCAAAATTTCAAAGGTCTGTCTGTTCATTAGTTAAATCATCGATTTATGAATGAATTTGAAAAGTTTCTAAAGGATTGTAAGCATATTGTGTCCGATTTCTTCTATGTAAAATGCCCAAATTTTTTTAAAAAAATTTTATCTGTTGATTTATTTCAATTATTAATGCAGTTTTGCAGATAACTCTGCGATTCAAATCTGCACTGAAAAAATTACATGAATCGGTTGAAAAAGTCAAAAGTTAGCAATTATAGGAAAGGCCAACCTTAATGCCTATTCTGCATGGTTAACGATTTTAGGCTAATCGTGTATTAATCCATTCGGCTACTACTTCATCCCTAGTCCATAATTTTCAGTCTACTGTGAGGCATTATTAGAGTAGGCTATGCTTTAACATATTCCAATCAAATTTGGGGGAAAATATCAAAGGTACGCTGAAATTGACACATTTCGTTGAGGCCTCTTAATTCCGAATAATTTTTACATAATTGCGCAAAACAATTCAAATTTGTACTCTTAATAAGTAATTTTATCAGTTTATAGTGAATAAGGAGCTTCTAAAAAGTATATTAGGAAGTTCGAACAAGATTCTACAATTTTTACTTTTTAAGTTAGCATTTTCGAACAATACTACGTCATTACATAACTATGGATTTAAACCTTAACATTCTATTGTATGTACAGCATTTATCATTATTGATTCATAAATATATATGCATTTGAGAGCTAAGAATTTGGGCTTATGTTTACAGATATATATAGATATCTCGTTTTGGGCGCTAAATGTGAGGTTGAGACGAATTTGGAAAGTTCAAGGCCAGAACTTCCAAAATAGTTATGTAAAGTGTTCAAATTTTCCATGCACATTATTACCAACAATTGTAAAGATTGTTAAACTTAATATCATCACTTGGACACATATTTCTTGATTAGATTCGCTATTTTCTAATATATTCAAAGCTCTCCATAGAATTTGTGTTAAAATAAATAATAGTTAATGTGATAAGTCAGGAAAAAAATTTTTTTTTTGACAAATGAATGTTGAGGAACCTAAATATTATCACAGATATCTTAATTTAAGATTTTAACGGATAATCTACTTCACTAATTTTTTAAGGAATAATATCGGCGTATTTCGGAGCTTATAGAGTATTTTCCCAACTTTACCCATAGTCATAGTCATAACTCAAGAACTAAAGGTCGTATCAGTACACTTTTTTTTCAAATGATTAGAATATCATTTCTGATCCAATTATCCATAGATTTCTTTCATAAAACCTGCCATTCCTAGAGTATTATTGGAAGGTATGATCTTTTAGATCTCTTTTGAAGTGTTTTTAATGGTCTTTCTCCAAAATGTTTGCAATATTTAGTCTCTTAATGGACCAAAACATTGTTTGAGGTCCATATAATTAAAAAATATCTAATATGTAAAAAACAGCACTTATTCTTGTGATAATTGCGTGAAAAACTCTCCAATTATTTTCAGCTTTTATTTGCTCTGGACCTTTAGGCAATGGTTCCCAAACTGGGGTCCATAGACCCCATAGTGGTCCACAGAAGATATCAGGGGGTCCACAGAATATAGGAAATGGGGGTCAACAGCCCAAAAAGGTTGGAAACCGCTGCTTTAGGGGATAAAATCATAAAAATCAAAATAGTTATCGTCTAATTCGTAGGATTAGTTGGTAAACTACTCACTAATACAATTAAATCAACGATAAAAAATTTGTGCGTGGGTTATTAAACTTAACAAGCGCGCTTCGCTTGCTTCCGCTGCGCGGCTGGCGGACACTTCGTGTCCGCCGGAGGCTCCCTTCGGTCGCCTGGGGTCACATTGGTTAATTATAAGGGAGATAACATCTCTAAATAAGTCCATCTTAATGTTAAAATCGATTCCACTCGAAAAATCACCAAATTTGTCAATTTTAAAATTTTTTTGATGCGTAATGATGACGTCATAACAAAGTGATGAGTCATCATTTTTTGATTAAAGTCCCATCATATGTGAGGTATGTTAGTATACAGATTCTATTAAAATTTCAGCCTTCTATATCCTATAATGGCTGAGTTATGCCCGAATAACTGTGTTGCTTAACTTTTAAAAATGTGACAATGACGTCATAATTCCATGATGAGTCGACATTTTGCTCTGAACTCAGAACTTACTGGAGCCATAGCCAAAAGACTCCCACATGCCAAAAATTAGCTTTCTGTACCCGCCAGTTTCTTCAATCAATTCGTTACAGAGATACATATATATATATATATATATATATATATATATATAAATAAATATACATTAATCGAGTTTTAATAGTAAGGATAAATTATTTTTCATTCTGATTACCCTTTGTTGAAGTAATTTAAGCTCTATAACAGATTTACCCCTATCTCCAGTAAAGTATTCCCCTCAAAAGTAGATAATATATTCATAAAATTAAAATGATAAAAAGGGAGTAGAACAAACTCTGCATCGATCTACATGTCGTCAGTATTCACGGTCATAATTAGTAAGAGAACAAAGTGGCTAGATGGACACTGATAGGTTTAGTCTAGGACTCTTTTGTAGTAGTTTGTAGGTTAGATTTATATTTAAATAGTACAGTGGAATTCGCTTATTAGCAACTCGAGTTTTGCTCATAAAATGGTTTCTAATACGCGAAGTTGCTAATAAAGGAACAGAATTAACACAAAATCTTCACCTGGGACCTGAAAATTGTAAATAGAGCAATATTGCTAATAAGGGAATTCCACTGTAATTCCATAAAGAAAATTCATCAAAACTCAAGGCAGGTGCTTCGCAGTAAGCTAGTTGAAGGGGAATGATTTAAGAGTCAGCAAACTTTGATTAAAATCCACTCAAACTACTTGAACAAAGGACTAATCAAGTAAAACTCTAGAAATTAATTATATTGCACAAACTATTCGGGTATCTAAAGCAGGTTTTTTTTAAGGGCGATCGTGGTGTAAAAATTACACCACGAATTTTGGGCGTTACACCACGATTTGGGTCGGCGGCTGCAGCGTGGGCAATATTTGGTTAATATTTTTTCGGTGGTTACACCGTGATTAAGGATACCGCCCTCGAAAAATCTTGCCTGGCGTAAAAAAAACTGCAAAATGTTTTATTGCTAATTTCATTGTATTGCTGATCGGTCTACCATCTGATAGCACTATTTGGACGGCATTTTTTAGTATTTTTTGCGAAATAACCCCCTAAAGTTTAGCGTTAATAAAAATTGAAAAATTATTAGAGGATTTTAACTCATTTAGCAATTAGTTTTTAACTTATTTGATATTTTTTTAATGATATTAACCTTAACATTGTATTAGCACCTTTGGAAATTATAAAACACAAAGATTTAAAAGAATGGGCAAATAAAATCCAAACAAAATAGCTCTATAAGGGAGTTCATTTATATAATGCTCAGGAAATCGCAAGTTTGATCTCAGATATTTAGCGATCACTGGTCAGAAATAAAATTCTGATCGTTTCAAAAAAAAAATTTTCGGATCCGACCATTTGTTCTTGAGATATCGCATATTATAGGTAAAGTTCGGCCATAATATCCCTCTAAGGTCCCGAAAGAGGCTGATGTCATATCTTAAAAACTATTGTTGATATATAATATATTATATCCTTAAATAAAAGGATATATGCGAAAATATATAGGTTCCTCGAACATTCCTTTGTCAAAAAATAAATAATTCTCGACTTATCATTGATTTAATTGTAATACAAATTCTATGGAGAACTTTGAATCTATTAGAAAATGGCGAATCTAATCATTCAATATGTGTCCAAATTTAGCTATTATGCTAAATAGTGAATACAATTGCCGTTAATAATATGTACAGAAAAATTGGAGAACTTTTGGTAATTATTTTGAAAGTTCTGGCCTTGGACCTCGCAGATTCGGTCAAATACCCCCATTTAGGGTCCAAAAAGAGATATCTCTCTATCTTTGTAAATACAAGTCCAAATTCTTAGTTCTCACTTCCTAATATACTTTTTACGAGTGTACATATATGATTCTTTGATAATAATTGCACTACACCCTATGGAATGTTAAGTTTTAGATTTTTGTCATATGATGACGTAGCATTTTTCGAAAATCTTAACTTCGAAACTAAAAGTCGTAGACTTTCGCTCGAACTTCCTAATATACTTTTTGGAAGCTTTTTATTCATTCTAAACTGATAGATTATACTTCGCAGTGCCAGGAATATGAAATATTATCTACAATTATCTCAAAAGAGTTAGGGGCCTCAAGGAAATTTGTGGATTTTCAGGGTACTTTTGCTAATTTTGGTAAATATTTGGCTTTAATATACCTAAATCAGCAGTATAGATGCGATTAAATGTATGTGGATGCTTATGTGCATTATTAA
The DNA here is from genome assembly GCA_963281255.1 of Aphrocallistes beatrix. Taxonomy (NCBI): domain Eukaryota; kingdom Metazoa; phylum Porifera; class Hexactinellida; order Sceptrulophora; family Aphrocallistidae; genus Aphrocallistes; species Aphrocallistes beatrix. The sequence goes on from OY725493.1 coordinate 3,740,798, forward strand.
TAACTCATTTTACATTCTTCTTAACACATAAACTTAAAATCTCTATATCTCGGGACTTTAAAATTTCAAAATTGACCGTCTTTACAGAATTATTTCTCAAATTTGGTTTGAGATAGAAGTTTGAAAATTTCAAGAGTTGTTTCATATCATTAGGCGATGAACGTAGGACCACCATTTTTTGGATATATTCTAACTCGGTGATTTTTTTCATTTTTTCCGCAAAAAAACAGACATTTTTCGCCGTTTTTTGGCCCTTTTTTTTCGGACACCGATAAAATTTACAATAATTGTCATTTTAACTTTCTTCTGGTCCTATGAAGTTGCAAATATGGTAGACTATCTATGATTCGATTTTGGAAGCGTTTGATTCCTTGGTATGTCCTAAACAATTCATTGAGTGCCTAAATTTCTACCATTAAGATGTGCTAGCGGAAAATTTTAAAAACAGACTTTGAGACACTGTATCTCAAAATCTAGAAATGAGAATCAAAAACGGTTTGGAATGTGCCAGTATTTCTTGATAGAAATACCTCTCCACGCTTAACATCTCTTATAGCTCTACTTTCATCGTATGCTGTAATGCAAATCATATGTTTTTTCGAGGACTTATCCTTAAGCAGTTACACCAAGGATTAAACCTTAAAAAAAATCCTGATCTAAAGGGTCAAAAATATTAAATACAATTTGCAGGAAGATATATCTTGCTAAAACAAAAAAAAATGTAATAACAGGTAGATAATTTTGACAAATACCATGGAATAGTTTAAACCAAAACATGGCGTCATACCAGGCCAAATAGTAGTTTGGGGATTTTGGACGAGGGATGCAGTAGATGGTTGAAATAATAGATGAACTGCAAAAGATCATTAAGGCTGGTGTTTCCCATGCGAAACTTGTTTTTTATTATAAATGTGCCCAAATTGCTTTTTAATCATTTTTAGATCCTTATAGGGGTTCTAAACAATAATCCCGATTTTTATAACTCCAGCCCCAATATTTCGCCACTTTGAGCCACTTGTATCACCTGGTGTCGCTCTAAAAACGACACATTTTAAATGCGAAATGTCCCACAGCTCTAACTTCTTTAAACAGTGCCAGATCATCTTTTTAATGCTGAATTCATGCTTAGCACTGGATTTCCAGCAATTTGATATATATATTGACCATATTTGGAAACATTTTTGTTTGACCGTGCCTAGCAACGGCCAGGAATTTTTTAACATTCCTGACCGTTGCTAGGAAAAGGTAACCAAAAATATTTCCAAAAATGGTCAATATATATATCAAATTGCTGGAAATTTAGTGCTGAGTACGAACTCAGTATTAAAATAACGACCTGGCATAGTCAAATAAAGTTATAGGTATGGGAATTCGGCGGAAACTATCGGACATGGTCATTTTTGGGCCCCCAGTGATAACTGTCAACTTTTTCACACTTTTGAAGGTGTCATGATGTGAAAATATTTGATATGCCATATTTTGAAGTTAAGTACTACTATAAGTTGTTGATTGAGGATGTTTTGATGTTATATATTATCAGAATTCCGCAAAAACAAATGGAAATCAAGCCTTTCCGAAGAAAATTGCTTTGTAGCATGTTTTTAGCACTCAAAAAAATCAATTTTACAACGGAGGAATCTCTAGTTACAAAAGTCATAGAGTAAAAAACTCGATTGTTTTGGAAAGATCTCGTCACGTAGAACAAAATGATAGAGACAGATTTTCGATATTCTACTTTAGAAAAAAGTTAAAATATTTTTCCTTTCGAAAATCTGCCTTTAAAAAAAAATTATTTAGGTTAAAGTTGAAAATTCTATTCCTATTATTTTCTTTATTCAACCATTTTGTGTAAGAATAATTGAGTAAAAGAGGCATAAGGCATTGAAGTTTCCTTGAATGTTCTCTATAAATTAGGTCATTTGGGAAAAAAAAATTTTTCTATTACTCCTTGGGCTCCCGAAAAGTGTATTTTTGCAGATAACTCATCGAGAATAGTTTCCACAAAAAATTTCAGAAGAAAATAATGAAAACTTTAAAAGTTAGTTCTGGAAGGAAACACCAACCTTAAGGATACTACCCTCGAAAAACAACCTTAAGTGAAAAAAAAATCCGCCAAAAACCCAAAACATTTTTCAATGTTGATTTCGTAATAAACTGAGTGGTCTACCAGCTAATCCTACTACTAGTAATTATATGGTAGCTATTTTGATTTTTATGATTTTACTCCCTAAAGTTTAGAGCAACGAAAAGCTGAAAATAATTGAAGGATTTTTGATCCATTTATTAGTTGCTTTTTACTTATTTTGATATTTCAAGGCTGGATTCGGTTAAATACTTTAAAAAATAATGGCTCACGAAGATTCAACAAGTGTGAGTTGTCAATTTTTGAATTAGAAAATGGTGTTAAGGATACCGCCCTCGAAAAAACATATGATTTGGCTTACAGCATACGGTGAAAGTAGAGCTATAAGAGACGTTAAGCGTGGGCAGTATCTCCGTCAAGAAATACTTGCACATTCCAAACCGTTTTTGATTCTCATTTCTAGTTTTTGAGATACAGTGTCTCAAATTCTGTTTTTTTCGTTTTCCGCTAGCACATCTTAATGGTAGAAATCCGCCACTACAGTAATTGTTTAGGACATACCAAGGAATCAAATGACAAAGGACCAGAAGAAAGTTAAAATGACAAAAATTGTAAATTTTGCCGAAGTCCGAAAAAAAAGGGCCAAAAAACGGCGAAAAATGTGTTTTTTTGTGAAATCAGGAATTAAATCAACAAGTTAGAAGATATAGAAAAAATGGTCCTACGTTCATCGCCAAATAATATGGAACAACTCTTGAAATTTTCAAACCTCTATCTCAAACCAATTTTGAGTTAAAATTCTGTAAAGATGGTCAATTTTGAAATTTTAAAGTCCCGAGATATAGAGATTTTAAGTTTAGATGCTAAGAAGAATGTAAAATGAGTAATTAATAATGAACAAAAGCATTAACATACATTTATTCACATTTATACTTCTGATTTAGGTATTTTCGAACCAAATATTTACAAAAAATAGCAAGAGTACCCTGAAAATCCACAAATTTCCTTGAGGCCCCTAACTCCGAATATTTTGAGATAATTGTAGTAAATAATAATTCATACTATTGGCACTACGAAGTATAATCTATCAGTTTCGAATGAACAAGCGCGCTTCGTTTGCTTGCGATGCGCGGCTGGCGGACATCTTGTGTCCGCCGGAGGCGCCTTTTGAGCGCCTGCGGTCACCATTATTTAGTTATATCGGAGATAACATCTCTAAATACGTCTGTCTTAATGTTATAATAGATATCGCACAAAAAGTCACCAAATTTGTCAATTTTTAAAATTTTGATGCGTAATTATGACGTCATAACAGAGTGATGAGTTATCATATTTGGATGAGAGTTGTATCATATGTGAGGTATGTTAGTATAAAGATTCTCTCAGAATTTCAGCCTTCTATCTCCTATAATGGCTGAGTCATGCTCGAATAACTGTATTGCTTAACTTTTAAAAATGTGACAATGACGTCATAATTCCATGATTAGTGGACATTTTCGTCTGAGCTCAGAACTTACTGGAGCCATAGCCAAAAGACCACCACATGCCAAAAATCAGCTTTTTGCGCCTTGCAGTTTCTTCAATCAAATCGTAACATATATATACAAACATTAATCGAGTTTTAATAGTAAAGATAAAGAGCTTCCAAAAGTATATTAGGAAGTTAGAGCGAAAGTCTACGACTTTTAGTCTCCAAGTTAGGATTTTCCAAAAATGCTACGTCATCATATGACAAAAATCTAAAACTTACATTCCATAGGATGTAGTGCAATTATTATCAATGAATCATATATACTATATCCTCATAAAAAGTATATTAGGAAGTGAGAACTAAGAATTTGGGCTTATATTTACAGAGATAGAGATATATTTATTTTTGGACCTTAAATGAGGGTTTTTGTCCGAATCTACACACATTATTAACGACAATTGTATTCATTATTTAGCATTATAGCCATATTTGGGTACATATTTAATGATTAGATTCGCCATTTTCTAATATATTCAAAGTTCTCCATATAATTTGTATTACAATTAAATCAATGAAAAGTCGAGAAATATTTATTTTTTGACAAAGGAATGTTTGAGGAACAGGGGCGGCGCCAGTTGTTTTCATCAGGGGTCGCATAGGGGTGGCAGATCATCTGGCAGGGGTCGCAGAATAAATGAAGGGAACTCAAAAATGTCTCATTTTTTAGATTGTATCCATAACCAACATTGTATGTTTGGAATCTAAAACCGACTTTAATGTTGAAAATATGTTTTTCTTCTGATTAATATTATTCAGTGCGTTTTTGTTAGTACCTTTAGTATCCAAATAAGTGACATTCCTCCTGCAGCTACTAAACGTCATAGAACTGAAGCTCCTGGCCCAGATGATCTGTCTTTAGTTTAACTGTTTATTTTAGTAAATGTGACTTTAGTATTATATTGTTTCTGATTATCTCACAAAATTTCACTTAATCTCATATAACATAGAACTAAAATCACAAATTTCGTAAATATGAACCTATAAATCCTGCGCCCCCTTTAGGGAGAGCAGGACTTTAATCAGGGGGCGCATAAGTTGTCGAATATCGATATTTGCATGTTATTTAATATTATACTTAGGTCATTTCAAAAGTACTGATCACCCCCCACCAATTTGATATTAAGCAACGACTGATGTGTTATTTAATTACATATTCTCGGAATAGTCTCCCTTGACGAGAATACACTCCTTTAGACGGTCTACCCAGCAGCGAAATGTATTTTTATACTCCGTCTGTGGGATCGATTTCAGGTACTTATGAACGGCGATTTCGATCTCCATTTGGCTAGTGAACTCCTTATTAGAGAGATGACATTTCAGCTTTAAAACAACCAGAAGTCACAAGGACTTAGGTCAGGGGAATAGGGAGGGTGATTCAGTGTTTTCATCCCTATATCCTTGATGTATGCGGTGACTTGTTTAGTTTTATGGCTACTGGCATTATCATGCAGAAGTTTTATTCCACGAGGACCAGTTCTCGGCCGACGCTCTGTGTAGTGTTTACTGACTTCTGCGAGCACATGAGTGCAATAAAAGTCTCCAGTAACATTCTGGCCCTTCGGAACGCAAACCTGAGCAACTGAACCGTAGGCGTCAAACGCAATTGCGTATATTACCTTCTTGGCACGGAAATCTGGACGCGGTCTTTTAGGTCGGGGTTCGCCGGGATGCAGCCAACACTTAGATTTTTCCTTGGATTTAGGTTGTGATTAGTAAATCCAAGTTTAATCTATGGTTACTATCTCATAGAGTCGCCTTGCATCAAATTTTTCGTAATGTAGAAGATTTTCACAACATTCTACCCTCTGTTTCATCCAGGCCTCTGACAGCAAATACGGCACCCACCGAGCGCAAACCTTCCTTACTCAGAGATCTTCATTCAGAATGTGATAAATATTTCCCGTTAAGATATCCGTATACTTAGAAAGCTCTTCAATAGAGCAGCAAGGGTCATTTCGAAGAAATTCACCAACCAACTCAATTGAGGGTTCACCGGTTGCAGATTTAGGCCTACCAGTCCGAGGCTCATCTTCAATGCTGCCTCTTCACTCTCTAAATAGTCGAGCCCATCTTCTAACCGTGGAATAATCTAGTGTTTGATCTCCACAAACTTCCACGAGATCATTGTGGGTATACCTGTTCGAATCTTTTAGCAGTGATCGAAACTTGATATATGCCCTTTGCTCTTGCTCAATAATAGACGATTTTGAAGCCATAAATTTATAAGTAGCCAAAACTGACGAGATTGAAATGATGATTACTAGTATAAGAAAAATACTTATGCTATCTTAAAAATTTTTTTAGATATTAGGAGAGAATGGGTAATGCTATCTGGATTATATTAATTGGTACATTCGATAACCACTAGCTGTCAAAAATCAATAGTGATCAGTACTTTTGAAATGACCTAAGCAAAGCAGTTTAAACCAATGGAAAGAGTTTAATTTAAATCCTACATTTGAGGTTTTCTTAGCACTAATAAATGTGACAACCTTTTGCAAATTTAACATAGAAGCGAAAACTCAACTTTTGATTGATCTCGAAGAGTAAAAAAATAATGTCTTAATTACTAAAAAACAAGTTCCTTTGGTGTTTTAGTATGAATTTTTCACAATTTGCACAATTTCAAAAAACTCATTTTATAGATCATGCATTTATGAAAGAATTTAAAAAGTTTCTAAAGGATTGCAAGCTTATTGTGTCTGATTTCTCCTTGTAAAATGACCAATTCTTTTTTTTAAAAATTTATCTGTTGAATTATTCCAATTATTAATGCAGTTTTGCAGATAACTCTGCGATTCAAATCTGCACTGAAAAAAATAAATGAATAATTTGAATTATTATAGAAAGGCCAACCTTAAAAGATCAGGATTCGAATTGCATATTAGGTGTTTAAGACAATTATCGTAATTTCTACATTGGATGTATGTACATCGGTTTGAGTTACTGTCGAAAAATTAGAATCTCTTCTAATTAAAAATGGCACATTATATGGTAAAACATAACATTCTAAACACTAAGGCAATGGTACTCCTCAAATTTTTGGACCAGGGATTGGTTAGTACAGTGGTTTCCAACCAGGTTATTATACAGCCCTCCTGAAAATTTAGTGAATTTAGATTAGGAGCAACTATCTCCTAATCTAAATTCCCTAAATTTTCATATGCCTAAATCTCTCCCCTTAGTGGTACACAAAATTCGCAATTTGTGTTACGGTTAATAGGAGGGGTCCACAGAAAATAGTTTTTTAATAGGGGATCCACAGCCCAGAAAGGTTGAAAACTGCTGAGTTAGTATCTTCAGACTTATTCACATCACTCACAAAATTTCTTCTCTTGTGCAAGATAATTGAAATTTATTACCGACATATATAAACAATACTATATGCAACTGCTTAAATGACTAATTAAAATGTGTATAATCATCATTATAATGCGCAATAACCTGTAATTACAACTAATTCAACCAATTTTCTTGCATGCTTTGCGCAGTCATAATAACTGTATTGATGTTTATTTAGCGTAGGAATTACTTTAGACCAGTTATTGAAAAATGTGTGGAAATTTTCATTGGAATATACACACATTCCTGCGTTGCTAAGGATACTTAATCGGACTAACTTGGGCTAAATCTCAATAACTGTATGTACTAAACACTAATATATTGTTTTATGATTGGTAATAGGCCAAAGGTGTACTATTTGGAAGATAAAATGGGAAAAATTCCCAACGTAGATGGGCATCTATGCTCGCTATTTTGGACAATATGGAATAGGAATCTGCAGTTCTTTAACCTTTGTGACGTCAAAAAACGCCGTCCGAAAAAAATATTTTCATAAAAAATATTTTCGTTGTACCTGTCAAATATTACCATTCACAGATTTAAAATACACTATTTTTGGAGAAAATATCCTCTTTGTTTGATTATATTTTGCATTAATTTAAACTAAAAGTAGACATTTATTGGATAATGGCAAATTTATTCTCTGTCAGTCAGAGTATAATTTCCTCATGTCATTGCGATTGTATTCACTTTGACAATTCTCTATACCTATGTTCTAAAACTGATTTTATTGAAATAATGTGAGTTTAAGTAATTAACCGTTGGGTAACGCTATGTTATAGTATACTCGTGCTTAGACAACGGTTGGCTGATGCTACATCTGTATTCTAATACTAACCATAAAATTATATTCTGATAACATAAAAATACAAATATGAGTATGATTTTAAGACGTCTTCATTGCATGCTATTTGACTGTCTTTCTAATATATTGTTATTATGTAGGAACCATATCCATACCATTTCTATATAAGTGTCACAAAAATTTTATTCTTTATTCATTTTTCAGTAACATGTCTTCTTCATTATTAATACCAGATAATCTCTTGAATATTTGGGATGATTACCATGTTGATTCACTGTACAAAGTATGCCTTTTTTGTTAAATCCGCCTATCGCCAAAAGATTTACCTAAGAAAGATTTGCGACAGCCTCCTACTAATCTGGTGATTGAAAGAGCTTTTAAGTTTACAACATAGATCTTCGCGCTGAAGTAATTGATCTCTTCAAGCCAAAGGTATTTTGTTGTAGTTGTAGATCTCGGTTATCAGACATGGAAAGTGGCAAATTTAACATACACAAATGGCATTCCGATAGATATAATATTGAATCCGACCTAAATGTCGAAATTCCATGTAACATTACTCGTAAGGCGATTCTTTTTTCCCTACAGATCGATGCCATATATGCAAATATACTCGTCCTCCATGAATAATCATATCTCAAAACTCAAGACACAAGGTCCTAATCCTGGTAGGCCTGTAGAACAATCTCCAGTCTGACTAATGTGCAGCAAGTGTGGAATGTCTACTGATGTCCATGATATCGACTTTTGCATACTTAGTAATGAAACGCCCACAATCTTCTCGGCAGGCTTGAAAACTCTTCGCAGAAAGGGTAGAGTCTCGTGGATACACTGAAAATCTCACTACTAACTTCCTGGTAAGTAGTCTCGAAGGTTCAGTTAGCGACAATAGCCTTATTACTCCATTTAATGCACTGTCATTACATCATCTATTCGATTCGAATAATTAATTAGCTGTGGCTACAATTCCGTATAAGAGTGCAAAACAGAATATTAGTAATCTTGTTTTAAGCAGAGAGGCAGTCCGAGATATGCAGAAGTTAGATCACCTTGGTTTGGGGAAAAAGTCGTATTTCGAGCTGGGTAGAATTCTTCGCAAAGAAGGAATCCATTTTCCCACGGGAGGAATAAAAGGCTCATGGGACGAAAAATTGCCAATATTTGGAGAAATATTTACTTCAGTATCCATCAAAATAATCCGTTCAGAAACACAAAATTTTGAACTGGTTCCAATGGGAATTTGTACCAATGTTGAAAGACTATTATAAGATAATCACATATAAACAATCGAATAGAATCTCGAGGCTTAAAGTACAACTGGATGGCGGTAAACAATTCCTCAAGCTGTCTGTCAATATAGTTTCAATGCTTCCGAATAGTCTGTATATAGCAAATCCTAATAGCGTTCTTTCAAACTTTGTAATCGCGATGGGTCACGCAACCGAAAATTCAGAAGACTTGCACTCATTACTAAATTTAACATATATTCGAAACATCTTTAACTTGGATATTCCGATCCAAATTGCATGCGATTTTAAAGTGGCTGCTATGCTCGTTGGAATTCAGCAAGCATCTAGCAAACATTCTTGCCCATTTTGTATATGGCTGAAGAATACAAAATGTATCGGAACACCTCTTCGTGCAAGAAGGTATAAGGAATTAATTAAGGATTTTCATTCAAAAAATAATAGCATATCCCATGACAATTATCAAGTGGTCAGATTCACCTATGGAAATACTTGCTCTTGCTCCTCTCCATATACTCCTTGGTCTCGTCAATCGGTTGTATGGTGTAGCTAGGCCATCACAGAATGCGACTAACCGATATGATCGTTTACTGTATAGACAACACTGTCAAGCATTGCAAAGATGCAAAGTATATCGATCTGAGTACTGGGATGGCGCTCTAGAAGATAACTCTTGCTCTCGACTTTTGGATAATTTAGATATTATACCATTCCCTAGCCATCATATCTCCTTGTTAAACGTCCTAAAATCATTGAAAATGGTAAAAGACAGGTGTTTGGGTCTTTTTAGGTTGGTGTTTCCCATGGGACACTTGGATTTTTCTAAAAATGTGCCCAAATTGCTTTTTTATCATTTTTAGATCCTTATAGGGGTTCTAAACAATAATTCCGATTTTTATAACTCCAGCCCCAATATTTCGCCACTTTAAGCCACTTGTATCACCTGGTGTCGCTCTAAAAACGACACATTTTAAATGCGAAATGTCCCACAGCTATAACTTCTTTTAACAGTGCCAGATCATCTTTTTAATGCTGAATTCATGCTCAGCACTAGATTTCCAGCAATTTGATATGTATATTGACCATATTTGGAAACATTTTTGTTTGACCGTGCCTAGCAACGGCCAGGAATTTTTTCACATTCCTGGCCGTTGCAAGGAAAAGGCAATCAAAATATTCTCCAAATATGGACAATATATCAAATTGCAGGAAATCTAGTGCTGAGCACGGATTCAGTATTATATAACGACCTGGCATAGTCAAATAAAGTTATAGATGCGGGATTTCGGCGGATACTGTAAATTACTCCTGCCATATATGAGTAACAAATTTTTAAAAGGCTTCCATAAACCACAGCATAATTGATAGGTTTTCTATTAGTTAATAGCCCTTGGTATACTACATTGGGGTAAGCGGAACTTTCGTCCCTGGAATTTTCGTCCCCGGAATTTTTGTCTCATTAGAGACTAAAATAAACGGGCACTAATATGTAAGGAACGGAAAGTGAGGCTTTTGAAGTGGAGTATGTTTTAAAAAAATGGTGAAAATGAGGCATTTTGATTGAGAAATCAATAGGTGCGAAAAGGGCATTTCAGGGGACGAAAGTTCCGCCATTCCTCCATTGGTTACGAGCATCATACTTACTTATAATAGTAGGAAGTTATTACATATATGAAACTTTAAACCAATTTTACATCAGGATTTTTATAGGTGATACTCCGTACGGGAAGTACAGTATCTAGGACGCATGTAGTAGATTCAAATCAGTAAATACTTGTACCTTTTTGAATATAAAGAAGGTAGAAATGTAAGGAGCATGCTCCCTCGACCTAATGAGCATGCTCTCTGGACTTAACGAGCATGCTCTCCCGACTTTTCAATACTCTATGAAATACACTAATTAAATAAAGTATACTAAAAATAGTTAAATTAATTCGTTGTGGAGCGAACGAACCAAAAGCACATATTTTTCATATGTCAATATTACGGGAAATAAATTCAGCAATATCCAATAAATAGGCATTTAGTTTAAAATTTTTGCCAATATAGAATCAAACAACGGGGACATTTGCACTAAAAATAGTGTTTTATAAATATGTGAATGGAAATATTTGACAAGTACAGCTGAAATATGTTTGAGGAATTTTTAGAAGACATTGGGGTCAAAGGTATAAATAGAAATGACCCCACTATCACTTTCACTTTCAGTTCATTTTCAATTAACTTTCACTTTTATTTCAACATTCCATGTCCTGTGAGGGTAAAAAAAAATATTTTTCCGGACAGGCGGGCTATTTTTGCGAATAAAAATTTTTGTACGTCACAGAGGTTAAAGAATTACGAATTCTTATTCCATTTTGTCCAAAATAGTTAGCATAAATGCTCATCTACGTTGGGAATTTCCCCATTTTATCTACCAAATATTACACCCGTGATGCGACTTATTATTTACCAATAATATAATTTATTTGTCTAAATATTATAGTTTTATAGTTATGGGCTGATATGTCATCAAAATATATTGACCCATAACTATAAACTAGATTTAGGCGAATAAATTATATTATTAGTGAATAGGAAGTCGCCTATTACCTATCACATGACAATTTATTAGTGTTAAGCACTTACAGTTATTGAGATATAGCCCAAGTTAGTCAGATAACGTGTCCCTAGCAACGCAGGAATGTATTCCAATGAAAATTTCCAATTTCCAATGAAAATATCCGCATATTTTTCAACAACTGGTCCAAAGTAATTTCGTACGTTATATAAAAATAAACACTGATATTATGACTGCGCGAAAGCATGCAAGAAAATTGGTTGAATTAGTCGTAATTATAGGTTGTTGTACAATATAATTATGATTGCACACATTTTGATTACTGAGTTAAGCAGTTGCATATAATATTGTTTATATATGTCGGTAATAAATTTCAATGATCATGCACAGGAGAAGAATTTTGCGAGTGATGTGAATTAGTCTGAAGATACTAACCAATCCCTGGTCCAAAAGTTAGGGAGTACCATTGCCTTGGATTATAGAATGCTATGGATTTTTCCAAATCTTTAAAAGTAGCAGCATACTATTTCAAAAATAATTCATTTCTCCACCCTGAAACCATAATATTTCTTATAAATCAATATTTATGTTTTTATGATACGTAGAAAAAAAATTTGCTCATAAATGAAATACAACTTAAAAATCACATTCGAAAGCCGTATCCTAAACTGATGCATATAAATAAAATGTGAAGACCGCAGTAATTATACTATCATAGCAACCTGTATGAAAATCGAAAACTGATCCCCTGAGATATATAATGGATAAATATATAATGGATAAAAAGAAATTATATTTCCAATACCTTCTGAATACCAGCAATGACCAAGAGCGGGACGCGGGTTTGGTTCTAGCCGAGAGCTCGAGCGACAAACTTCCGCTTCCACTCGAACCCTGTATGGGACCATTGGTGTCAAAGTTGCCATTATTGGTGGGCAATACCTGCCCTCGTTTGAAATATGGCCCGCCCATATTTCAAACGAGGGCATGCACGCCCATTTTTTGCATTTAATATATGAAAACTAACTAATGAAACCCAAAAATACATTAGTTGAACAGTAAATGTAATTAATATTTGCTAAATTCATCTAATGAAGTTGCAAGATTCTGTCTTATCCTTAATATATTTTTTATCATACTGAAATTTGTATTGCACAATTATGTTCATCCATAGGAAGAAGCTGCATTTGTCCGACAACCTTTTAAATTCGTCCCGGAAATTTCGCTCCAAGGAAATTTCGTTCTCTGGAAACTTCGTCCCCGGAATTTTCGTTCCAGCAAACCTAAGTTATATGGTAAATATAGGAAAAGTTGTCAGACAAATAACAACATAGAGGAACAATTGTAGGACAAATGCAGGCGACTATTGGGGCATACTATGAACTCAAAATAATTCCATTAATTTCTGAGCACACTCCCTTTCCTGACATCATTTGACTAAATGTTTTATCTTACTAGATCTCAAGTTAAGACAACTAATTATGTTAAGGGAGTACATGTATAATGCATTTCCATTATAGAGGTATATATATTGAAATGAGGTAGTCACAATAGTTAAATTTACTAAATAATTTTGAGGTAATAACTTTTGATTTATATATTATGAAATATTTACTTGCGTTTGTTTAGGTCCTTTGAAATCAGGAAGACATAATGTTTCTGAATAAAAAAATCACAGTGCCTGCCCAGTTATGGCCGCCGGGAGAGTAAAGTTTGCGCCTATGTATGGAACTATAGGACTTTTGCCGGTATGTTTAATGCTGATCACACTTGGGATCCAACCCTCGAGTATGAGACTCATTTGCACCATTAAAAATTAATAATTTGCGTATAAGATTATTCATAACAGTTTAAGACTGGACAAGTTGTTATTTTCCAGAAAATTGAATACAAATTCTAAAATTGAAAGGAATTCGAGGAATAATTATTGAAGTACACGCGAGCTCAGCTCTAAATCGAGAGCGCGAGAATTCACAGTGGCAGGCGCGGGTGCGCGAGCACATATTTTGCGCTCTTTGGGGAACACTGTCGAATACAGAAAACGAATAAGTATTTATGAACTGACCTGAGTAACTCAAAAAGAGATTGTGTTGAAATGAAATTAATCAAAATGAACATATTTTTCATGATTTATTTGATGCTTTGATTTTGGATAAGGTTGTACTTTCCTATCTACAATGGAACAAGCATTTCTGAATGGAAATCGACGCGTCTAGGATAGTTGTTGGAGGGAGTATTATCGCAGGACTCTAGAGGAAAGGTACGCTCTACACTGCCTGAACAAAAGTATTCGTACATCCCATAATTTCCCATACAAATAGTTATAATACTGATTTATTTAGCGAGTCAAGGTATTTAATTGGTAAGAGATACGCTTAATTTAACTTCAAATTCGAATTACTCATTTTATGATCTTTCCACTCGATTTTTCCAACAAGGTTCAATATTCTCAGACTGTGCCACCTCGTACCACTTATGCCATCATCTACAATGGTGATAACTCGTGATATGTGCTATAGGGTAGCAAATGCCGAAAATACTTAATTTTGAAGTAGAGTAATTAAGTTAAAAGCTTATAAAGTGGGTAATTCGAATATGGAGAATACCAATTAACCCACGCTTGCCACAGGAATGTGTTGCGTCATTTCCGGTTAAAGCCATTTTCAATGGGGAAGCCATATAAGTTTGGGGTTATTACTATAAATAGAAAAATCCCAAATGCTTTCAAGGGTTAAATACTTTGACTCGCTAAATAAATCAGTATTATAACTATTTGTATGGGGAATTATGGGGTGTACGAATACTTTTGTTCAGGCAGTGTATACATTTTTTCGGTAGCATTGAACAAAGCACAAAATTATGGTACAGGAGTGTTGGAGGTTTAGACATTTGCAACTGCATCGATAAAGTGGAAAAGGTAGCTCCAAGCAGCTATCAATGTCATATAAAATTAGGGCCATAATGCAATACAATGGATGAGGTTCCAGCCAGATCAAAGGGATGTTTTAAGATGGTTGATGGAACTGGAAACGTATCGTTACTATTAAAACTCGATTTATGTTTGTGTATGTATGTGTATTCTTACTATTAAAGCTTGATTAATGCATATATATACAGTACCCGGACAAAAGTATTCGACCACCACAGAAACCTCCATACAAATAGTATTAAAGTGGGTATATTCATAAAGGAATATGTACATAAACCGTGAGGAATACTCAATTTTTTATTTCAAATTCGTAATCTACATTTTCTAATTATTCATAATTGATAGCCTTAACTCAATTACTAACTCCCAAGTTAATAAATATCAATATTTGATACTCGATACAACTTGTCCAAAGTCACAGCCATTATATATGATGGCGATTAGTGACACAAAGTGGCAAAGGTTGATAATTTTATACAATAGAATAAGTATTTGAGTTGAGACTCTGAATTACGAGTAACTAGTTTACGAATTTGAAATAAAAATAGAGTATTTTCTACTGTTTGAAGATATGTTCCTTTTTTGAATAGTTCCAATTTAAAACTATTTGTTTGGAAGTTTTCGTGGTGGTTGAATACTTTTGACCGGATAGGGTATATATCTGTAACGAATTGATTGAAGAAAGCTGATTTTGGCATGTGGGAGTCTTTTAGCTATGGCTCCACTAAGTTCTGAGCTCAGACGAAAATGTTCACTCATCATGGAATTATGACGTCATTGTCACATTTTTAAAAGTTAAGGATACCGCCCTCGAAAAAACATATGATTTGCATTACAGCATACGATGAAAGTAGAGCTATAAGAGATGTTAAGCGTGGTGAGGTATCTCCATCAAGAAATACTGGCACATTCCAAACCGTTTTTAATTCTCATTTCTAGATTTTGAGATACAGTGTCTCAAAGTCTGTTTTTTAAATTTTCCGCTAGCACATCTTAATGGTAGAAATTTAGGCACTCAATGAATTGTTTAGGACATACCAAGGAATCAAACGCTTCCAAAATCGAATCATAGATAGTCTACCATATTTGCAACTTCATAGGACCAGAAGAAAGTTAAAATGACAAATATTGTAAATTTTATCGGTGTCCGAAAAAAAAGGGCCAAAAAAGGGCCAAAAATGTCTGTTTTTTTGGGGAAATCATGAATAAAATCACCGAGTTAGAATATATCCAAAAAATGGTGGTCCTACGTTCATCGCCTAATGATATGAAACAACTCTTGAATTTTTCAAACTTCTATCTCAAACCAAATTTGAGAAATAATTCTGTAAAGACGGTCAATTTTGAAATTTTAAAGTCCCGAGATATAGAGATTTTAAGTTTAGGTGTTAAGAAGAATGTAAAATGAGTTATTAATAATGCACATAAGCATCCACAGACATTTAATCGCATCCATACTGCTGATTTAGGTATATTAAAGCCAAATATTTACCAAAAATAGCAAAAGTACCCTGAAAATCCACAAATTTCCTTGAGGCCCCTAACTCCGAATATTTTGAGATAATTGTAGATAATATTTCAAATTCCTGGCACTGCGAAGTATAATCTATCAGTTTAGAATGAATAAAAAGCTTCCAAAAAGTATATTAGGAAGTTAGAGCGAAAGTCTACGACTTTTAGTTTCGAAGTTAGGATTTTCGAAAAATGCTACGTCATCATATGACAAAAATCTAAAACTTAACATTCCATAGGGTGTAGTGCAATTATTATCAAAGAATCATATATGTACACTAGTAAAAAGTATATTAGGTCGGTTGGTTGATAATTTTATACAATAGAATAAGTATTTGAGTTGAGACTCTGAATTACGAGTAACTAGAATGTGTAGTTTACGAATTTGAAATAAAAATAGAGTATTTTCTACTGTTTGAAGATATGTTCCTTTTTTGAATAGTTCCAATTTAATACTATTTGTTTGGAAGTTTTCGTGGTGGTTGAATACTTTTGACCGGATAGGGTATATATCTGTAACGAATTGATTGAAGAAAGCTGATTTTGGCATGTGGGAGTCTTTTAGCTATGGCTCCACTAAGTTCTGAGCTCAGACGAAAATGTCCACTCATCATGGAATTATGACGTCATTGTCACATTTTTAAAAGTTAAGCAATACAGTTATTCGAGCATAACTCAGCCATTATAGGAGATAGAAGGCTGAAATTTTAATAGATTATGTATATTAATATATCTCACATATGACCCAACTATAATAAAAAAGATGACTCATCACTCTGTTATGACGTCATCATTACGCATCAAAATTTTAAAAATTGACAAATTTGGTGATTTTTCGTGCGACATTGATTATAGCATTATGGCAGACGTATTTAGAGATGTTATCTCCCTTATGATTAATCAATGGTGATCACAGGCGCCCAAAGGGCCCCTCCGGAGGACACAAATTGTCCGCCATCCGCGCAGCGCAAACAAGCGAAGCACGCTTGTAATTATGAAATACGAATTTGATCAATGTACTGTATATTGAAAAATTGTTGGCACTGAACTTTAACTTAATGTGGTATCAAGCTTGTACCTGGAAATAGCATCATAATCAGTGGTGTTTTGGGGGGGGGGCGCTCCTTACCTCATGCTGACTACCATTTTAATTTTAGCCTTAGAATGTATTACGTAGCATAACCAATTCAAATCAATTGTTGCCATTTTAAACTAACCATTTTCTTTTTCTCTTTTTTATTATCACCATTTCTATACCATCAGGGGATTAAAGTTTCACGAAAAACATATAACTTTTTTACGGGAAGGAAGCGCCCCCCCACTTCTATTTTTGGCAAAACACCGCTGATCATAATTTCAGGATCACCTCCATTTAAAATTTTATTATAGGGTAATCACTTACATAATGCTGACTTTCAGAGCATACAAGGTGGGGAATAAGTTCTGCCACAAGCTTCATTAGGTATAAAATTTCTTATACTCAAACGATCTTAGTTATTATGGTCCTTAGAGATTGTAATTCGAATATCCTCAATGATTTTAAAAGATTTTTCGATTCTATGACTTAGAAATGTGTTTTGTATGGTGAGTTTTGAGAAAAAAAATGTGTCCTGGTCCGCAGCGAAAATTGTGAATCAGGGCCCACTGCTTTTCAAGTTATCTTCCCAGAGTCTTCAAATTCTAGGAAAAATTAGCTCACACATTTTCCTCGAACACTCTAAATTTGTAGAGATATAAGATGTTCAGATCAGTGCACTTTGAAGACCAATTGGATCAGATTTCTTTGTGATGTGAAAAAAAGTGCCATTTTGGGGGATTTTGCAAAATGTACCTAATTTGAACTGCGACTGAATAACTTTTTCTCGTTTCTGATAACGAATTCAGTGGATTTATGAAATATTTCTATGGCGAATGAAAGCTACCAGGTGCTAAATCGTCATGGGACATCGATTATGAAGACATTTTTTACAGAAGCAGTGGGCCCTGATTCACGATTTTCGCTGCGGACCAGGACACATTTTTTTCTCAAAACTCACCATACAAAACACATTTCTAAATCATAGAATCGAAAAATCTTTTAAAATCATTGAAAATATTCGAATTACAATCTCTAAGGACCATAATAACTAAGATTGTTTGAGTATAAGAAATTTTATACCTAATGAAGCTTGTGGCAGAACTTATTCCCCACCCTGTATATCTTGTTAAATCCTTCGATCAAAAACAGAATAACGACTACAAGATATATACATACTTAGTAGTATTTCTATTACAAAATTAAGCGGTTTTGAAGAAAACATTGCTATACTGTAGCAAATAATATTTGGGATTTGACAAAAACTGAGACAAAAAATAAGTTTGCATCAAGTTGACTAATTCATGTATTATCAATGAATTACTCAAAATTTGAAACCAAAATAATTTAAATAATATTTGATATTTCGCTTAGGGACTGAGCAATGTTAGAGGTATATAACATGAGCAATCTTTTAACCACTTTTAGACATAGAATCTGCACTAATGTGTGAGATTTTGAATAATTCATTAATTGAATAATTCATAATTCTCCACCATATTTCAATGAATTAGTCAACTTAGGTTTGCATTCCAGAAAATGTGCTGGTTAATCGCATGCTATGATAGTGTGACACAAAATAATGTATTTATAGTATGAAAATGCATAAATGAAGTCTTCCTGAAAATATGATACTATTTCAAGTACAAGTTTGATACCACATTAAGTTACAGTTCAGTGTCAATAATTTCTGAACATACATACATACTGTAGAAGATGACGAGGATACATTTATTAAACGGCATATTTCATGCGGACAAAAAGTCCGCTGTACAGTTGATTAGGAAGTGTATGCGTACAATACAGTAGATATTGAATATCTGATATATTGGAAATGGTGATAATTTTGTGGGGTTTGAGGCACCCTAGTCGATGATATCCAAACTAATTTTATTGGATATAGTGATAATTTGACCGAAATTCCCTGTCCCCGGCAATATCACTATACCCAATATCCACTGTATGAGTATGTATATGTATTCACGTAAACTAAGGCAGTGCATCCTTCAAACTTTCTGCGGACCAATAATCTCTTCATCACAATTTCATGGACCACTGCTTTTTGTGGCATGCGGTATCATCCTTAGTAAATATATGTTATTACATAGCCTACTGTATATAAGGTCTCACAGTAACTTGCGGATTTGGGACTAGGGATACGGTAGAAGTTGTTTGAATAATACATGGGCTGCCTTAAATCATAAACAAAGCACAATAGAGCTTAGGAATGTATTACCAACATATATAAATATGGTGTCAAAAAACCCATATCCGTTGTTAAAATTTAGATTAGTTACCATATGATTGCCCAATAGGTTATATTTGCGACAAATTTAGTGATTTTTAGTGGTCGTTTAAGGGCACTTCTAAGTGTTTTTATTATAAAAATTTTAGCATAGAACTGAGATGTGAACTGAGGGTTAATACGAAAAATTTGGATATTTTTCATGGAATGTTGCTACATTCTAGTGTTGCTATGGAAACGTGTTTTGGTCAGTTCGAGTCATATCTTATAAACCGCAAGAGCCAGACATTCAAATATAATTCCATTTGATAGCGAATAGACTACTTCCTATTAAGCGATAATATAATTTCGAAATCTAAATTCAATGGTTTACGAGATATTCAACAAATTACCAAATGTGACCAATATGATTAATTGTCTAATAATTCGTAAACCATTGAATTTAGACAAATAAATTATACTGTCACTTAATAGGAAATAGCCTATTCGATATCAAATGGACTTACATTTGAATGTCTAGCTCTTGCGGGTTTTGTGACCTGAACTGACCAAAACACGTTTCCATAACAACACTGGAATGTAGCAACATTCCATGAAAAAATAGCAATTTTTCGTATAAATTATACCAGAGCATTTCTATACTTTGTTTTTATAATGCTTATTGTTGAAAATCCCATCTCACAAAGGTGAGTAGATGAAAAAGGGAGAATAACTTTCAGAGTCAACTTACAAAGTTCTGGATATTCGGGTCTAACTTTTATCCAAAAATTCAGCGAGTGTTATTTCACTATAAAAAATGTTTTTTAATCCTTCATCCCCAGCCAGATGTAATAATTTATCTTCTAAATTAACAATCAAATCGTCCTTGAATGGCAAAATTACAAATCCAACCATTTCCTTCTCTACGATCTTGTTCTTTGAGGATATAAAATTCAAAGCGCTCAGCTAGTTATTTAAATGTTCGGCTGTTATATTGCTTAAAGAAGTAGCATCAAGTTCACTTTCACTATCAATTGTTTCCAAGAAATTTGGAAACATATCGTAACAATCTCGAGAGACCCGGTTTGCCATGCAACTAACTTTCGTTTAAAACCATCAATCTTGTTGGCTGCTACAAAAAATAGTCGCCATCCTCCTTGCATTGACCTGTTGAGCTCATTGCGCATTGAGAATATATCAGACGGGTATGCCAGCTTTGCATTCCAGTTTAGTATATCATTTTGTTTTTGTTATCGTGTAAAAATGGTGTTAGTTGGTTTCGGAGCTCAAAGACTCGATAATACTTTTTCTCTGAATAGCCAACGTACTTCAGCATGCAAGAGCAGTTGTATATGGTTAGCTCCCATCTGATCACATAAGGAAGCGAATAAGCGTGAATTCAGAGCGTTCGCTTTTACATGGTTTATAAATTTCACAGCTTGAAAAGTACACCATTGAGTTCCGTTGACATTTTCTTTGTAGTTTTCTCGGTGAATAAACAGTGTGTTTACTCGCATTCTGGTGCTACTTCTTTAATTTTTGCAACAACTCCAGAATGTCGTCCTGCCATTGCAGCAACCGTCAGTACATACACCAACACAAAACTTCCAATGTAATCCTGATTGATCAACGATATGGTTATTCAATGCATCGAAAATTTGAGAACTTGTTGTATTTGTTGTATTGCAAAGAATACCATTTGACTGATTTTACTTGTTCGATCAGCTGTTCCTCCATGTCGCAAGCAAGATCGATTATTCTTCTAGCAATAGTGGAACACGGGTAGTTAGCTTTGTTGCAGACTCTTCCAGCATTTCTCGGCATACATCACCAATACATCCATCTAAAAGCTGTTCACCAATTATGTAAGTATGTAAGTTTTTTTTTGCCTTTGCTATACGAAGAGATACCTTGTATGGAGCTCTTAATGCTGAAACATTTGTGTGAGATGAAACATATATTTGTTTCTTGCAGCCTTTTAATTCGTCGCGTTTTCTCCTGAAAAACTCTATTGGCTTTGAAATCAGATCCTTGTGTTGTTTGCAAATGTCGACTGTTTTGATGGCTTCAAAGCTTCATTAGACAAAACCTCACCACATACAATACGCTGAGGCTTTTGCATTCCATCGTTGTATATCGAAGTAAAACTAAATCGAATGTATGATATGTCTTATTTACGGAATTTCGTACATCCTCTTTTTCAGGTTTGTTGGATTTATCGATGTCATCATCTTCATTCATCAGATCCCGAAATGTCGTGACAATCTGTGCAAAGTGTATTACTCTCCCTATTATAGGTACTACCAATCCAAGCATAACCAGTATATTAGTTATTATACATGCTATTTTTAAGTTATAATTCCTGTAAAGATCTAACTAAATTACACAAAATAACCAGATTCTGAAATTTATTCCCAATTGGGCAAAAGAGGTGTGGAATTATTGAATTATTCTAAACCGGCGGAACACATGAAGAAATGATGAAATTGTTGAAGTTTCCTGAATCGAGGCGAAAGTTTGTCTATCGTACTATTAGGATATACAAGGATATCGGAGGAGCTGCGGACAAGGCAAGAAGTAGTCGTTGGCCGTCAATGAGGGCTCTTCAACTCTAGAAGGCTGTGTGGGAGCGGATTCGTCAAAATCCCCGGCGTTCGCTGAGAAAAATGGCCTAGAACTCAAAATTTGCTCAAAAAATGAGTTTTCAATTCGAAAAAAAAAAATCTGTTTACGTAGGGATGTGAGCTTAAAAAAGAAAGAAGATTCATTTCCTTAGTGAGCCGGTTATAGAAAAGAGATTACTGAGAAGTGAGGGAGAACTTGGTCGGCACGCTACTAGTGGTCTGGAAATTTTTCTGCTATCAGATGAGAAAATTTTCACAATCCACGAGGTTTCTAATAGTCAAAATGACAGAATAATATCACTCACGACATGTAGCAATAAAGAAATGCACAAATATGTCCCTAGGTTGCAAAAGCCTCCTCAGTGATGATTTGGCCTGGAATATCCGCTAGTGGACGGACACATCGGGTCTTTGTCCCCACTGGGGTTAAAATCAACGCTCCTACCTACGGTTCGTTGATTTTAGACCCGGTTGTGAAGAACCTATGACAAACAATATTTAATGGGAGGTCCTTCGTTTTCCAACAAGATAGAGCTCAAGGCCATACCGAAAATTCCACTCTAGATTGGCTTCGCAGCAATATTCCGGGGTTTATCAGTGATGACCAATATACTCCGTACACCGTTCATGAAAATATTCAATTTAGTACTATCTATATGGGAAAGAATTAAACATTCAAATACCTTTGTCTGGTTGGTGTATGTTAAACGATTCTGTTCAATCGGAGCAATTTCCAAACCCAATCCTTTGCAAGAGCTTAATAACCCATCAAATATTCATAGTATCATGATTTTCGTGAAGAGTCGATGCGGATTGGTCTCGGATTTGACCTAAGCTGCTCAGAAACGAGATACGTTGCCGTTTGTGCGAATTAATTTATTTGACATCTTAAATTTAAAGGAAATTGGGGAGCCATGAAATTTCGAAATCATAATTCAAAAGGATCTCTTTTCTTGAATCTGAGCCACTTTGGTGAAAGTTGAGCCCATTTTCTGCTTTTATAGTCAAGAAAATCAGGAAGGCATGAAAACTGGACAAGTTATACTGCTTCAATGGATTAAGGTTGAAGTGCAAAAAAAAGATCCATTTGTAAGTTTTCACTCAGTGTGACAATCTTGGCATCCCAAATGCCCAAAGGGGGCTTTTGGGGATAATTATAGGAGGTGCAGATAAGAAAGTTTAACATGCTCCTTGCCCAAAACAAGACTTGATTAGAAAATTTCAAAATCGACCCATTTACCCGATGTCAACCTTTAAGATAAATTTACTAGAATCCCATTGGTCTAAATCAATCTCAATCAATTGAAACCGAACAGAAGTTTTCTCTATTGTTCTCAAATGAATTAATTTTTTTCATTTATGTATTTTCTTATTATATATACATTGTTTTGAGTAACACTATCATACCATGTGATTAACCAGCATTTTTTCTGGAATGCAAACTCATTCTTCGTATTAGTTTTTGTCAAAATCCCAACCACTATTTGATAAAGTATAGCAATGTTCTCTTCTATACCGCTTAATTAGTTATAGAAATATCTAAGTATGTACATATCTTGCGGTTGTGCGATTCTTGAGGATTTGTTCAAATGATTCGGCAAGATATAGGCTCTGAAAGTCAGAATTAGTGGTACGTCAGTGATTACCCTACAAAAATCAAATTTCTCGAGGAAAAAAATCCAATCTGAGAGAATATAATTGTACCTGTGGTTAATCCCCACAAATAGCAATAATAATTAGTTATTCCATTACTTTAAACAAGTTAAGTTCAGAATTGTGACTTTTATGTGCGAATTTCCACTTTTTAAGTTGTTATTCTATTGTCTACATAACTTAGGTTTCCGGGAAAGAATATTCCAGGGGACGAATCATACATATGGTGTCGGATAAATCCAGAATCCGCATTCGAAGTTTAGATTTCAAATCTGGAATCATACTTTTAGGATTTCTTAGAATTTGAACTCTTTGCTGCGAGAGTCAATCACACCCCTAATTCTGACTTTCAGAGTCTATATCTTGCCGAATCCTCTGAACAAATCCTCAAAGATTGCACAACTACAAGATATGTACTACATACTTAGCTATTACTACAACTAATTAAGCGGTATAGAAGAAAACATTACTATACTTTAGCAAATAGTAATTGGGATTTTAACAAAAAATGAGACAACGAACGAGTTTGCATTCCAGAAAAGATGCTGGTTAATCACATGGTATGATAGTGTGACTCAAAACAATGTATATATAGTAAGAAAATACATAAATGAAGTTATCCTGAAATTATAATACTCTTCCCAAGTACAAGTTTGATGCTAGTACATTAAGTTGAAGCTTAGTGTCAATTTTTTCCGGACACACTGTATATTAATATACCACTTTTCAAGTCAATACAATGATCTTATCAAGATTTTTGTTGTCTTGAGTAAGCAGTGTTTGGATTGTTCATTATTTTCACTATTGATCTCAATCGTCAGCTTTTTCGTTCCATGATTTTCACGACATTAAATCCATTTTGTCGCAATAGCAATACTACGAATATTTTATATTTCATTTTGGTGAACGAGTATCATGAGCAAAATTCATTGATTTGACCATTTTCATTAATCTTTGAGTTGTGGCATGAACATGGCATGAACCATGAACTTTGGCATTATTTTTTGACTTGTGTGGCATGAACTTTGGCATGAACATTTTAGTTTTAACATAAACATTGTAATAATTTTTTACTTTTGGCATGAATATGGCAAAATACTTCTTTGATTTGACATGACTTAATATGAACTTGGCATGAACATTTGAGCTTTGGCAAGAACTTGGTATGAACATTTGAAGGTATGTGCCATGAACATGCTAAGCAGTTCATCTGGCATCACTGATCCGTTATCAATTGTTTTCGAGAATTTTCGCGTGGAAGGTAGTCGATTGGAGATGAATCACGAGTTGGCAGTCCCTCAACTATAACAACCGTAGAAATCACGGAGCGAGTGCGGAGTCTGCTAGATAAAGACCGAAGAATCACTAATGAGACAACTCAGACTAGCCTAGGGATATCATTATGGGAAGTTAGGAAGATTCTCTACAAATATCCTGGACTCCACAATTTGAGTTGACTCTCTGGATCTCACAGCAATTAACTGTAGATAAAAAGTGGCCCGGGTCGACTGTTGTATGTTAATACTTGTTAAATTTGATATGGGGACTACTAATTGCTTTTCTCAAATTATTACTGGTGATGAAACGTGGATATACTCTTATGAAAGAAGGCTCAATCGCAAGATGAGTGTTTCTAGGTGAGAGTGCTCCAATAAAAGTAGTGCTTAGACATGTGACCAGAAAAGAGATAGTCGCTCTTTTTCGACAAAAGGTAACTTGTAGCAGCGGGACTGTTGAAAGATCGAAGTACAGTTAATGCTTAACGGTATTGTACAATTTGTCTCCACCAGGTATTAAAAAAAGCTTTATGAAAACACCAGAAGTCGGGATCCGTGAATTATTTTGGAAATCACGATAATGCAAGTATATAGACTGTAGGTGTAACTCGAGATTTTATTGCTGATATGCCGACCCAGGTCTTAAGCATCCGTCATATTCTTCAGACCTATCATCCTGCGACTACTACGTGTCCCCTAAAGTGAAAGATCTCAAGTGTGGAATCGTTTTGAGTCCCCTGAAGCAGCATGCGATGCCTAAAATAAGCACTTTTAGACATTTACCGGGTCACAGTGGAGCAATCACATTGAAAAGTGGCTTGGAAGGATGAAACTTTGCATACAAACTAGGTTTGAATAGGTAGAAAAGCTGTGAAAATTTAACCGTTAAAAGATCGAATACTTTCCGCGTGCCCCTCGTATTAATATTGATTCATACAAATTGTTATTCGTGAACTAACTATTATTTATATTTTTCTTATATCTCTATTATTAATCATTGTGATTAATATAGAATTAGATTGTTAAGCCTGTAATACAACCTAGTAAATACAAACTTCATCGTGTTATTTAATACGTAAATAAGCAAATCATACATATAATGATGAATTCAAAACAAGAATCAATGTGTCCACTACTCATCATCTCGGTTTTCTATGTAAACATATTTCATTTACTTTCAATTATCAAATCATTATAAAAAACTAAAATACCAAGCCTGATTAGAAGCAGACTTAACTTTTCAGCAACAATTTAAGTCAAAACTTTTCGGTAGAACTAAGTCAAAAATAAGTTCAAACTTAGTTTTGACTTAGTTTAAGTAGTTTAGTGAATAACCCCCCAGGGATTTACCATTGAAATCCTGGGAAATTTTCAAGAGGGGTTTGTATGCATGCAAAGTCTCACAAAGTAATTCCATCATTTAATTGAACCCCGTTTAATAAAGGCCCAGTGTGGTTCATTTACTAATTATTTACTCATCCATCCAAACAAACTTGAGTGATGAGATTAAATTACTCTCTTAATTGAATATGAACTCATAAACGATCTATTCCAAAAGATCAAAATGTAACATTATTGATAAAATCAAGTAATATTATTTGAAATATACAGAATGTACAAGTATTTAACAATTCAATAAAAATGAAAATATAAAAACAAGTTCGTAATGGCCTCCTCCTCCCCTCAAGCCTTCCCCTTCCTCTCTCTAGATATTCGTGCACTATGTGTCTGTTTGCGCTAGGTAGAGTAAAGATAGGATGTACCATAGTTTGGACAAATTTATTCGGAAAGCAAGTCGGTATATTCAGGCTTTAGAGTAAAGTGTGTAATGTTGTGAGTTTACAGTCAGTCAAAAGTTAAGGATACCGCCCTCGAAAAATCTTGCCTGGCGTAAAAAAAACTGCAAAATGTTTTATTTTTTGCGAAATAACCCCCTAAAGTTTAGCGTTAATAAAAATTGAAAAATTATTAGAGGATTTTAACTCCTTTACCAATTAGTTTTTAACTTATTTGATATTTTTTTGACGATATGAACCTTAACATTGTATTAGCACCTTTGGAGATTATAAAACACAACGATTTAAAAGAATGGGCAAATAAAATCCAAACAAAATAGCTCTATAAGGGAGTTCATTTATAAAATCCTCGGGAAATCGCAAGTTTGATCTCTGATATCTAGCGATCACTGGGTCAGAAATAAAATTCTGATCGTTTCAAAAAAAAGTTTGTTCGGATCCGACCATTTGTTCTTGAGATATCGCATATTATAGGTAAAGTTCGGCCATAATATCCCTCAAGGTCCCGAAAGAGGCTGATGTCATATCTTAAAAACTATTGTAGATATATAATATATTATATCCTTAAATAAAAGGATATATGTGAAAATATATAGGTTCCTCGAACATTCCTTTGTCAAAAAATAAATAATTCTCGATTTATCATTGATTTAATTGTAATACAAATTCTATGGAGAACTTTGAATCTATTAGAAAATGGCGAATCTAATCATTAAATATGTGTCCAAATTTAGCTATTATGCTAAATAGTGAATACAATTGCCGTTAATAATATGTACAGAAAAATTGGAGAACTTTTGATAATTATTTTGAAAGTTCTGGCCTTGGACCTCGCAGATTCGGTCAAAAACCCCCATTTAGGGTCCAAAAAGAGATATCTCTATATCTTTGTAAATACAAGTCCAAATTCTTAGTTCTCACTTCCTAATATACTTTTTACGAGTGTACACATATGATTCTTTGATAATAATTGCACTACACCCTATGGAATGTTAAGTTTTAGATTTTTGTCATATGATGACGTAGCATTTTTCGAAAATCCTAACTTCGAAACTAAAAGTCGTAGACTTTCGCTCTAACTTCCTAATATACTTTTTGGAAGCTTTTTATTCATTCTAAACTGATAGATTATACTTCGCAGTGCCAGGAATATGAAATATTATCTACAATTATCTCAAAATATTCGGAGTTAGGGGCCTCAAGGAAATTTGTGGATTTTCAGGGTACTTTTGCTATTTTTGGTAAAGATTTGGCTTTAATATACCTAAATCAGCAGTATGGATGCGAATTAATGTCTGTGGATGCTTATGTGCATTATTAATAACTCATTTTACATTCTTCTTAACACCTAAACTTAAAATCTCTATATCTCGAGACTTTAAAATTTCAAAATTGACCGTCTTTACAGAATTATTTCTCAAATTTGGTTTGAGATAGAAGTTTGAAAAATTCAAGAGTTGTTTCATATCATTAGGCGATGAACGTAGGACCACCATTTTTTGGATATATTCTAACTCGGTGATTTTATTCATGATTTCCCCAAAAAAACAGACATTTTTGGCCCTTTTTTGGCCCTTTTTTTTCGGACACCGATAAAATTTACAATATTTGTCATTTTAACTTTCTTCTGGTCCTATGAAGTTGCAAATATGGTAGACTATCTATGATTCGATTTTGGAAGCGTTTGATCCCTTGGTAAGTCCTAAACAATTCATTGAGTGCCTAAATTTCTACCATTAAGATGTGCTAGCGGAAAATAATAAAAACAGACTTTGAGACACTGTATCTCAAAATCTAGAAATGAGAATTAAAAACGGTTTGGAATGTGCCAGTATTTCTTGATGGAGATACCTCACCACGCTTAACATCTCTTATAGCTCTACTTTCATCGTATGCTGTAATGCAAATCATATGTTTTTTCGAGGGCGGTATCCTTAACATAGTATTAGTTCCGATATGAAAAGTCATTGAACATGACTTGAGCCAAAAGTTAAAATTTTGTTCAAGTCAAGTCCAAATACCTAATAGAAGTAACAAAGTATTCAAAGTTGAATTCTACTTGGTAGGTCGTTTGAGAAAAAAATTGTTTTTTCTCACCCAAACTACACGATGGGAGTACTGCAGATACTGATAGTTTCGTACTAAACCCCAATTATCAATAATACATCAAGCATTCTAATCTAGATGCAATTGACTCTCGTTAATATGAACACCTGAGAACCAATGAAATTTGTTCATATTATCCGGAATCCATATTAGTCGGAGTGAATTGCATGTATATTTATGGTGTGGGGGATAAATAAATTGTTCTTTTTATCTGGAGTTACGAATTACAGGTCTACAAAATGTGTAATGCTCCATGAGTGGTTAAAAAATACAAAAGAATACAAAAGATGGAATATAATTAGCTCAATACTTACATAATTTTTGATATCTTCATTAATTCCTGGCCAACCGTCATGGTAGAGTTTGAGTATCTCTTCAACTTGACCTAAACACACTACTTGTATGAAGTTACTTTATTTCCACTAATGATGACCTACTCAAAATTTTACAAATAATATCAAAAGTATTTCCAAATGTAATACATACAAACAGTATCAGTATAACCGCAATCCTAGAGACCAGATGCCAATTCTCATGGAATCACGGAGTTTATAAAGATATTATAATAGCATGGTCTCACGGCAAATTACCCAAGCTTAAGAATTTTCTTGTCTCACCCCCAAATTAACTTCTTATATAAAGCAAAGCGGGTGGGTGGGATTTTATTAGGTTATTCAATGACGCTATGGAGTACTGAACAAGTTTCTAATTTATACTTACCTTAGAAAGCAGGTCATTTATAATTGTTTAAAGCACACCGGGTTTGTCCAGGTTTCACTGTACAGTGGAATTCGCTTATTAGCAATATTGCTCTATTAGCAACCAATTTTCAGGTCCCAGGTGAAGATTTTGTGTTAATTATGTTCCCTTATTAGCAACTTCGCGTATTAGCAACCATTTTATGAGCAAAACTCGAGTTGCTAATAAGCGAATTCCACTGTATTTCAAAAAGTAATTCATAATAATTATAAAAATTGATTTTCTAGGACTCCAAAATTATCATCGAAACATCATCCTGATGCGAAAACGCTAGATAAAATATTCGGAAATATACAATTCAAAATTGAAATAACATTAGTTCAAATAATTATATTCGAAAAATAACTTATCATCCAGCCTGTTATATCAATAAATGAATGAAATGGAAAAAAATTTGATTTAATTATTCCGAATAAATTATCAATAAAAAAACCTTGAATATCTTGTTATCCTCTTCAATCGGAAATTGAGAAACCTTTACCCGAAAGTTCTTCTTGGCGTGAGAGACCTTCTTCGACTCGAGAATGTGCTTTGGATACACATTGTGTGTAAAAAAGTATGATATTGCACTGTACTCGTCTGCGTTCATCTTCGAGAATTACAATGCTGCTATGTTGAGACAATTTTGTGAACATTCTATTTTGGAAATTCTTCATCGAAAAATTCTGTTTTGGGTAGTTAGTACATTAAAGAATCAACAACTTATATTACCAACTAAAAATTCAACAATACAGGATATATTGGAACCCTGTTCGGATCATACAAGTGAGTTAGAATCGCACGCAGTGAGTTAAAATCATACAATAGTAGATATCTATGCAAATACGCTGAGGTTATAATCACACAGTAGCAGAATATCCCTGGCCCAGTAATACTAGTGAGTTAAAATCACACGGCGAGTTAAAAACATTCTAAACAGGCCTACTACATATAAATCCTAAAGAAACTTGCGGATTTTGGAATAGGGATGCGGTAGGAGATAGTTGAACTAATACACGGTCTAAATAAATAATAAAAAACGCAGAATAGAGCTTAAGAGTGCATTACAAGCATATATAAATATGGTATCAAAATACCTAATCCGTTGCTAAAATTTTGACTAGTCATCGTATGATTGTGCAATAGGCTCCATTTATGACGAATTTAGTGATTATCCGAGCCGGTATAAGGACATTTCTAAGTGCCTTTAATATAGAGGTTTTCGCATATAACTGAGATGTGAATGGATTGATTAGTACGAAAAACCCGCGAGAAATGACTCTTTTTTTAAAAAATTAGCCATAATATCACTAAGCATAGGCTACTCTATACAAGGCCTCACAGTAACCATGGCGTACTTAATATACGGCAATATATGTCACCGAGAAGGCCATAAAACGAAGAGGCCAGTTTTAACAAAGTCAAAATTTAATTAGACCGATAAAACAAAAACCGCTTCCGATAGACATTTGAAAAGTATTATCACCATATACAAACATTATATCAGAGTATCCAATTCCGCGGTCAAAGATTTGATATGTCATCATGTGATTGCAGCAATAGGCTCTTCTTAGAGCGGAAAATGTTGCTGTTCCAGCTCATATTAAACATCATTATCTTCATTTCTAATGCTTGATTTTTTGATAGAGTAACAATAGGAAGACCTCAAGCCAAAAAATCTGAAAATTTTGGTTGGAATGTCCATGCATTCTTCAGTTGCTATGGAAACAAAAAAATTACATGTTTAAGCCATAACTCGAAAAGTATAGATCGTAGATACTAAGAAATTATACCATTTAATCCGTAAACTATTACTTCTTGTGTGAGAATAATACTATTCACATGTCTATTTTCGTTCTGTTCTGAGTTAACTAGGATTTTATCACGATCTATAGAGAAGTAATGAGATGTGACATAATCCAAGATAACTCAGAACTTATTGAAAATAGACATGTGAATAGTATTATTCTCATATAGGAAGTAATAGTTTACGGATTAAATGGTATAATTTCTTAGTATCTACGATCTATACTTTTCGAGTTATGGTTTAAACATGCAATTTTTTGTTTCCATAGCAACTGAGGAATGCATGGACATTCCAACTAAAATTTTCAGATTTTTTGGCTTGAGGTCTTCCTATTGTTACTCTATCAAAAAATCAAGCATTAGAAACGAAGATAATGATGTTTAATATGAGCTGGAACAGCAACATTTTCCGCTCTAAAAAGAGCCTATTGCGCGCAATCACATGATGACATATCAAATTTTTGACAGCGGAATTGGATACTCTCATATAATATTTGTATATGGTAATAATACATTTCAAATGTCTTTCAGAAGCGGCTTTTGATTTATCGGTCTAATTAAATTTTGACTTTGTTAAAACTGGCCTCTTCGTTTTATGGCCTTCTCGGTGACATATATAAATTTGATTTGTCCATAAAAGCCTATCGTAAGGGTGAAAATGTTCCCATCTCAAGGATACCCGACAACTCAAATTGATTCTGGATGAAATTTCTAGTCCACTATATAGCAGTACCCACACTAAGGATACCGTTACCGATTCTTCTAACATCCATGACATCCATGATTCCATGATTCCATTTCAGATGACGAATTGCATGATTTTCCCGAAGTTTCTAGGCTCCAATTCATTCTATGTCAGCTTCAAAATAGCCTTGTAACGAAAAACAGGCGGAGATATAACATACTGACGCAAATATTGGCCCTCAAAGCACATCTGATTTCGCCTGCATGCTACAAGTATCTTCAGTGCATGTCTTCTTTATCTCTCCCACATTTTAATACTTTAGAAAATTTGTATTCGTCTTTTGGGCCCCTGTCGTTTTCTCAGGGCCCCAATTGTTTTCTCTTGAGCAGAAGCATGTTATTATCCAAATGGATGAAATCCATGTCAAATCAGATATCTCTTACAAAGGAGGCAAACAAGACCATTTCTTATAAAGACTAGACACCATGATAGCGAAGACAGTTTTGGTAGGATCATAGGGATCGAGGTTTCCGCTCTTCTATTAAAGATGTTTAACATTGCAGGTTATTCGTTCATATTATCTCTACCGACAACTTTCCACTTAATGTGAAACTTTTCAATTTGTTTTCGTCCATTTGTAAACTGGAGACCCGAGAACCCCATCCTTGTGATATAAACAGAAGTCTTTTTCTAACTTTGGATTTCGTGCACATCCTGAAAACTATTCGTAATAATTGGTTGAATCAAAAATCTGAAAGTAAAACCTTTTCATATCCTGATTTAGATTGTATTGCCATTGACCGATGTGCTTACCCCTTGAACTTATCGTATGCTTCTTTTCGTGATATCCGTATCCTTTATAATTCTGAGAGAAATAGTTTGGCGAAACTGCTCCACGTTTGACCTTAAAATCATGTTATCCTTCCTATATCGAACGTCAAAATGTTAATTTGGTGCTAAAAATAGTTCATAAATCTACCATTTCTGCTTTGGCAATTCAGAACGGCCAACACTGTTCAGCTTTTCAACCACTTCAGTCTTCGTTGGGATTTTATTGTCTCTGTGCAAATCTTCAATGTCGGCGTACCGTATGAACATGTGCGTTTGAATGACCGGATGTCTAAGCCTTTGACGTTTAATGATGAGCGATTTACTTTTCTAACTCGATCGTTTATTGGTTGGATGCTTGGGAGTCAGTTCCTGACAAAGGCGGGAAATTAAGTAAGCAGACATTTAAAAGCTTCAAGCATGCTTGCCTCTTGTTACCTCAAATTACAAATTATCTATCTGAGAATTGTGGATTTTCTTATCTTCTATCATCTTTCTTACAGACAGACCCATTAGAACACCATTTGGGCTTTATCGCATGATGTCAGGTGCTAATTATCATATTTCGTATCTTCAAATTTTAGAATCAGAACGCCGTCTCAAAGTTTCTAATATTTTAAACTTGTTTTCTAGCCAGGCTGTTTCTAGCACTTCTTCATTACAAGAATTTATTTAATCTTTTTCATCTGAGAGTGGTGTAGATTATAATCGCGAAGTTGAACTTGATCCATTTCTGAGTGCATTATCAGATCTCTCTGCCGTTGAATGCAATATTCAGGTCCTTCAATCTTTAGCTTTTATAGCTGGTTATTCAACACACCAATACCTGAAACGTAGTCATGATTGTATGATATGTCGAGATTTATTAACTATCGATGAAGATTTGCTTATTGATGAACCATCCTTATCTCAGTTCAAGCTACTAGATCTCTCCGATCGTGGAGGTTTGAAGTATCCTTCGGAGTTAGTCCTAGAGTCTATCGTTTCTGCTTGGAAGATTTTTGTTAGCATCGAAAACGATAACGAAATGATGGCATTGTTAGTAGAAGGACCATCCAGGAATATCCTTGTCGATCTATCAATGAATTATATTTTAAATGCTAATGTCTGTGATTCATGGATAATGTATGCCCGTTTTGTGTTGTGAGTGGTTGTCATATCCTGCGCAAAATTCTATTTGTTGCTAGTAACTGCTTTTTAGCAAATAAAGTAAAAAATATAATTCAATGGTTATTTCTGACATGGAGAAGCGAAAATTGAAAAAAATTCCAATAATACGTATTTTTGTCTATCAATGATTGTAGTATATTATTGTAACTACTTCCTCAAGTTTATTTTATCTTAGTAGAGATTCAGAAGTCCAGTAGAGATTCAGAAGTCCAGTGAGATTCAGAAGTTCAGTGAGGTTCAGAGTTTAGTAGAGGTTCAATAGAAGTTCAGCAGAAGTTCAATAGACTTTTAGTGACGTTTAATAGAGACAAGCGCGCTTCGCTTGCTTGCGCTGCGCGGCTGGCGGACACTTCGTGTCCGCCGGAGGCTCCCTTCGGTCGCCTGGAGGTGACATTGGATAATTAAACGGGATATATCATCTCTAAATATGTCCATCTTAGTTTTAAAATCGATATCACTCGAAAAAACACCAAATTTGTCAATTTTTACAATTTTGATGAGTAATGATGACGTCATAGCAAAGTGATGAGTCATCATTTTTTGATAATAGGTGCATCATATGTGAGACGTGTTAGGATACAGATTCTATTAAAATTTCAGCCTTCTATCTCCTATAATGGCTGAGTTATGCCCGAATAACTGTGTTGCTTAACTTTTAAAAATGTGACAATGACGTCATAATTCCGCCCCCCTGGGACCGCCCTTGTTTACACTATGTCAAAGGTTTTTGGCAATGAACTTTAACTTCGTGTAATATTAAACATCTGTTTAGGAAGAGTATTATAATTTCAAGATGACTTCATTTGCCTTGTTTAAAGTAATAGTTTAACTAAAAATTAGGATTCTTAGTTAGAATTAAACTCAAGTACATTTTTTAAAAATTGTTTTCCTTGATAAATCTGACTATTTTTCAAGGCCTAAATCTTGCTGAATCCTTTAACTACTACTCCAAAATTACAACTAAATATATAGACATACTTAGATATTTGTATAACTAAATTCAGTAGTATCTAAGAATACATTGCGAAACTGTGGTAGACAGTTACTGGGATTTTCAAAAAGATTGCTACAAAAAAATGAGTTTGCATTCTGAAAAGGTGCTGGTTAACCGCATGGTATGATAGTATCGGTCGAAATAGTATATATATAGGATGAAAACTCAGAAATGAAGTAATCCTGAAATTATAATTCTCTTCCTAAACATATGCATAATATTACACAAAGTTAAAGTTCATTGCCAAAGATTTCGGGACATACTGTAAATATTCATTCCTTTCAATCACAGTTGGACCAGCCATAACACAATCAATTAGGTCTTAATGTTGATATTCGTATTCAGCATTAAATTTGGAGAAATTTGAGGGGTCATAGAATATGCAAAAGGTAGTGCAGTTAGACATTCAAATTTGATCCAATATAATAAGAAAACCCTACTTAATAACTCTAAAACCATCGAATTTGAAAGTACGAATTGTATTATCAGTAAATAGGAAGTAAATAGGTAGGGGATGTTTCCTATTATATTAAATCAATTTGAATGTCTAACTGCGCTACTTTTTACGATTTTGCTTTAATTGCTGAAAATGGATTTCAATAGCAACGCTGGAATGTAGTGTCCATTGAAAATTTCCACAAATTTCTCATTAACTGGTCCTTAAATTAGTTCAGTGCAAAAACCATATGCCAAAAATGCTTAAAAGTGTGCTTAAAACAGTTCAGAAAATCAGCAGAATTTGTCAAAAAGGTAGCTATTGCGCAATAGTATAATGACTAATCTTAATTTTGACAACGGGTATGTGTAATTTAATATCATGTTTATATATCTTGTTAATATATTCTTTTGATGACTAAATTAGTCACAAATATAACCTATTGTGCAATTATATTATGACTCATCAAAATTTTAGTAACGGATACAAGTACTTAAAGGATTTACTGGCATATATTCACATATAAATTGATAGCTTCAACACATACGTACCAAAATCGGGAGAAATATTAAAAGAAAGCTGAAATCCACAAATTTCCATGAGGCGTTAATAGTATTCAATATGTGACAAATACTTTTGCTGCAAATTCGGCGAATTTGTACTTCATCTTATCTTTCAGCTAGAATGCATTCTTCCCCTAATCCCGAATATTTTCAGGAAATTTTGTTTAAAATTTCATATTACTGATATCACAAAGTAAAATCAATCACTTTATTATGAACAAAAGCTTCTAAAAAGTATATTTGCAAGTTAGAACAAGAGACTACGATTTTTATTTTCCAAGTTAAGATTTTCGAACAATGCTAGGTCATCAAATGATTAAAGGTTTAAAACTTAACATTCCATAGTATGCAGAGCAATCATTATCAACAAGCGCGCTTCGCTTGCTAGTGCTGCACGGCAGAAAGACACTTTGTGTCCGCCGGAGGAACCCTTCGGGGCCCTGGGCTCAAAATTATAAGGGATATTACATCTCTAAATATGTGTGTCATGTTATAATTGATATCACTCGAAAAATCATCAAATTTGTCAGTTTTTAAATTTTTGGATGTACAATGTTGACTTTCATTTCAGTCTTTAAACGCAATGGCATAATCAACGGTAGTTTTGCTAGTAAATATCAAAATGTATAAGTCTGGGCAATAAACGAGTGGTCATTCCTAAAATCTGAGATGAAATTCCTGAAACATAACATTTTAAACCAGTAGATTATCCGTGGACCACCCTGTGAATATACACTAAGCGGACGAAAGTATTTCAACACTTGATTCTTTACCATACAAATAATACTAAATTGTATATTTTCATGAAGGGCAATACGTTCAAATTCTAAGAGATACTAAATATCTGATTTCAGATTCGAAATCTACACATTCGAATTAGTCATAGTTGAACATAACTAATAAATTACTCAACTCAATGAACAATATTATCAGCCTGAGCCACCATAGCTAATTCATTGCTATCATGTATAGTGGTCAAAATGGGTGTATTTGGCATAATGTGGCACTGATTGATAATTACAAAAAGTTAGGAATTAATGATTAATTAGAAAAATTAACCTGTGACTAATTTGAATGCGTATTATTCGAATCTGGAATCCAATTAGCTGTATCCCATACCGTTTAGAAGTAACCCTCTTCATGAATAGACCCATTTTAGTATTATTTGTATGGGAAAAAATCAAGTGTTGAAATACTTTTGTCCGCTTAGTGTATATACGTATACACACATATATTATCATTAATCGAGTTTTAATAGTAAGGATATTTGTCATTTAGAACTAAGAATTTAGGTTTATATTTACAGAGATAGACAGATATCTATTTTTGATCAAAATGGGGGGTTTTGTACGAATATGGAAGGTCCAAGGTCAGAACTTCCAAATGATTAAGAATAGTGTTTTTTTCATACACATTATTAACAATAATTATAATGATTGTTTAGAATAATATTATCACTTAGACACATTTATTGATCAGATTCGCCATTTTCTAATTCATGCAAAGTTATCCATTGAATTTGTATTATACAATAAATTCATCGAGAAATATGTTTTTTTTGACAAAGGGATGTTTGAAGAACCGATCGTTTATAATCTTTCTATTGATTTCAAAAGATATTGCATCTTCATTAGTTTTTAAGGAGACAGGCCCTCAAATTTTGAAAAAATGGACAAATCCAAATATATTGTAATTTAGTTTTTATATCATTCTAGGAAGTCTAAATCATCCGATAATGAGATATTTTGTTAATCCAATGGTTATTTATGTACTTATAGCCGGTCAAATCTGGCCTTTCTCAATCAAAATCTATTAATTTAAATTTTAAAAATTATCAATTTGTGCACATTCGTATGATCACCCTAACTCAAAAAATATTCACATTTTAAGCACAAATATATTGTAAAAAACACGCAGAATACTCTGATTAAGGTTGGTGTTTCCCATGCGAAACTTGTTTTTTATTATAAATGTGCCCAAATTGCTTTTTTATCATTTTTAGATCCTTATAGGGGTTCTAAAAATAATCCCGATTTTTATAACTCCAGCCCCAATATTTCGCCACTTTGAGCCACTTGTATCACCTGGTGTCGCTCTAAAAACGACACATTTTAAATGCGAAATGTCCCACAGCTATAACTTCTTTCAACAGTGTCAGATCATCTTTTTAATGCTGAATTCATGCTCAGAACTAGATTTCCAGCAATTTGATATATATATTGGCCATATTTGGAAACATTTTTGTTTGACCGTGCCTAGCAACGGCCAGGAATTTTTTAACATCCCTGACCGTTGCTAGGAAAAGGCAACCAAAAATATTTCCAAATATGGTCAATATATATATCAAATTGCTGGAAATTTAGTGCTGAGTACGAATTCAGTATTCAAATAACGACCTGGCATAGTCAAATAAAGTTATAGGTATGGGATTTCGGCGGAAACTGTCGGACATGGTCATTTTTGGGCCCCCAGTGATAACTGTCAACTTTTTCACACTTTTGAAGGTGACATGATGTTAAAATATTTGATATGTCATATTTTGAAGTTAAGTACTACTATAAGTTGTTGATTTAGGATGTTTTGATGTTATTTATTATCAGAATACAGTAAAAACTAATGGAAATCAAGCCTTTCTGAAGAAAATTGCTTTGAAGCCAGTTTTTAGCACTTAAAAAAATCAATTTACAAAGGAGGAATCTCTAGTTACAAAGGTCGTAGAGTTAAAAACTCGACGGTTTTAGAAAGATCTCGTCACGTAGAACAAAATGATAGAGACAGATTTTTGATATTCTACTTTAGAAAAAAGTTAAAATATTTTTCCTTACGAAAATCTGCCTCTAAATTTGTATAAACGAAATTTGAAAGAAAAAATTATTTGGGTTAAAATTGAAAATTCTATTCCTATTATTTTCTTAATTTAACCATTTCGTGCAAGAATAATTGAGTAAAAGAGGCATAAGGCATTGAAGTTTCTTCGAATGTCCTCTATAAATTAGGTCATTTGGGAAAAAATAATTTTTCTCTTACTTCTTGGGCTCTCGAAAAGTGTATTTTGGCAGAACTCATCGAGAATAGTTTCCACCAAAAATTTCGGGATAAAATAATGAAAACTTTTAAAGTTAGTTCTGGAAGGAAACACCAACCTTAAATAAAAGGAAAGTTTAAAAGCTGAAAATAATTTTGTCCCAAAAATTCCTAATTAAATGGCTTGACACGATATTTTTCAAAATAAAAAAATATTAAAGTTAAAATTGAAAAAATTAGCTTCGCTACTAGCTCAATCAATCGCTTATAATGATATTTGAACAGTTAAATCAACTTGATCCTAGTCAATAGTGTAGTTATGAGGAACGGCCTAACCACGGATATTGTATAGGATTCAGACTTTGAGTGACTATAACTTCATATTTATTCCTAGTTCGAAACTCATATTATGCATTAATTCTTATACTAACTAGTACTATCCATAAACAGTATAACAATGGTTGAATTAAGACTTTGATTTTTTGGGATTCCATCTCCTTAAGACATGTTATCGGCTTTTTTCAGGATCTAGAGAGTTTTACGGCAGAACTTTACCTACATGTACGCTTCGCTTGCTTGCGGTGTGGGCCGGGCGGACACGTGTCCGCAAGAGGCGTTACAATCGAAATCACTCAAAAAATCATAAAATTTGTAAATTTTTCACTTTATGATGCGTAATGGTGACGTCATGATAGAATAATGGGTCATCATTTTTTGGTGACAGTTAATTCATATATGAAGAACATTAATATACATAGTATATTAAAATTTTAGCTTTCTAGTCCCTAAAATGGCTGAAATAGAGTCGAAAAACTAAAATTTATAATTATTAAAAATGTGATAATGACGTCATAATTCCATGATGGGTCGCCATTTTCGTCTGAGGTCAGAACTTAGTAGAGCCATAGCTAAAAGTCTCCAACAGGCCAAAAATCAGCAAGAGTTTTTCAAAAACATTTTTTTGTAGTATGAGATCGCTCTCGTTGCTTTCTGATTTCGTTCAATGATGTTGCATTGCTCAAATAATTTCAGCGTTCTAGTATCACTCCAGGAAATAACTGTTGAAGAGGTCTCCATTTCTCCATAGTATTCAATATTAATGATTCTGGGACCTAAAGGCTGTCCTGTTCTAGTCTCAATACTTTGGTATACTAGGGCGTTCAATAAGTCTTGCGGGTCATGGTATATTTCGCAGACTATAATAGTAAACTAATCAGTTTTCATCTATAACACAACCTTATATCTTAGCTTGATTTACTGAAAATCTTAGCTTGATTGAATGAAAATTACAAATTTCTGATCAATTTATTCACACATCATTTCAACATACTGGTAAAATTATGGCTTCCAAGGATGACAATTTTAATCTGAAATGGAGAGCTTACATTGAGTTTCGCACAAAACTCCGCGTCCAGCCGATACTCATCTACAATGAGTTGCAGGAGGTATTGTGCATGGACTGCCCTTCCAGATCAACGGTTGAGCAATGGGCTGCACGATTTCAGTCTGGAAATACAGACGTGTCAGATCTACCTCGATCTGGGAGACCGGTGTCCGTCAGCACCCCAGAGAATGTTGCTCTAATCGAGAGCAAAGTCAGGGAAGATAAGTGTATAACAATCGAGCAGTTAGAGCAGAGTATGGAGATTTCATCGGGGGCCATTCATTCCATTCTGACTACTCAGCTTGAAACTCCTGGAAACCTATGACGGTTGTGATCCTAGACGCCTAGCTGAAGTTATAACCGGGGATGAGACTTGGGTCTATTATTCAACCCCTTACGGCAAGTATAAAATGCGATCATGGGTGAGAGGGGACGAAAGACCGGCCCAAATTCCTAGGCCCGACTTCAGAAAACCGAAGGTCATGTACCCGATTTTCTTCAATAGTAGTGGAATAGTCTTGCAAATACCTTCTGAAAGTGGTAAAACAGTAAACGCAACGTTTTTTACAGAGAAAGTACTTCCAAACCTAATCAAAAACGCGGAAGAGCTCCGAGCCAAGGCTAAAACGAGGGGAATAAAATTATTGATAGATAATGCTAGCTCCCATACAGCCAAGCTCACTAAAAATTTCTTGGAATCAGAGGGGTTAGATTTACTTCCCCACCCACCCTACTCACCAGACCTAGCTCCCTGTTATTTTTGGCTATTCCCCAAGCTCAAAATCTACCTTCAGGCAGGGAACTTGAGCCGAAACAAACCCTCGGGTCGGCCCTGTACCACTGCTTCAAATCCATCCCCGAAGAAGAGTACAGAAATGCATTCATAAAGTAGGTGGAAAGATTGAAACGCTGTGTAGAATTAGGAGGGGGGTATTTCGAATAAATAATACATTGAAACATATTCTATGACATTTATTTATTATTTTATGGTATGACCCGCAAGACTTTTTGAATGCCCTAGTATAACTTATTTTGTTAAATAAAGTTGTTCCTATGCTACAAATGAAATGTTTATCAATCTGATTAATATAAAAAATTCAACTGTGACTGAGTCGAATGTGTATTATTCGAATCTGGAATCCGATTAACTGTATCCCATCCCGTTTAGAAGTACGTAATCTTCTTCATAATCTGAATTTTTATATGATCAGAGTTTATTTCGGATACAACCACGGCTAGATATCTGTAATTAACACAGCCATTTCCTGAGTATTATAGTAACAAAATCCTTTTTAGGTATATTTTGAAGGGGTTTTAATGGTTTTTCTTCTAAATTTTTGAATTAATCTCCAAAGTGGCTACAACATTTTGTATGTCCATATCATTAAAAAGATGAAAAAAGTCCCTGACAAATTGGACAAAACCATCTCATTATTTCAATTTTATCAACCAAAAACATCACGTGATAGACTCCTAAAATTCAAGATAGCTACGGTTAATTAATACGATTGAGATCGTAGACCCCTCAGTGATACAATGAAAACAACAATATAAAAATTTGCCTCTTATTTATGGCAGGCAAAGTTTTTCGCTGGAGCAATCCTTAAATAACTCGTTAGCTATTTAATTTAGACATAGAAACAATATTATCGCTAGATAAAAATAATTACAGGCTATCAGACAAGATATAAATTGAATGCACAGTTATTGAATGTGTTTTTCGAGATACATGCGCACTTCGCTTGGTTACGCTATGCGGCACCCTTTGAGCACTTAGGCTCACATTAGTTAATTACATGGTAGAGAGCATCTCAAAAACGACAGTCTTAATGCTATAATCGATATTACTCGAAAGATTTGTTAAATTTTCAATTTCAGATGCTTAATAATGACGTCATAACATAGTACTGAGTTCTCATTTTTTATGATAGTTGTGTCCAATTTGAGATAAATTAATATACACATTCTATTAAAATTTTAGCCTTCCATCCCCTAAATGCCCGAGTTATAGTCGAAAAAATGAAATTTCTGATTATAAAATAAAAAAGGTATAAAAAAGGTGATAATGACGCCATGATTCCATGATGAGGCGACATTTTCGTCTGTGGTCAGAACTTGGGTGGAGCCATTACCAAAAGACTCCCACATGCCAAAAATAAGTTATATATACACTACCTGGCCAAAAGTATTGGAACACATTCTAATGTGTGCCACTTTTGCCAAAGTGGCACAACCCATTGAATACAGTATTAAACAAGTGTAAACATTGTGATATCAATAGAAACTGTCCCTTCGACCTCTTCCACTAAACTTTTGTTGATTTCCTTCAATGGGCCCGTTTCCCTATCACCTGTGCCACTTATGACCCAGGTGGCACACATTAGAATGTGTTCCAATACTTTTGGCCAGGTAGTGTATATATAGTTATAAGAACAAAGTTATTATATAGTTATAAGAACAACGCTTGCTTGCGCTGCGCGGCTGGCGGAAACTTTGTGTTCGCCGGAGACGCCCTACGGGCGCCTGAGGTCACATTGATTAATTATAAGGGAAATACCATCTCTAAATACGTCTGTCCTACTGTTATAATAGATATCGCACGAAAAATCACCAAATTTGTCAATTTTTTAAATTTTGATGAGTAATGACGACGTCATAACAGGGTATAGCCATGAAATATACAAGGGATGTGAGATTTTTTATTGAGTTAAAAAATATTTTTTACGAGACAATGAAATATATGATCCATCATTGCAAATAATTTGAGAAATACAGGCCATTGGGATGGAAAATAATTAAGATAATCCTCTCTATTTTTGATCAAAATGAGGCATTGGATGTTCGATATTTATCTACTATGTATAATACATTAGCAAATTCGTCGCAGAACTTTTGAGACACCCTGTATAATGGTTGAGTTATGCTCGAATAACTGTATTGCTTAACTTTTAAAAATGTGACAATGACGTCATAATTCCATGATGAGTGGACATTTTCGTCTGAGCTCAGAACTTAGTGGAGACAGCCAAATGCGTCCCACATGCAAAAAATCAGCTTTCTGCCCGGAAGTTTCTTCAAACAATTCGTTACAGATATATATATATATATTTTTACGATTAAAACTCGATTAATGTTTGTTTGTTTGTGTGTATATGTATATATATACGTATATCTGTAACGAATTGATTGAAGAAACTGCCAGGCACAGAAAGCTGATTTTTGGCATGTGGGACTCTTTTGGCTATGGCTCCACTAAGTTCTGAGCTCAGAGCAAAATGTCGACTCATCATGGAATTATGACGTCATTGTCACATTTTAAAAAGTTAAGCAATACAGTTATTCGAGCATAACTCAGCCATTATAGGAGATATAAGGCTGAAATTTTAATAGAATGTGTATATTAATATATCTCACATATGATGCAACTATCATCAAAAATGATGACTCATCACTCTGTTATGACGTCATCATTACGCATCAAAATTTTGAAAATTGACAAATTTGGTGTTTTTTGTGCGATATCCATTATAGCATTATGACAGACGTATTTAGAGATGTTATCTCCCTTATAATTAATCAATGGTGACCAGGGGCGGATTCAGGGTTCAGACTCAGGGGGGGACAAAAGCGAGCGAAGGTATTGGAGGCCTGGGGGGGGAACCCCTCAGAATAATTTTTTAACTTTAGGTGGTCAAATATCAATGTACAGCAATTCTTATCAAATCTCATACGGGATTTGAATTTCCTTCCTGTAACCTGATTACCACTTTGTGCTTCGCGCCAATTCATCACAAGCGTTAAACCGGATTTCAATACTCATTTTAGTAGTGAAGAAAGCACTGAAATACAACTAGAAATATAAAAAGAACACGACTAAAACAAAAGTTCTAACCTTCTTGGACTACTATGGGCAAACTTTGAGATGACGTTCTCAATGTTTACACGGATGTCCTTATCACAAAAATGAGAGCAAGACTAGAAAGTCGCTCTTCAACCATAGTAGACCTCAAGTACGTTTTAACAAGCCTGAGTTCACTGAAGGATCGCTCTGAAGTACATGATGAAACAGGAAGGATTAATCCTACTTCAGTATCTTAGTAGATATCATTGGAATTGAGAAAATAAACTCATATAATTGAGGGCTATAGTTCACAAATCTGGGGGGCCAGGCCCAAATAGCTCCCCCGTAGATCAATTCGTAAAATTTTTATGGGGGGGCTATGGCCCCGCCAGGACCCCCCCTGTATCCAGGGGTTTATCTAGGTGCTCGGCCGGCACTTATAGGTGCCAGCCTGGTATCGTCCAAGGAGCCAAGGTGCTCGCAGTGTGATTCGATTTTGGTGTTGGGTTGCCATAACCTCTGTAATTACAAGATAAACCCCTGTTTGGGTGCCATGTATCTTTTATCACCTTC
Organism: Aphrocallistes beatrix; assembly: GCA_963281255.1. Taxonomy (NCBI): domain Eukaryota; kingdom Metazoa; phylum Porifera; class Hexactinellida; order Sceptrulophora; family Aphrocallistidae; genus Aphrocallistes; species Aphrocallistes beatrix. Next base: position 3,785,604 of record OY725493.1, read on the forward strand.
AAAAAAGTGCCGGACTGGAAAATCCTAAATAAACCCATGCCTGTATCCGCCCCTGATGGTGACTACAGGCGAAAATAAAGTGTCCGCCTACCTCGCAGCGCAAGCAAGCGAAGCGCGCTTGTATATATACACATTAATCGAGTTTTAATAGTAAGGATATATATATATATATATATATATATATATATATATACACTGCCTGGCTATAAGTATTCGAACACCATATTGCTTTGCATCATAAATAGTACTAAAATGGGTCTACCCATGGAGGTCATTTCATTCAAACCACGACAGTTACTGAAGATCAAACATCAAATTCGAAATCTGCACACTCGAATTACTCGGTATAGAAGCTTTCCATATATTAATCCTTTATAAAGCGTAATTCCTACCAACGATGTCACCATGTGCAACTTTCCACTTGCCATTACCATTATATAAAATAAGAGCAAGTAGATCAAGATGGCACAAACGATATAAATTTACTTTGAGGCATAATTGATTAATATAAAACTTCTAAACAGAGTAATTATAGTATGTAGATATCAAATTTGATATCAGATTTTCAGTGGTTCGTCGTTTGAATGAATTGGCCTCTATGAGTAGACCTATTTTAGCATTATTTATGATGTAAATCAATATGGTGTTCGAATACTTATGGCCAGGCAGTATATATATATATATATAACAACATTAATCGAACTTTAATAGTAAGGATGTCGCCAACTGACCAAAATGCGATACCTTCGCTACAGCGGAATGTATAGTAACATTCTATGAAAAATACCATATTTTTCTCAATCACAGCTCGGTTCTATGGGGAAACTTTATATTAAAAACACTTGATAAAGTCCTCAACTCGCTTAAAAATTACTCTCTTCTTAAATATAACCTATTGCGCAACAATAGATGACTAATCGAAATTTATTCAACGGATATGAATACTTAGATGCCAAATTTATATAGTATACCGGTAACAAGTCCTAAGCTCTATTCTGCGCGGTTAATGATTTTAGGAAGCTCATATATTACTAGTAGTTCAACCATCTTAAAATAAATTCAAATAGAAACAAACCACAGGGTGTCTCATAATTATTGCCCTATTTGGAATTTTCTTTATTTTAGCAATAATCTTCAACTAGAGCACTATGACCAAGTTTTCTGTGATAAAGTTGTTAACTACTCTTAAGGATACCGCCCTCGAAGAACCTTGCCTGGCAGAAAAAACAACAACCTTGCCAGAACCTTGCCTGGCATAAACAAAATTTTTTATTGCTAATTTCATTGTATTACTGATCGGTCTACCATCTGATAGCACTATTTGGACGGTATTTATTTTGATTTTTGTGAGTTAACCCCCTAAAGTTTAGCGTAAATAAAAATTGAAAAATTATTGGAGGTTTTTGACTCATTTACCAATTAGTTTTTAACTTATTTGATATTTTTTTATGATATGGACCTTAACATTGTTTGGGCATCTTTGGAGAATATATAACACAAAGATTTAAAAGAATGGGCAAATAAATCCAAACAAAATAGCTCTATAAGGGAATTCATTTATATAATGCTCGGGAAATCGCCTGTTTGATCTCAGATATTTAGCGATCACTGGGTCAGAAATAAAATTCTGACCGTTTCAAAAAAAAATTTTGTTCGGATCAGACCATTTGTTCTTGAGATATCGCATATTATTGGTAAAATTTGGGCATAATATCTCTCTATGATCCCGAAAGTGGGCGATGTCATATCTAAAAAACTATTGAAGATATATAATCTATCATATTCTTAAATAAAAGGATATATGCGAAAATATATAGGTTCCACGAACATTCCTTTGTCAAAAAATATATAATTCTCGACTTATCATTGATTTAATTGTAATACAAATTCTATGGAGAACTTTGAATATATTAGAAAATGGCGAATCTAATCATTAAATATGTATCCAAATGTGGCTACTATGCTAAATAATGAATATAATTGTTGTTAATAATGTGTTCAGAAAAATTGGAGAACTTTTGATAATTATTTTGAAAATTCTGGCTTTGGACCTCGCAGATTCGGTCAAAAAAACCCATTTAGGGTCCAAAAAGAGATATATCTCTATCTCTGCAAATATAAGTCCAAATTCTTAGTTCTCTTCCTAATATACTTTTTATGAATGTACATATATGATTCTTTGATAATAATTGCACTACACCCTATGGAATGCTAAGTTTTTTAGATTTTTGATATATGATGACGTAGCATTTTTCGAAAATCCGAACTTGGAAACTAAAAGTCGTAGACTTTTGCTCTAACTTCCTAATATACTTTTCGGAAGCTCTTTAACCATTCTAAACTAATAGATTATACTTCGTAGTGCTAGAAATATGAATTATTATTCACAATTATCCCAAAACATTCGGGGTTAGGGGCCTCATTGAAATTTGTGGATTTTCAGTGTACTCTTGCCATTTTTTGCAAATATTTGGTTCAAATATACCTAAATCAGCAGTATAAATGAGAATAAATGTCTGTGAATGCTTTTGTTCATTATTAATAACTCATTCTACATTCTTCTTAACATTTAAACTTAAAATCTCTATATCTCGGGACTTTAATATTTCAAAATTGACCGTCTTTAAATAATTTTAACTCAAAATTGGTTTGAGATAGAGGTTTGAAAATTTCAAGAGTTGTTCTATATTATTTGGCGATGAACGTATGACCACCATTTTTCCGATATCTTCTAACTTTGTGATTTTATTCCTGATTTCTAAAAAAAACAGACATTTTTGCCGTTTTTTGGTCTTTTTTTTTTCTGACACCGATAAAATTTACAATTTTTGTCATTTTAACTTTCCTCTGGTCCTATGAACTTGCAAATATGGTAGACTATCTATGCTTCGATTTTGGAAGCATTTGATTCCTTGGTATGTCCTAAACAATTCCTTGAGTGCCCGAATTTCTACCATTAAGATGTGCATGCGGAAAACGAAAAAAACAGACTTTGAGGTAGTGTATCTCAAAAATTAGAAATGAGAATCAAAAACGGTTTGGAATGTCCCAGTATTTCTTGATGGAGATACCTCCCCACGCTTAACATCTCTTATAGCTCTACTTTCATCGTATGCTGTAAGCCAAATCATGTTTTTTCGAGGGCGGTTTCCTTAAACAGAAACGAAAACATGTAAAACTATTTTAGCTAAACTATCGCCAGTGTAGAATATTTTTATAAAGATAAATACCTACATAATCACTTATGCATGTGTCCAAATTTATCCCTGAATAAAACTTCAATAAAGCTATTAGAAGGCTTATTTCAATTTCTTTTTGATAAAACACTTTCTGATAGCTATATACAGTGGAAACCGGTTATAAGAACATCGTTGGGAGTTGAAAAAATGTTCTTATAACAGTATTTCGGTTGTAAGAACATGTTCTTATAACCGATATAAGAGGTCAGATATGTCGGTTATAAGAACATATTTTGTTCTTTTTATCGGTTAAGGAATATATGTGTTGGTTGATTTGGTACATACGTACCATATGTTGAGTATAACTATACTGTACACTTACACTACCTACAATACTACAGCAAAAAAATGAGAACTTGACTACTGATAGTTTAGAATTTATTGATAGAAAGTTCTTATAACCGATATTTGATGTTCTTATAACCGGTTCTGTTTAAATAGCAATGCATAGAAAGAAATCCGTTCCCAAATAAATGGTTCTTATAACCGACATGTTCTTATAACTGGTGTTCTTATAACCGATAGCCACTGTATTACTAAAATACTTTCTAAAATCTTCATAAAAATTTGCACTGAAATTTAGGGACCAAGACATTACTAAGTGAGTATTCGAACCTTTATGATAAAAAACAATATCTTACTGAGCCTATTGTGTAGGAAGATGATATTACCAATTTTTAAAATTTAAAAAACTGTCTGTTCATTAGATAGATCACGCATTATTGAAAGAATTTGAAAGTTTTCTAAAGGGTTTTAAGCATATTGTGCCCGATTTCTTCCTTGTAAAATAACCAATTTTTTATCTGGTGAATTATTTCAATTATTAATGCATTTTTGATAACTCTGCGATTCAAATCTACACTGAAAAAATTAAATGAATCGGTTGAATAAGTCAAAGGTTAGCTATTTATTATAGGAAAGGCCAACCTTAATACTACAAAGTAATAAAATATATAGATGTCTCAATTATATTATAGTGTATATCAATAAAAAAGGTTATGTTATATTTTTCACACCTTTATATACATACTTTACCACCATTTGACAAATTTTGAAAATTATGCTAGGATTAGATTCCAACGGTTAACATGGGCTTTTTAGGGGTGTACCTTTCGAATATTATATTTTCAGATCGATATGATAAATAATTTGTTTACCTTTGTTTACAATACGTAGATACATAAAGTAAACAAATTATAAAAAAGGCTAGAGACTAGCTTCCAACGGTTGACATCTGGTTTTTAGGGGTGTAGAATTCGAATATTATATTTTCTGATCGATAACATTTTTTTGTTTACTTTTGTTTACAATAGATACATAAAGTAAACAAATTACAAAACTATGCTAGAGACTATCTTCCAAACGGTTGAAATGGGGTTTTTAGGTGTGTACATTTCGAATATCATATTTTCAGATCGATGTGATAATTTTTTTGTTTACATTTGTTTACAATAGATACATAAAGTAAAAAATTTACCAAAATAGGCTAGAGATTATCTTCCAACGGTTGACATGGGATTTTCAGGGGTGTAGATCTAGAATATTATTTTTTTTTTTATCTATATAAGAAATTATTTGTTTTGTTCACAATATTTATATGAATTAAACAAATTCCCAAATAGGCTAGATTGAGGAACTCCAGGCGCCCGCAGGGCGACTCTGTGGATAGTGTCTTCAAGCCGCGCAGCGGAAGCAAGCGAAGTGCGCTTGTATTCGAATAAAACAAACTTTGAGGATAAGAAAAACTTAGCCTCTACTTTTTTATTCTCAAAGTTTCCAATTATCAACTGGTGCCCCTTGTATCATATATGTTCAGTTTAATCATCATAACCGAAGATGATAGATTACTTCTGGTGGTACAAGCTGATAATTTTATTCATTTGATTAAGCAATTTCTTAGAAATCTAAACTATGACTATTTCTAATGTAAATATTTAGAATTATAAATCAAATTCTCAGTATCTTTTAAATTATGAATGCCTTTGCCTCTATGAATATGCCAATTTAGTACTCTTTGTAAGGGAAATAATGGGTGATCAAATAGTTTCTCCAGTTAGCATATATTTAGATAGGTTTGGAATTGATCACTGAAGGAACTACTCGTCGCAAGAAGATTTGTTTTATGTTGGAGTATTTCGCCATTGGCACGAACAAGTTCGAGCTTCATACAAAAATGTCAACTAATCATAGAGTTTTGATCAATATCACATTTTTTAAGTAAGGAAATCTAGTTTTTGCCAATGTTTAGGGAAAAGTAATCAATATTAGATGGCTATCAGGTGCTTCATGGGAACACAAATTGTTTGCTAGCCGCGCTGCGGAAGTGCCTTTGTAGTAGACAGTGAGTATTAGCGTTTTAGTGCATATATTAAAACGACTTTTTTGGATACAAACTGTCCGCAGGCTGTGCGAATACAAGCGAGTGGAGCGCGTTTATAAATATTAAATATTAAAAATGTTCATTAAGTTTTTGCTAGTTTTTGCTACTTCAATATCGAAAAATATAAAGCCTATTTCTTATTATGATGTCAATCGCAGAGTATTTAATAATGTCGTAGTAAATATTGTTTCTAAGTTTTTAATTCAGAGCTATCTAAGAACTTCTTACAATTAAACGTTAATAACGTTTGAATGAAATCTTACGGTATTTAAGATCAGGATATCATTTCGGTTAGAGAGGAAATGAAGGAAAATATAAATTTGTGAAGCATACAATTTTTATTCTCTACAAGGATCTGAAAATTAATCGGGGTTCGATAAGATATCGAAGTAGATATATAAACAATAGGAAGTAATTGTCATTACAGATTTCGTCTATTCGGAAATTTTCCTAACAGACCAATTTCATTCCGAGAATTTGTCCTGTTTTTTCGAGTTTTTATTTCGACAATTCTCTTGTCTTTTGTTCTTGTCATTAACAAATGAGATCGTCTTTTTCTTGGTGAAATATAGCTGATGCGATTAAGTTGTCGAGAAGACGTGATTGAGTGATCGCAATTTTGATTAAAGGCATTGTTTAGTCTGGGATACGGTTCTGATTTCCTCGAAGATTTTATCATGACAATTCTCTCTGGCGTCGGGCAATGGCTCTTAATGTTTTTCACAAATTTTAATTTAAATCTTTGATCGAGCAGAGCATCTTTATTTCGGGTTTTACAAACAATATCATCATTACCCTGTGGAAATGTAACAAAATTTTTACCGACGATTTCACGATCTTCATCAAAAATAGGTTGGTTTAAACTTCGATTACCAACTATTTGACCTTCTTCTATTTCTGATGAAGCAGAATCATCATTAGTAAATTCTTTAGATTCAGATGGTTGGTTCAATCTCTGCAATATAAAATTTGATGATTTATTCTCTCTTGACATGGCATTTCCATAATTTTCACCTAAAGTATGATCATGAGATATTTTCTTTACTGTACTCTGGAGTCGTGAACGATTAAAACTGTTATAAATGTCTGAATTTTTAATATTTATTTTCTTTTTATCATCAATTATTCCAGGTCCTGTAGAATCTTTCATTTCATCAAATATTTCTCCTTCACTGACATCCATTACATCTGAATTTGTTACTGTTTTTGAACTAGCAGTATTATCAGCTATACTATACTGCCAAATGGGTAAATTGTTAACCTGTATTGGATTAGGGAGAGTAGGTATGTTGCCAGGTACAATCTCCTTAATATCACAAGTTATAGAACTAGGTATTTTCTTATTTGAACTTCTTTGTGATTTGAGATTTTCGGAGGTTATGTTAAAATTAGGATCAAGGTTGAATGTCTTGGAATCTTCAAACTGGTACTCTTCGCCACGTAGGCTACATAATGCATCATTGAATATTTCATCATTAGAATTATATCTTTGATTGATGGAGCTATTCTGAGTTTTAAGATTAATTTCTTTTGCATTAATAGTATGTTGCTCTTGTAAGAGAGGTTTTCTCAATTTATTATTTTGCAGTGAATCCTTTGTCGCAAAATCTGCATTAGGAATCAATTTTTCCTTCGAAAAATATCGCTTCCGAAATCGACTCTGTTGTTCATAAAATTCAGATCTTGATAGTAGTGGATATGGTAAATTTTCGCTAACACAATTATCAATAGGCTCTTGTTTTGAGGTAGTTGCATCAATATTCCGATTTTCAGTTTTAGTGGTAAATGAGTTTGAATCTTTAAAGGGTACGTCGGCCGTTTGGACATCAGAATTGTATTGAACACTTGAAATAAAAATATTATGAGAATTAAATAAAATTGGCAAAGGCATCGGCGTTGTATCTGGATTTTTTTCATTTTCAGAATGAGAGAAATTAATCGACTGAGAATCAGGGTTAATTTTTGAGCAATTGTCTCCAGCGAAATTTGATTTTTGCTTGGAATCACTAGAACAAACGCTGTCACTAGTACTACAGATTGGATTCGAACTATATTTTTCGTCTACAATATTCGCAAGATATCTTTTTACAGTCTTACGCAGTTGCTGATTTGGAACTAAGTGATCAGGAAGGATTTCACTTTTATTGCATTCTGGTAAAGGGCAATGAAAATTATTCTCAAGAAGCGAGTTTCTAATACACTCATCACAAAAGCTATTACCACAACATTGAATAACAACAGCATCCCTAAATATACCTAAGCAAAGCTTGCATTTCATATCATTTGGTATAAAATCTTTAGTCTTTTGAGAAGGGATATCTTGATTAGTTGTCGCAGTGGATTTTTTTGCCATCGCAATTTTGTCTACAATAGGAATTACATAGTCACCTCTTCTATCCATGTATATTCCCTGATGAGCACTATTTTTTTCAAGTGTTTCTTTTGGTACAATTTCTAGCATAGTAGAAGGTATCCCCTTTGGACGCTTCTTTTGCAAATCATAAGCCTTCGATTTTAAAAACAAAGGACATCGATCCTTGTTATGACCAATTTGGTCACACCTGAAGCAACGAAATGCTGTTGGATATTTATTTTCAACATTTTTTTTTCCAAGAACATTATTGGCTTGAATCATCATTTCTTCGATGACACTATCCTCTGGTAGGTCTATCTTAGTTAAATCAGATTCATCTCCTATATGTAAAATCGATTTATCTTGAATACTAAATTCTTTATCTGTCTTGACTTTTTGTATCGAGAGAGAATTCTTTGATGAATAGTTAGAATGAGACACAGGAAGGCGCTTGACAATAACAGATGTATTTCTCGGTATCATTTCAGAGTCATGTACAAAAGCCTTTTTATTCTGGGCATTGATTATTTGTAATGGTGAAACATTCATTCGTTTAGCTTGAAGGATTTTCATTTTGAGATCATATAGTGACAGTTCAAGGCCATGAAACTTAATAGTCGAGTAATCTGTAATATTTCCAAACTTGTAGTGGATACAGGATTCACATGTCATTCTAATTGCTGATAACTAGTGTACCAAGAAAAGTTCATGTTAAATATACTACTAGAATAAAAATATTTTAACACAAGAACATTTTGCAACATTGATAAAAATTAAATAAAGTTATAATTAGTTAATAAAAAAAAAGCACTGCTATTGGCATTGAACAAGAAGAATTACTAAGGGACAGGTAGAACTTTGCTACCAGACAGAGTAAATATACAAGCACTTCTTGAATCATGATAAATGACTTAGTTATGAGAGAAAATATTAAAAAACTAGGTTTCTGTTATACGTATATGATAAAATTAGGTGACAACCCATGAAAATATTTCCTCAAAGTCATTACATACATTTATGAAAATATATATTCATGAAAAATCTTTTATAATCAGAAAACTTCCTGCCAAAGTATTAGTAGACACAAATATCTTTATAGAAATAATTGTATATTGACATAGCTTAGTACCTTAATAAAGATCAATAATTGATCCCCAATTTGGCATTAAATTCATTTTCTTTGTACAGTCAGGTCGATTATAATGAACCATTAGAGAACGAAATAATGTCCATAAACTCTACAACATACCAAACATATGCAACAATTAAGGGACAAATATATATTTATTGAACTTTTAGTTCAACTTTCAAGAAAAAAAATTTTTGGTCAACTTTCAAGAAAAAGAATCAGATACAATATTTGAACAAATTCCTTTAGAAACTTTCCAAATGTTTTCATTAGAGGGTGATCTAACTTCGGTACAGATAGCATTCTGAAAATTTGAAAATTGATAAAAATTTAGACTGAAACACTAGAGCAGTATGTTTGGGAATTTCAAAGTTATATTTTTTATTCGTAATGTCAAAAAGTTGTCTGTAGCGAGTTGCTCATCCTCAAAATCTATCAATAATCATTGAGATTACGTTTCTATGTTGAAAATACGAGAAATTATCCCACTTAAAAGTGTTAAAAAATATTCGCAAAAAATTGGATTAAGGTTGGTGTTTCCTATGGGACACTTGTTTTTTACTAAAAATGTGCCCAAATTGCTTTTTTTATCATTTTTAGATCCTTATATGGGTTCTAAACAATAATTCAGATTTTTATAACTCCAGCCCCAATATTTCGCCACTTTGAGCCACTTGTATCACCTGGTGTCGCTCTAAAAACGACACATTTTAAGGATACCGCCCTCGAAAAACATCGCAAAATTGTGGAATTTTTTATTGTCAATTCCATCGGATTATTGAGTAGTCTACCATCTAATCGTACTTGTTGGACGGTATTTATTTTGATATTCTAGAACTGGGCACCTAAAGCTCAGGCGTACTAAAAATCGGAAAGTTATTCGTGATTTTGCGGCGCATTCATCAATTATTTTCTAACTTATCTGATATTTTTTCAATTATACGAACCTCAAAATGGTTTTGGCCCCTTTAAATATTATAAAACAGATGAATTTAGAAAAAGAGGCACCTGAAATCCAATCAAAAATATCTTTATGAGGGACTTCATTTCTAAAATGCTCGGGAAATGGCCTTTGTGATATTAGCTATTGTGTATAGAAAAAAATTCTGAACATTTAAAAAAAAAGTTTGTTGAGATCGGACCATTAGTTCGTAAGTTATAGTATATTGTAGGTAAAGTTCGGACATCAAACCACTCTATGGCCCCCAAAGTGCTCGATGTCAATGCTTAAAAACTATTGAAGATATATAATCAATAATAATCTTAAATGAAAGGATATATATGATAATATATAGGTTCCTCAAACATCTCTTTGTCAAAAAGTAAATATTTCTTGACTAATCATCGTTTTTGTTGTAATACAAATTCTATGGAGAACTTTGAATATATTAGAAAATGGTGAATCTTGTCATGAAATAAGTTCCCAAAAGTAGCTATTATACTCAAAAAACAATGCAATAGTCACTAGCAATGTATACAGAAACTTTGAAGTACCCAACATGATTATTTTGGAAGTTCAAAGCATTTATCTCCAAATTTCGGTCAAAGCCCCCCCATTTATGGTCCAAAAACATATTCCTCCATATCTCGGGAAATATACACCAAAATTCTTAACTCTCAATTCCTAATATACTTTTCAAGACGGTATATATCTGATTCTTAAATAATTAATGTACTACATGGAATGGAATGCTAAGTTTCAAATTTTTATCACGTGATGACGTAGCATTTTTCGAAAATTCTAACTTGAAAACTAAAAGTCGTAGACTCTCGCTCTAACTTCCTAATATACTTTTTGGTAGCTCTTTATTCATTCTAAACCGATGAATTATACATTGTACTGCTAGGAATATGATTTACATTCCCTAATTGGTTCAAAATATTCGGGGTTAGGGGCCTCATGGTAATTTGTGAATTTTCAGTATAATTTTGCTATTTTCACCAAAATCTGTTGGAATACATCTAATTCATTAGTATACACGCGATTAAATGTCCATGGATGCTTTTATTTTTCGTTAATAGCTCATTTTACATCGTTCTTACCATCAAAACTTCAAATCCCTATATCTCGGGACTTTAAAATTCCAAAATTGACCGTCTTTCAAAAATTTTAACTCAAAATTGCTTTGAGATAGATGTTTGAAAATTTCAGGAGTTGTTCCATATCATTAGGCGATGAGCGTAGGACCACTCAATTTTTGATATTTTATAAATTTGTGATTTTATTGCTGATTTGCAAAGAAAATCGGGCTTTTTTCACCGTTTTTTGGCCCTTTTTATTCGGACACCGATAAAATTTACAATTTTTAAAATTTTAACTTTCTTTTGGTCCTATGAAGTGGCAAATATGATAGACTATCTATGAATAAATTTTCGAAGCATTTGATCCAAACATGTGCTTTAAAAAAATCACAGAGTGCAGGAGGGCTTACCATTAAGATGTGCTAGGGAAAAACGGAAAAAAACGACTTTGAGACGCTGTAACTCAAAAACTAGAAATGCGAGCCAAAAACTGTTTGGCATGTCTCAATATTTTTTAATTGCACTACCTGCCCACGCTTAACATCTTATATATCTCTATTCTTGATATATGCTGTAAGCCAAACCTATGGATTTTTCACGTGCGGTATCCTTAAATGCGAAATGCTCCACAGCTATAACTTCTTTTAACAGTGCCAGATCATCTTTTTAATGCTATATTCATGCTCAGCACTTAATTTCCAGCAATTTGATATTCAGGGTGTATTATAAATGTTGTCAGGTAGTAACAATTTTCATGTAATTACGAATTGTAATAAAACCTTAATCAGAATTCAATTTCGAATGCAGTATCGCAATATACTATATTAAAGCTTACTAAAACATTATTTAACTTTATTTTACTGGATTATTTCTCAGAATTTTATTTATCACAGACGCCCCATATTTTTTTCACAAAATGAATGTCCGAGATCACGGTTTAGAAATCCGTAGTCAAGCTATTGGCATGATAATTACTGGTATGACCCAGAAAGATGTTGCTACAAAGCTCGGAGTTAGTTTGAGATCAATCGAACGTTGGTGGCGCAAGCATAAGCTCGGAAAATCTCAAAAAACCGAAGTCCATCCTGGAAGGAAATCCAGCGTACAAAAGGCCGACAAAATTATAATTTCGAAATCAGTCGGCAAAAGAGGCAAATCTACTAGGAAATTGGCTGAAATAGTGAGCAGAAGGGGCTATCCTATATTCCCATTCAACCGTTCATCGTTATCTTCGGGATAATATTGGCGCAAAATCTTACAAAAGGCCTAAAAGGCCGCGATTGACGGAGAAAGCGACTGAAATTTGCAGAATCTCACAAAAATTGGACTGTTGAAGATTGGAAACAGGTATTGTGGTCTGATGAAGCTCCGTTTCAATTGTTCGATACCCCAAATCGACAGAACGACCGGGTATGGGCTCAAAATTCGGGCAAAATTGCACCCTGCGTTCAAGTAAAATTTCCTGGGAAAATTCATGTCTGGGTCATGATGTCCCACGAGCTGTATCTGATCTCCATATAGTGCCTCCAAAACAGACAATAAATGGTTGCTACTATCGGAACATTATTTTGGAAAAGACCTGTAAGGATGCAATAGAACTCAGGTCAGAAAATGGGACTATTTTACTGCGATCAATGCTCTCAGATATGTCCAGTTTCATTTTCATGCAGGATGGTGCTCCAGCACACACTGCGAATTTGACTCAGTCCTGGTGTGGAAAGAATTTCCCAAAGTTTTGGAAGAAAGAAGAGTGGCCAGGAAACTCGCCCGACCTGAATCCTATTGAGAATTTATGGTCTATTCTGAAAGATAGCGTCAGCCAAATGGAGAATGTGACGAAGCTGGATGATTTAATTTTCAAAGTAAAAAAGGCTTGGATGGACTTTGACCCGAAATTTTTAGAAAATTTAGTAAGTAGTATGCCAAATAGGACGAGATTAGTTCTAGAATGTAATGGAGATTACATTAATAAATAACCAGCTTAATTGATTTACGATTCTGTGTTTTATCTCATTTTCTACAACCCGACAACATTTATGATACACCCTGTATATATTGAGCATATTTGAAAACATTTTTGTTTGACCGTGTCTAGCAACGGCCAGGAATTTTTTCACATTCCTGACCGTTGCTAGGAAAAGGCAACCAAAAGATTCTCCAAATATGGTCATTATATATATATCAAATTGCTGGAAATTTAGTGCTGAGCACGAATTCAGTATTAAAATAACAACCTGGCATAGTCAAATAAAGTTATAGATATGCGATTTCGGCGGATACTATCGGACGTGTCAATTTTTGGGTCCCCAGTCATAACTGACAACTTTTTCACACTTTTGAAGGTGTCATGGTGTGAAAATATTTGATATGCCATATTTTGAAGTTAAGTACTACTATAAGTTGTTGATTTAGGATGTTTGGATGTTATTTAATATTAGGATACATTAAAACCTAATGGAAATCAAGCCTTTCCGAACAAAATTGCTTTGTAGCCTGTTTTTTGCACTTAAAAAAATCAATTTTACAAAGGAGGAAACTTTAGTTACAAAGGTCGTAGATTAAAAAACTCGATGGTTTTGGAAAGATCTCGTCACGTAGAACAAAATGATAGAGACAGATTTTCGATATTCCACTTTAGAAAAACGTTAAAATATGTTTCCTTACGAAAATCTGCTTCTAAATATTGTAGCAACGAAGTTGGAAAGAAAAAATTAAAAAAATTGAAAATTCTATTCCTATTATTTTCATTATTCAACCATCTCGTGCAAGAATAATTGAGTAAAAGAGGCATAAGCCATTGAAGTTTGTTTGCTTTTTGAGCTCCCGAAGTGTATTTTTGCAGATAATTCATCGAGCACAGTTTCCACAAAAAAATTCAGGAGAAAATAATGAAAACTTTTCGAGTTAGTTCTGGAAGGAAACACCAAACTTTAAAAAAAATTAATGTAAATCCCTCAATACCCATTAGTATCAACTGTATCCATTGCATTATATACATAAGTCAATGGCAGTCACTATTTTTTTTGACCAGGGATTGCTTAGTATATTCAAATTTATATTCATATTTATACGTTATATGATTAATTAAGCATTTTAAGTGACCCCGCTCACAAATATGACCATTTTTATTCTGGAGAAAACAAATATGACATAATATAAATATTAAGCTCATAAATACAAAATAAACATTGAATTTCGAGGAGTACTAATGAGACGGACTTCTACTTCTTGATGGCAGACTATGGCTTGGCTTAGCTTGAGAGACAGACTTGACTTAGCTTGAGATTGGCTTAGCTTCGTGCGAGAGACAGACTTGACCTGAGACGTCATAAAGGAACAATATACTTCTACGAGTAATAAGGAACAATCACACACCCTGGCCTTCCAATAGGATATAGTCACACATTTCGGACCTCTACAGCCTGATGAAGTCGACTAAATAAACAAATAATAGTATTAAATTAGTTCTTGAATTTAGCTAGTTTACTATTATAATGTTTCAATACTACGGTAGTGCATTATATAGAGGTCTTAACTTTATTAGATAATGAACAGTTGAATACAGTGAAAAAAGCTTTGGTAGAATGTCAAACCGTGACGTACTGTATGAACAAAAAGTATACAATGCTCTAATTCCAGAGTAGCAGATGCCAAATGAATAAGATCAGTATGGGAAGATCCAGAATAAAGTTTTAAATTTCTGCTAAGGGTGCAGATACATCATCGTTAAAAAGATGATCTGGAACTGTTAAAAGAAGTTATTGCTGTGGGACATTTCGCATTTAAAATGTGTCGTTTTTAGAGCGACACCAGGTGATACAAGTTGCTCAAAGGAGTGAAATATTGGGGCTGGAGTTATAAAATTCGGAATTATTGTTTTGAATCCCTATAAGGATCTAAAAATGATAAAAAAGCAATTTGGGCACATTTTTAGAAAAAAACAATTGTCCAATGGGAAACACCAACCTTAAAATGACCATTCTTCTCTACCCAATTCACATTGAACATTATCCAAACATCATTGATGAATTTCAAGAACTCAACAGTTGTTTGTTCCATGTTATAGGCTAACTATTCTACAGAAGTTGACTCATGGGAAACCATAAGGGCCAAATTTATATTTTGCCTTTCCAAGCTAATAGCCAGCAAGCTTGCGATGTTAATTTGGGGCACTTCTAAATAAATTGCATTTATCCAAATTAATAAGGCTCTTATGCACATGTTTTGGAGTAACGAGGATTGCATCACTAAATTGGGGGGAGGTAAACACTTTTTCGTAGTCTTTTAAATTCAAGCAATTGTTTTTAACAACTTTAGTATATGCATAATTCTAGAATAACTACATTACTTAAATCTTAAGAAACCACTCACCCTTGGAATATTGTTGTTTGGTAGTCTTCACAGGTCTTGGAATGGCTCGATACCATTTTCACGAAGATCACCATATTTTGGTAATTAAAAAACTTCATGTAGTGTTCTATTCCTCTCTGTAATTGGAAGTAAATCTCGTTCAAATATTAATTCATGCAATTAGTGTTGTCAAATGAGGCATTATAAATGAGTAATAGAAACGATATACAATAAAACAATACGTAAGTGTAATACACTAGTATTGTATGTAAAGTAAATATAAATATTGTGGTTACATAAGATTTTCAAAATAAATATTTAATCAACCCATGAACACAAAATATGTAATAATTATTAAGGTTGGTGTTTCCTTCCAGAACTAACTCAAAAAGTTTTCATTATTTATTCCTGAAATTTTTTGTGAAACTGTTCTCGATTAGTTATCTGCAAAAATACACTTTTCGGGAGCTCAAGAAGCAAGGAAAAATTTGTTTTCCCCCAAATCACCCAATTTATAGAGGACATTCAAGGATACTCCAATGGCTTATCCCTCTTTTACTCAATTATTCTTGCACGAAATGGTTGAATAAAGAAAATAATAGGAATAGAATTTTCAATTTTAACCCAAGACATTTTTTATTTCCAATTTCGTTGCTACAATATTTAGAAGCAGATTTTCGTAAGGAAAATATTGTAACGCTTTTCTAAAGAAGAATATCGAAAATCTGTCGCTATTATTTTATTCTACGAGACGAGATCTTTCCAAAACGGTCGAGTTTTTTACTCTACGACCTTTGTAACTAAAGATTCCTCCCATGTAAAAATGATTTTTTTAAGTGCTAAAAACAGGCTACAAAGCAATTTTATTCGGAAAAGCTTGATTTTCATTAGTTTTTACTGTATCCTAGTATTAAAAAACATCCAAACATCCTAAATCAACAATTTATAGTAGTACTTAACTATTTTCACATCATGACACCTTCAAAAGTGTGAAAAAGTAAAATGACCATGTCCGATAGTATACGCCGAAATCCCATATCTATAACTTTATTTGACTATGCCAGGTCGTTATTTCAATACTGATTCGTGCTCAGCACTAAATTTACAGCAATTTGATATATATATTGACCCATAGCCTACTTAATATAAGGCCTGACAGTAAATGTACCATGGATGAACAACAAGATGGGAAATTTTATTTTCTATAATCCAGTGAAATTAAGTTATTAAGTTAACCATGCATCTCTAATACTCCCAAACATTATTGCCCTGTTACCCTGTGGTTAAAATTATCATGTATAGTGAGAATGGTGATTGGATATCATAATTTAATATTAATAGTACATACAAACTGTACATTCTATAATATAATTAGTAGAAATACAACACACAACAGAAATAATAGCTTTCTTTCTCATCCTCTCTCCTCACCCGGACTCTTGCTCGCACTAACACACATTCTGTTTATAATAGATGAATCAAAGGCACCAAGAAACTACATATAGAAATAAGAATTAACAAAGTAATACAAATAAACAAGTAGGAAATACAGAAGTAAACTAATAATTAAGAAAATTTCTTTAATTTACGTTTTTCTACAACCTTCGAAAGGACCTGAGAATTATAATTCTTGACTTTACTTGCGAGAAAGCAATTCGATGAGGTAAAGACAAGTTTCTGTAAGATGCTCCAATTGAATACTTCACAGTTAACACAATAAAACTTCCAAATATTAGTATTACGATCATCACTATCTTCTAAGTACATCAATGTGAGTTCAACTAATATTTTTCAAGAAGGTCCACCTACTAGCTTTGCCAACAGCTCTTTATCATTTTCGATGGCATAAAATGTCTTCCATAAAACAAGAATAGAATTCAAAACAGGTTCAGATGGGTACTTAAGTCCGCCACGGTCCGTTAACTGCAGAAGTTTAAACTCAGAATCCGAGGCTAAATCAAGAAGAAATTCTTTATCAACTGTAAACAGATTAAGAGACAGATATGACATGGTTTTGATTATTTTAGATATTGATGGATAGAATAGCCTGCAATAAAGGCCAATGATTGAAGCACCTGTTGACTGCATTCAATGGTTGATAGATCGGGAATTTCATCAAGAAATGGCTCTAAATCGAATTCAACATCACTAGTGGAATAAGGAGAAGAAAAGGATTTGACAAATGACTGAATTGATGGCAAACAAGAGTCTTGTCGGTCAGCAAATATATTTAATAAGCTAGACAGTTTGAGTCGACGCTCGGTTTCGAGAATTTGAAGATAGGAGACATGGTAATTAGAACCCGACATCATACGATATAGCCCAAAGTGGTGTTCCAATGGATCTGTTTGTAAAAAGGAGGATAACACATAGGAAAACCCACAAGAGTTAGTCAGATGGTTAGCAATTTGTGGTAGTGCAATACAAGCATGCCTAAAACTAGTGCATGTTTGTTTACTCAATTTTCCATTTTTTCCTGGTAGAGCTTGCCAGGCATCTAACCAGAAAACTACACGAGTCAAGAATAAAAACCGTTCGTCATTAAAAGTCAAAGGTTCAGAGAAATGATCTTTCAAACGTATTCCTTTAAATGGTGTATTAACGTTAAATAATCTCCAAACAGTCAGAAGGATGTCAACAAACTCAGGTGTATTATTTCTAAATTCTGGGGTACGCAATCCGTTCTGGATGGTTAGTGCAGAAAGAGTAAATTCGTTAACGACTTTCAACACCAGTTTTACATTTTGACGCTCTATGCTAGATGGAAAGCATGCTTTCATAGTCAAATGAGGTGCTAACTTGGCTAAACTTGCTCTTTCAGAATTATATAATTGACGTACATCTTGAAAGGATGCACTTCCAAATTTAAGTGAATAATCGGTATAATCAGCTTTATAATTTACCAGATTCGGAAAATGAAACGTTTTATCATAATCTTTTTGGTTTAACCAGTTATTACGGATACTTTCTAATAAATGAACAAAGTCAAATGTTAGAAAGAGAATTCTACTGCTGTCAAATGGGTGAGGTACATTAGTCTCTAACTTTCCATTCGAAGAAAAGAGTTTAAACAAATTCACATTTAAAGGATAATTATCAGTTGAAATGACTTGCACCCTTAGATCGCAATGCTCGATATCGATTATGCAAGATTTGATGATTGGGAATATAGTTTCAGCAGAGATGGATGCACAAGGTATTAAGCGAGAGATGCAAGACCATTTTTTATGTAAACTGGACACCATAACAGCGAATACAGTTCTCGTTGGATCATCGGGAGTTAAATTAGGACCAAATATTTTCCCCCCTTTATATGAAATATCAGATCTAACGTGAATTTCATCCATTTGAACAATAACATTTCTTTCACTTGGACTAAAGCAAGAAGTGGCCTGGCGAAGATATGCACAGAAATCGTTTTCAAGACCAAAAGAAGCATACAATTTTTCTAATGTATGAACATGAGGAAGAGATATACAGCTTAAACTCTGAAGATACTTATAACAAGCAGGAGATATCAGATGCGTCTTAATAGTCATGATTTGTGTTATAATATTGTATCGTCGTCTATTCTTGGGGATAAATGTATTCTCTAATTGACAGAGGATGAATTGCAAACGCGCTAATTCTGAGCTATAACTATGAAGTTCATTATGATGAAGTAAATCATTGATGACTTCCTTAATATGCTCTTTGGCTCGGGGTATATGAAATGATTGCTTGGTGTTTTTGGAATTAGAATCGTGTTCTAAAGCAAGTTCCTGCAAAACAGATTCAATTTGTCGGATGTCATTAATTGCAGCAATAGAAACGGGAATGTTTTGCCCATGAAAATAGGCTGAGGTAGATAGATAGGAATTGATTTCAAGGTACAAATTCACAGACATATTTCTTTCAGTCATCTTAGCAAGAGCGAACGTGATGTTATTTTCATCACGAAACCATACAAACCAACTATTAGGTAGTGAAATCAAGGTTAACTTATCTTTCAGGTCTTTTAGAGAGTTGACGATGAACTTCCTTTTCTCCTCACTTTCGGATCTCAAACTAAGTTGCAGGGTTTGGTTCATCAAATCTTCTTCCTTTTCATCGTATGACAAGCGAGTCCGTTTGGTAGATTTAGTTGAGTAGTAAGCTGGACAGCCAGGTAGTAGACTTGGAACAGTACCTTCCTTTAGCATTGGCTTCACGCGCGGTACTTCAGTGAAAGTACCATCTCCTTTTGGTACTTTGAAAGTGAAGTCTATGTCTTCTTTCTGGAAATGCTTGATGCATACATAAACAGCCTTGAGGTTACATATATCCTCACGATGTAGAGCACGTGTCCAGGCATATTTCAGATCAGGTGGACTTTCAGGCATCTTGAATACTGGAACCCGATCACCAACGTTGTAGTTACTCTTGCATCCAGGGACAGAACAAGAGTTCGGCATGTCGAAATGAGTCGGGATGAGAGAAGCTAATATTAATTAAAAGCAGAGGGAGATTAAAAGTAAGCGAATGGTATGCGTAATATAATAGTTTTGAATAATGTGATCAAAATAGTATTCATTCAAATAATATTTACAATAAATATGGTTCATTATAATTATAATATTTTCGATATTAAATATTATGGTTTGATAACTATAACCATCTTGTCCTTCATCCTTGGTCCATAATTTCTAAGTTACTGTCAGGCCTTATATTAAAGATACTGCCCGTGAAAAATCCATAGGTTTGGCTTACAGCATATATCAAGAATAGAGATATATAAGATGTTAAGGATACCGCCCTCGAAAAATCTTGCCTGGCGTAAAAAGAAACTGCAAAATGTTTTATTGCTAATTTCATTGTATTACTGATCGGTCTACCATCTGATAGCACTATTTGGACGGCATTTTTTTTAATTTTTTGCGAAATAACCCCCTAAAGTTTAGCGTTAATAAAAATTGAAAAATTATTAGAGGATTTTAACTCATTTACCAATTAGTTTTTAACTTATTTGATATTTTTTTAATGATATGAACCTTAACATTGTTTTAGCACCTTTGGAGATTATAAAACACAAAGATTTAAAAGAATGGGCAAATAAAATCCAAACAAAATAGCTCTATAAGGGTGTTCATTTATATAATCCTCGGGAAATCGCAAGTTTGATCTCGGATATTTAGCGATCACTGGGTCAGAAATAAAATTCTGATCGTTTTAAAAAAAAATTTGTTCGGATCCGACCATTTGTTCTTGAGATATCGCATATTATAGGTAAAGTTCGGCCATAATATCCCTCTAAGTTCCCGAAAGAGGCTGATGTCATATCTTAAAAACTATTGTAGATATTTAATATATTATATCCTTAAATAAAAGGATATATGCGAAAATATATAGGTTCCTCGACCATTCCTTTGTCAAAAAATAAATAATTCTCGACTTATCATTGATTTAATTGTAATACAAATTCTATGGAGAACTTTGAATCTATTAGAAAATGGCGAATCTAATCATTAAATATGTGTCCAAATTTAGCTATTATGCTAAATAGTGAATACAATTGCCGTTAATAATATGTACAGAAAAATTGGAGAACTTTTGATAATTATTTTGAAAGTTCTGGCATTGGACCTCGCAGATTCGGTCAAAAAACCCCATTTAGGGTCCAAAAAGAGATATCTCTCTATCTTTGTAAATACAAGTCCAAATTCTTAGTTCTCACTTCCTAATATACTTTTTACGAGTGTACATATATGATTCTTTGATAATAATTGCACTACACCCCATGGAATGTTAAGTTTTAGATTTTTGTCTTATGATGACGTAGCATTTTTAGAAAATCCTAACTTCGAAACTAAAAGTCGTAGACTTTCGCTCTAACTTCCTAATATACTTTTTGGAAGCTTTTTATTCATTCTAAACTGATAGATTATACTTCGCAGTGCCAGGAATATGAAATATTATCTACAATTATCTCAAAATATTCGGAGTTAGGGGCCTCAAGGGAATTTGTGGATTTTCAGGGTACTTTTGCTATTTTTGGTAAATATTTGGCTTTAATATACCTAAATCAGCAGTATGGATGCGAATAAATGTCTGTGGATGCTTATGTGCATTATTAATAACTCATTTTACATTCTTCTTAACACCTAAACTTAAAATCTCTATATCTCGGGACTTTAAAATTTCAAAATTGACCGTCTTTACAGAATTATTTCTCAAATTTGGTTTGAGATAGAAGTTTGAAAATTTCAAGAGTTGTTTAATATCATTATTCGATGAACGTAGGACCACCATTTTTTGGATATATTCTAACTCGGTGATTTTATTCATGATTTCCCAAAAAAAACAGACATTTTTCGCCGTTTTTTGGCCCTTTTTTTTCGGACACCGATAAATTTTACAATATTTGTCATTTTAACTTTCTTCTGGTCCTATGAAGTTGCAAATATGGTAGACTATCTATGATTCGATTTTGGAAGCGTTTGATTCCTTGGTATGTCCTAAACAATTCATTGAGTACCTAAATTTCTACCATTAAGATGTGCTAGCGGAAAATTTAAAAAACTGACTTTGAGACACTGTATCTCAAAATCTAGAAATGAGAATCAAAAACGGTTTGGAATGTGCCAGTATTTCTTGATGGAGATACCTTCCCACGCTTAACATCTCTTATAGCTCTACTTTCATCGTATGCTGTAATGCAAATCATATGTTTTTTCGAGGGCGGTATCCTTAAGCGTGGGCAGGTAGTGCAATTAAAAAATATTGAGACATGCCAAACAGTTTTTGGTTCACATTTCTAGTTTTTGAATTACAGCGTCTCAAAGTCGGTTTTTTCCGTTTTTCCGTAGCACATCTTAATGGTAAGCCCTCCTCCACTCTGTGATTATTTTAAAGCACATGTTTGGATCAAATGCTTCGAAAATTTATTCATAGATAGTCTATCATATTTGCCACTTCATAGGACCAAAAGAAAGTTAAAATTTTAAAAATTGTAAATTTTATCGGTGTCCGAATAAAAAGGGGCAAAAAACGGCGAAAAAAGCCCGATTTTCTTTGCAAATCAGCAATAAAATCACAAATTTATAAAATATCAAAAATTGAGTGGTCCTACGCTCATCGCCTAATGATATGGAACAACTCCTGAAATTTTCAAACCTCTATCTCAAAGCAATTTTGAGTTAAAATTTTTGAAAGACGGTCAATTTTGGAATTTTAAAGTCCCGAGATATAAGGATTTGAAGTTTTGATTGTAAGAACGATGTAAAATGAGCTATTAACGAAAAATAAAAGCATCCATGGACATTTAATCGCGTGTATACTAATTAATTAGATGTATTCCAACAGATTTTGGTGAAAATAGCAAAATTATACTGAAAATTCACAAATTACCTTGAGGCCCCTAACCCCGAATATTTTGAACCAATTAGGGAATGTAAATCATATTCCTAGCAGTACAATGTATAATTCATCGGTTTAGAATGAATAAAGAGCTACCAAAAAGTATATTAGGAAGTTAGAGCGAGAGTCTACGACTTTTAGTTTTCAAGTTAGGATTTTCGAAAAATGCTACGTCATCACGTGATAAAAATTTTAAACTTAGCATTCCATTCCATGTAGTACATTTATTATTTAAGAATCAGATATATACCGTCTTGAAAAGTATATTAGGAATTGAGAGCTAAGAATTTTGGTGTATATTTCCCGAGATATGGAGGAATCTGTTTTTGGACCATAAATGGGGGGGCTTTGACTAAAATTTGGAGATCAATGATTTGAACTTCCAAAATAATCATGTTGGGTGCTTCAAAGTTTCTGTATACATTGCTAGTGACTATTGCATTGTTTTTTGAGTATAATAGCTACTTTTGGGAACTTATTTCATGACAAGATTCACCATTTTCTAATATATTCAAAGTTCTCCATAGAATTTGTATTACAACAAAAACGATGATTAGTCTAGAAATATTTACTTTTTGACAAAGAGATGTTTGAGGAACCTATATATTATCATATATATCCTTTCATTTAAGATTATAATAGATTATATATCTTCAATAGTTTTTAAGCATTGACATCGAGCACTTTGGGGGCCATAGAGTGGTTTGATGTCCGAACTTTACCTACAATATACTATAACTTACGAACTAATGGTCCGATCTGAACAAACTTTTTTTTAAATTGTTCAGAATTTTTTTCTATACACAATAGCTAATATCACAACGGCCATTTCCCGAGCATTTTAGAAATGAAGTCCCTCATAAAGATATTTTCGATTGGATTTCAGGTGCCTCTTTTTCTAAATTCATCTGTTTTATAATTTTTAAAGGGGCCAAAACCATTTTGAGGTTCGTATAATTGAAAAAATATCAGATAAGTTAGAAAATAATTGATGAATGCGCCGCAAAACCACGAATATCTTTCCGATTTTTAGTACGACTGAGCTTTAGGTGCTAAGTTCTAGAATATCAAAATAAATACCGTCCAACAAGTACGATTAGATGGTAGACTACTCAATAATCCGATGGAATTGACAATAAAAAATTCCACCATTTTTTTAAATGTTATGCGATGTTTTTCGAGGGCGGTATCCTTAAGTAGGCTATGATTGACCATATTTGGAGAATCTTTTGGTTACCTTTTCATAGCAACGGTCAGGAATGTGAAAAAATTCCTGGCCGTTGCTAGGCATGATCAAACAAAATGTTTCCAAATATGGTCAATAAATATATATAATTGCTGGAAATCTAGTGCTGAGCACGAATTTATTAAAATGATGATCTGGCACTGTTAAAAGAAAATATAGATGTGGGACATTTCGCATTTAAAATGTGTCGTTTTTAGAGCGACACCAGGTGATTCAAGTGGCTCCAAGTGGCGAAATATTGGGGCTGGAGTTATAAAAATCGGAAATATTGTTTAGAACCCCAATAAGGATCTACTAATGATAAAAAAGCAATTTAGGCACATTTTTAGTAAAAAACAAGTGTCCCATGGGAAACATCAACCTTAAGTTGATAATAACAGCATTAATTTAGCGGTTTTAGGATTCAATATACTAAACAATCCATGGTACTATTTTTGGTGACTGCCATTACCTTATGTATAGAATGCTATGCTGTATCTTAAAATTAAATATCTTGCAAACATCCTTATTCAAACAAAATATAGCAATTCCTAATACTAAATTTCCAGCCATTTGATATATATTGACCATATTTGGAGAATATTTTGGTTGCCTATTCCTAGCAATGGCCAGGAACGTGAAAAATTCATGGCCGTTGCTAGGCACGGTGAATCAAGAATCTTTCCAAATATGGTCAATATATTTATCAAATTGCTGGAAATCTAGTGCTGAGCACGAATTTATTAAAATGATGATCTGGCACTGTTAAAAGAAAATATAGATGCGGGACACTTCGCATTTAAATTGTGTCGTTTTTAGAGCGACACCAGGTGATTCAAGTGGCATAGCATTTTATATACTAAGGCAATGGCACTCACCAAAATATTGGTACCATGGATTGGTTAAATACTTCAATCCTAAAACAGCTAATTAAACAAATGTTATTATCAACTATATAATTATCTCGTATTTTGAGCTCATGGCTGTTTAAATATTCATTTTGAAAATATTATGTATCCACAATATTTATATTTACTTCACATACAACACTAGTGTATTACAGTAATGTATTGTTTTGCTGCATATTATTTATATTACTCATTTATAATACCTCACTTGACAACACTAATTGCATAAATCATTATTTGGACGAGATGTCTTGTTTCGCGCCTGAATCTACTTCCAATTACATAGGAGTAGAACACTTCAATTTCCCAAAGATGGTGCTCTTCGTGAAAATGGTATCCAGCCAGTCCAAGACGTTTGAACACTACCAGAACAACAAATCCCAAGTGTGAATGATTTCTTAAGTAATGTCTTTAATTATTCAAGAATCATGACTATATATACTCAAGTTGGGTAGAAACAATTGACTGAATTTAAAAGACTAAGAACAAGTGTTTACCTTCCCCAAATTTAGTGAATGCAATCCTCGTTACTACAAAAACTTAGGCATAAGTACATTTTTTTATTCGGATAAGTGCAATTTATCTAAACGTGCTCCAAATTAACATCGAAAGCCTGCTGGATGTCACCTTGGAAAGGAAAAATGTAATTTTGGCCCTTAAGGTTTTCCATTAGTCAACTTCAGCCGGTCATTTAGCTTATATCATGGAAAAGAACATTGTAGACAAGAACCAAACTGTTGAGTTCTTGAAATTCATCAATGATGTTTAGAAAATGTTCAATGTGAATTGGATAAGGAAAATAGACGGTTAACGACGATGATAGGTATAACTATTTTGATTTTTTCATGGTTAACTGGGGTGGCGAGATTTGTAAACATATATCAAACTAATGTGGCATGCCACCCCAAGTCAACATAATATTTAGGCCTGGGTGGCACGCTACCCCCTGCCACCTCTGGGGTTATGCCTATGACCATAGGCGCCGAACCCGGGGAGCTGGGGAGGCTTGAGCCTTCTTGGAATCGAAGATGGCCCATAGACACAATACAAATTTACTGTCGAGCCATCCCTGGAACCCCGAAATTGAACTTAGATTTCTAAAAGTTCAGTGCCCCTGCCTATGACAACGATCTGCACCCTCAGCAGAAATTTAAAAGATTTATTCTGGCTCTTCCCGTACTAATATTATTCATTTGGCATGTGTTACTATGGAACTAGAACATTGTACACTTCTAATAAAGTTAAGACCTATATATAATGCACTAGTATTGAAACAAGAGAATAGTAATCTTGCTAAATTCAAAAACTAATTTAATACTATTATTTGTTTATTTAGTCGACTTCATCAGGCTGTAGAGGTCCAGAATGTGTGACTATAACCTATTAAAAGGCCGGAGTGTGATTGTTCCTTATTACTTGTAGAAGTATATTGTTCGCTTATGATGCTTCAAGTCTCAGGTCTCAAGTCAAGTAAAGTAAAGTCTGTCCCTCAAGCTAAGTCAAGTCTGTCCATCAAGCTAAGTCCAGTCTATCTCCCAAGTCTCAATATTGTGATTAACTATTCTTTGGATATTTTGTATGTATTAAGTATCAATTAATTCGACTATGTTCGTTAAAAACCAAATAATATATCTCTTTCCAATTGTTCGGACATAATAGTTAGTTTGTCAGGGTGGGTGAATGCCTAAATTAATTAAAAATTGAAATATCTACAATATCAAAATTATTGGTTTTGAAGTATTTAACCAATCCATGGTACTAATTTTTTGGTGACTGCCATTGCCTTAGTATATAGAATGCTATGGCACATATTTAATAAAAAACAAATTTCCCACATGGGAAACACCACCCTTAAAAAGACAAAAAATTTAAAATTTTATTGGAGTTTGTAAAAAAAGTCCCAAACCCGAAAAACGACCGTTTAGTTTGTAAATCAACAATAAAATCACCAAGTTATACGATAGTATCGAAAGTCTAGTAAACCTACTTTACTCGCATATTGATAAGAAACAAATAATAGAAATTTCAGCATTCTATGTCAAACCTATTTTGACTTCTTTATTTAAAGACGTTCAATTTTGAAATTTTACCGTCCGGAGAAAGGGAAAACTGAAATTTCTAATTCTAAAAAGATGACAATAACGTCATAATTCTATGATCAGTCGACATTTCGTCGAGCTCAGAACTTAGTGGAGCCAAAGCCAAAAGATTCCCACATGCCGAAATCAGTTTTCTGTTCCTGGCAATTTCTTCAATAAATTCGTTACAGATATATATAAATATATATACAGATATATATAAATATATATACATATATATATACACACAAACATAAATCGAGTTCTAATACAGTACACCCTCGGTTATCCGAACACCTCCGTTTGTTAACTCAAAGATTGGTGTTCGGATAAGTGAAATCGTTCGGATAAGTGAAATACGTATTTTACGCTCTTAAATGCACATGTACCAACTTAGATGTTATTAAAGAACGTATTATGATTTGAATACTACTTACACGCATGTATAGCCAAACAAATTGACAATGCTACGCACAATTTTGGAACATACATTTTTAAGGAATTGATTTATTAAACCATATTCGTAGTTCCTAAATTATGCGAAACGATTATTTCAGTTATCCGAAGACATTATTTCAGTTATCCGAACAGTTCATTTCAGTTATCCGAAGACATTATTTCAGTTATCCGAACACATTATTTCAGTTATCCGAACAGTTCATTTCAGTTATCCGAACACATTATTTCAGTTATCCGAACACATTATTTCAGTTATCCGAACACATTATTTCAGTTATCGGACACATTATTTCAGTTATCCGGACACATTATTTTCACAAATTCGATTGAAAAGTATTTGATAAAATGAGTGGTACTCGAACACACTGTTCGGATAATCGAGGTTCGGATAATCGAGGGTCTACTGTAGTAGGAATTATCCTTTCATTTAAGATTTTAATAGATATTCTATCTTCACTAGTTTTTAAGATATGACAACGGCGTACAGGGTGCGATTTTAGTTCTGTCCCATTTAGTGAGATTTACTACAGGCATTTGTTTCGAGAATGGGCCAATCGAATAATCCATGGGGTTTAGCTCTGAACTGTACGGAGTCTATTGGTCATCACTGATAAACGCCGGAATATTGCCGCGAAGCCAATCTTGAGTGGAATTTTCGGTATGGGCTTGAGGTCTATCTTGTTCCTAGGTTCTCCACAACCGGCTTTAAATCAACTAACCGTAGGAAGGAGCGTTGATTTAACCACACTGAGTACAAAACCCGATGTGTCCGTCCACTAGCGGATATTCCCAGCCAAACCATCACTGAGAAAGCCTTTTGCAACCTAGGGACATATCTAATGTGACCCCGACGCCCTAAAGGCGCCACTGGCGGACCTAAAGTGTCCGCGCAGCGGATGCAAGCGAAGCGCGCTTGTTATTAATTAAATTTACTGTTCAATATAATTATCAACACTTTTAATATCACGCATACCATTCCTCATATGCTAATCCAATTGCTTTGTGCTCAATTGGTGATTTCGAACATTTTGAGTGCGACAAAACCGCACATATTAATTGGAAAGTTGTCAATTACTCACCTTGCTAAAGAAGATATAGGCTTAATAGTGTGGCGAACAGGAATCAAAAGGCAAGCGTTGATCAGAAATGTGAATTTTTAAAAAATTAGTACCTATTGAAATTCTACATGTTTTCTGATCAATATAGATAGTCTCCTCCTGCTGGGTGGGAAAAAAATTGGCACTCCCCATGCTTGGGCTCACAATCAGTGGCGGAACTGCACTCGGGTCCACCCGGGCCTGTGCCCGGGTAGAGGCCCGGGTTAATGAAAATTGTCCCAGTGTAGCTAAGATCTGAAATAGGTGTAAGTCTATTTTTACTAGATTCTTCTTAACTCCATACTTTTAACCACAATCACACCCTGTCACCCTGTACATACGTGCATACGCAATGCGTTTATTTCATTTTTATCAACCCATATTGTATATTTTAGGATGATGTAATATTGAATACTTAGAATAAGAATCAATGCGATTCATAACGTTGTAGCGTTAACCATCTATTTAAACCTAAGACTACCGAAATGTATCACAGTGGCACAACTTTATGGCTTCTTTCCCATTGAAAATGGCTGGAGACATCCGCGATATCGCGACTTTTCGGTAATCTAGGGTTAATCCAAATAGTAGAATACTTATTAAAGCAATTCCAGCCTTGTTCAACCCAAATTCAGCTAACTTTTTAGAAGCAGTAGAAATCGACGAATTTGCCTAGGCTTATAACATTGATTCCCATCATTTGAATCTTGAATCAAAGCTCGCAAAGCGTGCAATGACAGCATTCAAATTGGAAAGTATCAATAGCTTATTATTGAAGCTTTTACCTCTAGAAACTGCCTTTCCAAACTTAATAAACGCCATACGAATCGC
Source organism: Aphrocallistes beatrix (assembly GCA_963281255.1). Lineage (NCBI taxonomy): Eukaryota > Metazoa > Porifera > Hexactinellida > Sceptrulophora > Aphrocallistidae > Aphrocallistes > Aphrocallistes beatrix. Next base: position 3,815,049 of record OY725493.1, read on the forward strand.
AATGACCATTGGTGTTAGCAGTACACATTATGAGAGATCTTTTTCTACACTCAAACGTGTGAAAAACTATTGAAGGACAACAATGGGTAGCCAGCGGCTAACATACCTCTGTATTTTGAGCATCGAGAATACAATTTAAAAACAATCTAGATCTAGATGAGGTAGTTCAGAAGTTCTCTTCAAGTAACATCAACCGTAGGATTACATGAATATGACCATTAGATTTTTGTATTTGTGATCGAAATTATTTACTCAAAATATAATAAGAATGATTTTTTATACCCCACTAGATTTAGATACATACAATATGTATTCACTAATTTGATTCGTTTCTATTTAGATTCAATTTATGGGTTGTTGGACGTTGTGCCCGGGGAAATAGAATACCTAGTTCCGCCACTGCTCTCAATGATTAATGATAAGAAAGATAACATATCTAAATATGTGTTACTTACTATTATAATCGATATCACTCGAGAAATCATCAAATTTATCAGTTTTCAAATTTTAGATACGTAATTATGACGTCATTACAGAGTGATGAGTCATCATTTATATATATATATATATATATATATATACACACATTAATCGAGTTTTAATAGTAAGGATTTTCATGCATAAGGGGAATTCCAGGTCAATTTATCCAGTCAATGGCGGATTAACCACGGGGCTAGGCCCCTAAGCTCTTGAGGGCCCACACTAAAGTTCTCAAACGCAAAATTTATTTGAAAATACTTATAGCTATTTTAGTTTGAGAGTTATCTATTATCATATTCGTACTTGAAATTCATGTGATACCACTTATCTTTATTACATCACCTTTCGAGATTTTCTTAGTGCGAAATTTTTGACGATTGATATGAAATCAATTTTCCGAGCACTCGATTAACATGACTGAAAGGCATTTCGACCGATTCTGCCCCATGGTCAAACGTAGTTCATTCTTAATTCTTTTTAGCTGTGAGAACGTACCCTCTCCACTGCAATTACTGACTATTAAGCATAGATAGAGACGAAGGGCGACTTCAATATTTGGAAATGTGGAAACTAAATCTTCTTCAATAAGTAAATTATACATGACTTATTTGCTAACATTTTTATCCTTAAGTTGTGCTCCCAGTATCCATTATGTGTAACATCTATCATTTTCTATATGCGACGAATATTTCGTTAATAGTGAAGAGGCCTCTCAATTCTAGCTGTCCCAGGGCCCCATGATCCTTTATTCCCTGTACGAGTATCCAGTCCAGGGTATCTTTTAAGCACATTTTTTATCAATCTAGAATTTTTTTGTTCGGAAATATATTTTTATAAATTCAGAATTCGTAAAATATTTTTTTATTTTTCGGAGGCTAGCATAATAGACTATTAATAGTAGCATTGTCAAAGTTTTTTCTCGTTAGTTTTTTCAACACTAATAACCACTACTGGTACACTAGTCATGTCCAAATTTTGACAGAATTTTTTATTCCAAAAATATTTTTTTGTTCCGGGTAAATATTCATGCTCATAAATAGTTAATAAATATGTGAAAATTTCAAATCGTACTCTTGCCGTTTTGAAATTCTCTCATTTGTGTTTCTGTGAAATTCTAAACTTACTAAAACACTTCTGAGCAATATATATATCTGTCATTATAATCGATGTACTCGTATATGTAGACAGAAAATATATTATCAATGTATAGTATATCCACCCTAAATAATCGTTTGACCGAGACAGATCAAGTCTAACACTTTTTATTCATTCATTATGACGTCGTCACATTCGAATCAGAAGATGAAAAATGGTGACACGGTTATTTAAGTTTGAGATAGACAGATCAAATTTATTATCAATGTATAGTACTATATCGGCCATAAACAATCGTTTAACCCACGCTTGCCACAGGAATGTGTTGCGTCTTTTCCGGTTTAAGCCATTTTCAATGGGGAAGCCATACAAGTTTGGGGTTACTACTATAAATAGAAAAATCCCAAGTGCTTTCAAGAGTTAACCAGGTCAGATCACTTGTATATCCTTTTGATTTTTCATCAAAACGTCATCACAATCTATTCAGAATATGATAAACAGGTGAAACTGTTATTTAAGAATGAGCTAGACTCATCAAATAAATTATCATTGCATAATATTTCGACCATAAACAATCGTTTAACCAGGTCAGATCACTTCTATCTCTTTTCATTTACTCATTATGATGTCATAGCACCTGTTATGTGATACTAGTGTCCACTACTTATTATGTTTTAATATAATAATTATTCTTAGTAAACCTAAGTACTGGTGCCAACTCTAATATAAATACACTATTTCATGAGAATCGATAGGCTAATCCATGGTCTACAACATATAAAGTCAAACAGTAACCTTCGGATTTCGGACTAGGGATGCGATAAGAGATGGTTGAACAAATAAATGATCTGACAGTCATTAACCACGCAGAGTAGATATTAAGAATACATTACCAGCATATATACAAACGGTATCAGTTTCAGAGTATCCATATTAGTGTTGCTGTATTTCCAAGAATTTGTTTTCAGGGAAATCGGGAAATCGATGCTTATTGTTTGTACGAAGTTACTTTGTATATATTAATGTAATAATGGATGATTATTAAATATTACAACGAAATGCAAGAATTTTCACTTTGTGAATACAAATTTAAGCTAACATTCGTTTCATTTTATGCTTAATAATGCCTACAATTTTATACTTAATGCAAAAAAGAAGATACTTGCGTGGATGGAGAAGGAAGTTCCAACGGATATCGCCTGTGTGTCGTGGATTCAACGTTGGCGCGATCGCCGTGGGATCAACTTTAAGGGTGCCCACGGAGAGAGCATTGACTGTCCGGACTACTCTGGGTGGTTAAAGAACATCCAGTCAGTGATTGCGCTGTATGCACCGAAAACGTGTTCAAAATCATTGGCCAGGCTACATATGTCGAATACGAGGAGAGTCAGGCAAATGTCATGGATTATGATGGTGATGAGATCGATGCCTTGGAGGGCGCAGCTTCTCTGTTCCCTCCCGAAGAGACTGACATCGACCGTCTGATAGAAGTAGAAACAATGATGATGAAGGAAGGGGAGAATGAGGAACCCGAGAATCAGGAGGAGGTCGTCAATGAGGTCAAGTCCACTGACGAGTGCCTCAAATATCTCAGGCACATAAACGACCGTTTCATTGCTCCTGGCTTGGACCCTCCAATGGAGATTACCAACTTCGAGGACCTGTTGCGGAGGCTACCTCAAAGACAGTCGGTGGTGACTGATTTCTTCACCAAAACCATTGACCAGTGATGAGAAGTACTTAACTGGGTTTTTTTGACATTTTTTCGTGCAAATGGGGTGTCAAAAAACCCCGGTTTCGACTGTAGTCCGTACTCGGGATAAGACGTACTTCGGCTTAGTACGTACTCATTTCTCTGAACCAAAATTTATTTATTATATAGATTCCTATGTAATATCAACTCGGTTAGTACGTACTTACGGATAGTACGTACTTTTTTCCGCTTTCCAGAGGGGTACGTACTAACCGAGTTATACTGTATTCTCAAAGAAACCAGTGCTTCTTTCATATATTTTAAAAACATTAGCCTTAATATTCAAATTTTAGTGAGATTTTGAATCACATCACTTATAGACACCCGTCTATATAGGTTGGACCATAGCCTACTGTATATAAGGCCTCACAGTAACTTGCGGATTTGGGACTAAGGATGCGTTAGATGGTTGAACTACGTAATACATGAACTGCCTTCAATCATTAACAAAGCACAATAGAGCTTAGGAATGTATAACCAGCATATACAGGGTGTTTCATTGATTACACACAAAAGTAAATTGCTATCATTTCATTTGTGATTGAGATAATTTAGTTATTTTGGTTGCTTTTGAAAGGAAATCCTTTGACATTTATGAAAAACAATGATGCAAACCGTTGGAATAAAAGTAAATTATTTCAAAACATCATTAATGTGGGATAACTCATTTCCAATTTAGTCATTTTGGGCGGGTAAACCTTAGAAGTGTGGGGTAATCTTGAATAGGACTGATTTTTATGGTAGAATTCCACCATCTTGATCTTCTTTTGTTTGTCATCTAGCTTGTCCATTTTGTTGTCACACAAATGTCAGAGGGTGTTAAACAACATCGTAAAAGGGGAAGATGATTAGTAAAATATTTACCTAGTAATTTCAAATTATTTTCGTGATACAATCGCTGAAACACCCTGTATAAATATGGTGTCAAAGTGCCCATATCCGTTGTTAAAATTTCGATTAGTCACCATAAGGTTGCGCAATAGGTTTTATAGGTGACAAATGTGAAGATTTTCAGAGGTCGTTTATGGGCACTTCTAAGTGTTTTTATTATCAAAATTTTAGCATAGAACTGAGATGTGAATGGGTTAATTAATACGAAAAATTTGGAATTTTTTAATGGAATATTGCTACATTCCAGTGTTGCTATGGAAACGTCTTTTGGTCAGTTAGGGTGGTATCTTGAAAACTGCGATAGCTAGATTTTCAAATGTAATTCCATTTAATAGCGAATATACTACTTCTTATTAAGTTATCACCTTTATAATTGCTGAAAAAACAAGTCTCAGCAAATAGGATTTAGAAAATATTTATAAATGTCCATCAATTTCCATCAGTTTTAACTGCTTAGGAATATTAAATAACATTCAAATATCCTTATTCGACAACTTATAGTAGTACTTAACATCAAAATATGGTATATCTAAAATTTTCACTATCAAAAGGTATTGACCCATGGCCTACTTAACTCAGGCCTCACAGTAGAATGTGAAATTTGGACCAGGGATGCGATCGAAGCCGAACAATGAAATAGCAACTTTTCAATATTTCGTGGTAATATTAGTACATAATGATTTGAGTGATAGTCTTGAGCGTTCACATTTGATCTAACCCTCATTAATTTCTATTTTAAATGTCTCCATCATACTATACTATATTGAGTATTGAAGTGATTTCATATACGTATTTCATTTAAATAATTGAAATAAACAAGACAATACTGTTACAATCACAATTAATAATGTATTAATACAGTTTTACAATACATAAACTTTCTTTCGACGATTTTAGCGCTGTTATTGTCTCCGATTATTAAATTGAGGGTTGAGTTACTTGCATGTGAGAAAGGTTGGCCGCGCTTACAGCTGAACTAAATAAAGAAAAATATATTAAAATATAAGGATATTAAAACCCTACTTGGACTTGGGGTACAAAGTATAAATAGAAAAATCCCACTTTCATTTTCACTTTCAATTCACTTTCAATTAACTTTCACTTTCACTTCAACATTCCGAGTCCAAGTAGGGTTTTAAGAGTTAAATTTTTTCAATTTACGTTTTTCAATTCCTCTACATACTACCATGGAGTTATAATTTTTTACTTTATTAGCTATCATACTTGTACAATTTCCTGAAACAAATAACAACCCACGTAGAATCGAAAAACGAGGAATATTGCAGGAAGGACATGTATTTCCCTTAGGAAGCGGAAAAAAAGCACATACTATCCGTAAGTAAAAAACTAACCGAGTTGATATTACATAGGAATCTATATAATAAATGAATTCTGGTTCAGAGAAATGAGTACGTACTAAACTGAAGTACGTTGCATCCCGAGTACGTACTAACCGAGTTCCACTGTACCGGGTTTTACGTGAATTTCATCCATTTGAAGGATGACATGTTTTTGTTCATTCGAAAAAGAACACGTTGCTTGCCTCAGGAATGGAAAGAATTCATTTTCGAGCCCAAATGAAGAGTACAATTTTTCTAAAGTATTGAAGTGAGGAAGTGATAGGCAAGGCATGTGCTGGAGATACTTATAACAAGCTGGCGAGATCAGATGTGTTTAAAGAGATAATATTTGTGTGAGTATGTTGTATCTACGTCTATTTGGGGAACAAGACTGTTTTCTAACTGGCATTGAATGAATTGGATTTCTGGATGCTCAGATGTTTCCACATCCGAACTGGTATGCATAATATCAATGGCTTATTGGATATGAACATTCACTGATGATATATGGGAAGCAGTAGATTCAGAATTCTTAGATGGCTCACATCGATAAGGCGCACTAGAAATTTCATTCACAAGTGATTCAAGTTGTCGAATATCACTTAGGCAACCGAGCGAATGTGGAAAAATAACATTTTTACAAAAGGCCTCGATAGAAAGATCGAACGTTACTACCAAATAAACATCAACTAGTATACTAGAATTCTCTAAACTAGGATTCATAAAAATCAAGCTATATTCACCTGGGTACCATAATGACAAGGTTTTAGGTAAAGAAATAAGTGATAACTTACCTTGCATTTCCTGGAAGCAGCTAACCTTGAATCTCTCTTTTTCTTCTGGATCAGATCTCAGGCTAAGTGTCAAAGCTTGATTGAGGAACTCGTCATATTTTGAGTCGAGAGACCGACGACTTCGCTTAGCTGCAGATTGGGAGTAGTATGAGGGACATCCTGATAGAAAGACTGGACAGCATCATCCCTCAGCTTTGGGTTCACTCTAGAGATTTCGCGAAAAGTACTTTCTCCGTTGGGAACCTTGTGCGAGTACTCGATATCTTCAGTCCTAAATTGCTTCACGCAGACGTAAACAGCCTTTAACTCGTCTATATCATCTCTGCGGAGTGCCCGAACCCAAGCGTGTCTAAGTTGATCTGGGTTCTGCTGCATCTTGAAAAGAGTCACACGATCTTCAGACTTGTAGTTACACTTGCAGCCAGGTGCCGAGCAACTGGTCGGCATTTCAAATGTAAGTACGTAGCTAGTGCAAAAAAGAAATGTATGTAAATATTTATTATTATGATTAAATTATATATGAATGCTATTTTTACAAATTAAAGTATATACGAACATGATTGTTTGAAAATGTAATGGGTAATTGTGAATAGATAAACATGAATAAAATATTGTGGAAAATTAACAATTACCGGCTTCGACTGCATCCCTGGTGCAATATTTCCATTCTACTGTGAGGCCTGAGTTAAGTAGGCCATGATTGACCATATTTTTAGAATTTTTTGGATGTCGTGCATAGCAACGGCCAGGAATTTTTTCACATTCCTTGCCGTTGCTAAGCACTCGTAGACAAAAAAATTCTCCAAATGTGTCCAATATATATATCAAAGTGCAGGAAATTTAGTGCTGAGCACAAATTTAGCATTAAAATGATGATCTGACATGGCTCAAAGAAGTTAATGATATGAGACATTTCGTTTCAAAATGTGTCCTTTTTTCTTATAATAAAAAGTCGATAGAGCATATGCTGCTCGTTAAGTCGAGAGAGCATGCTCGTTAGGTCGAGAGAGCATGCTCGTGAGGTCGAGAGAGCATGCTCGTTATCTCTTTATAATAAAAAGTCGAGAGAGCATGCTCGTTAAGGTTGGTGTTTCCTTCCAGAACTAACTTTAAAAGTTTTCATTATTTTCTCCTGAAATTTTTTGTGGAAACTATTCTCGATGAGAGAGTTATCTGCAAAAATACACTTTTCGGGAGCCCAAGAAGGAAGAGAAAATTTTTTTTTTTCCCAAATGACCTAATTTATAGAGG